>OY755248.1:19198883-19798883 GCA_963576725.1 Azorinus chamasolen | reverse complement strand
CACAAAGACAAAACAAACATACAATAGGGGGAAGATGGAAGCATCGCTTAAGATATAATCAAAATATTTCTTAGAGTCGACATGTAATATATCACAAGTTGAAAACAGCTAATTACGATGAATTTTCTACCCATTTGCTAATTAGAGCTATATAATTATTTTCACACCAAAAACACTTTTGCATACATGGCACTGAGAAACCCAACGGGTGATATTTCAGTATGTATTAATTGAAAATGAAGATAGAATGTTACATTTGCTGAATAGGTTAATGTAATTTACTTTGAAATACAAAGTTATCTACTGATTTGTATCTAGCCCATTAGTGCATTGTCTCCCTTAAAAAGGATACAGCCAAACTGTATAGACCAAGATATGAAGATTTCTGAAGGAACCCTCTGCAAAGTATGCTGAGCCCATCGATGCTAATGGTTTATTCCAGCATATATTTTGTTTGCTATGCCTCCAGCCTCCACATGATAAATGGGCGTGGTCCAAAGTACGATCTGGACGAGTTGTCCTTAAATAATGGGATAATTCTGCTAAGTGCGACCTACTGATATTTTCAAACAGCTTAGATGATATATCGAAGAACTTGATTACAGTAACATTCTATAGTTAGAAATGTTAGTAATGAATAATTGTGAAGGTTTAGGCAGGTTGCTTCTTAATGCAGGGTGAAAGTCATGCAGAAAGCTCCTAGAGGAGCTTTCTGCACGACTTTCACCCTGTATTAAGCTGTCACCTGTCCTAAAGCCGATAATGATACTTGTCTTAGGCTTCGAATTATCGGAGTTGTACTGTAATTCGTTATTACCAGCCTGAACAAATAGTACAATTTGCACCAGCCCATAGTATTAGCAGGCATAATTGGCCAGCTTATAACCTAAAAATGGGAATCGACCAATAAACTAGTTGCAGAGGTAATACATGTACGAGTATTTTATTGCAATATTTGCGCCACATTCATGTTGTGCTTAGATACTGAAGTTATAGCAACATTGCCAGTGTGTATAAGCAGGATGTTAAATTACATGATAATTACAAACTACTCACGAACGCAAACGATAATCAAGTTATTATCAGTCATAGAATCAGTCATAAAGGTCGATGATGATATGGACATCAAAACTCGGTGAATAATTTGTCAGCCTCATTAATGACAGTTCTGAAATACATAAATACTTGAATTGCTATGATCTAATATTTCGACCACTAAGGGCCTTTTTCAAAGATTTTATGGCTGAATGCATGTAACAAAAATGTGACGTGTATTTTGACATGATAATCTTTGAAAAAGGCCCTTAGTGGTCGAAATATTAGATCAGAGCAATTAAAGTATTTATGCATTATATTAATTCCCTATTTTGGAATATTTTCTTCAGTTCTGAAATATACAAGAGAACCTGGTAATCCTTTATCCTGCCATTAAACAGCTCTGCTTAACCCCTTCGCTACCAAATTCTGTCGTCTGCTAACTTTGTCGTCTGCTACAAACTTTCATTGTTTTATTTTCTTCATTTTTGTTTCAAAAACATAGTGACAGTAACACACAGTTTGGATCCTGATGAGACGCCGAGTTACTCGGCGTCTGATCTGGATTCAAACTGTTTGCATAGGTAATCACAGATTAGACATTGACAGCGAAAGTGTTAACATATTCCTTCCTAGTGATGCATTTAGGCGCCTCTGTAAAAGTCACATTTTGAAACCATATGAGCAAATGCTCTTTTTATCACAATGATTTAAAAACTACACAACTTTAAAATTCTCCTTTTCTATAGTTCATGCGTTTTTTCGGTAGATTTATTCAAAGAGCTTAATTTCTAAAACTAGTCTAGGAGGGAGAATGAGTAAATGTCTGATGTGTTGCAATGCATAATTACTTTCGATTTATCCAAACTTTTGAAATGTCAAACAACTGGGACACGATAAGTCGCTGAAGTATTTGGCGTCTCAGATTTATTCCAAGTTGTTTGTAAATGCAAGCCTTGTTGCATCTGGTATAACAAGCAATACACTCATGTTGATCTCAATTTAACACGTTCTAAGCCTTTTCAAGCAGAGTAGACCTAGACTAGACGGCTGCCATAGGGGCCGTCTGATCAGAGTCTGCTCTGTTTTGTTTTTGATATAATATAGACACAATACTACAATTTCTATCATGGCCAAACAATCATGTGTGCATGCGTTATTATAAAATTAATCTGATTAATATCCATGATGTCATTATTTCATTCATGAAAATGGTTAAAAATATCCCCAAACTCAATTACTAATTATATTAGACGAATGGTCAGTCTTCTATGATTTTGTATTTGTGTACGATCGTATTTATCGATTGTCTGCTGTACTGTTTCGTCGATGTTAAAAGTTTAACATTTACAATGCGGGAAACGGGCCACCAATGTTCTTTGCAAACAGTATAGGCCCAGCTGAGAGGGTTTGTAGAGGAGTCTTCTCATCAGGGTCTGCACTGTTTGTAATGTTACACGTTTCTTTAGAAAACTCCTAAATATTCAAAATAAGCTTGACCTGTTTGAATTTTGGAATAGTCCATTCGATAATTCAACGTTGTAAGGATTAACGATGAGTTAATTCTATTTGCAACTTTATCCATACGCCATTCCTCGTGCCTATAGCAATTTCTGGGAATTTCTGATTGACATGCTAATTCAATGTTGTAGTTTTATTTGCATATATGCATATATTACGTAGATCATTTTACATATATATACAATTCTCTATCGCATAGTACATTTCATTGCACAACTGCTTTCAAAATCTGTATAAACTATTTCGATGCGTGAACCTGTATACACGTACTAGAGCATTACCCATTTCCTTATAACTATTTATAGACCCAACCTCTTTGATAAAAATGTCAGAAAACGAGCGTTTACCAGAGGGAACTTCAGGAAAAAACATTAGAAGTGTGTAGTTTAGAAATCATTGTGATAAATAGAGCATTTGCTCCGTAGGATTAAATGCTCTATTTAACTAAATGGTTTCAAAAAGTGCTTTTTCCAGAGTAATCAAAATGCATCGATATGAGCGAATGGCTTAATCGGCTAGCGATACAGTAAACACCTCTCTATAACGACCACTAAAATGTGTTAATTAGTTGGTATCTAGGGCATGTGACTGCTTCAAGCAAGGTGAAAGTAAAACAGAACGCTCCTATAGGAGCGTTCTGTTTTACATTCACTTTGCTTTATACAGCAACCTGCTTTTGACACAAAATGCTTGATGTAATGTAGTGGCCGTTATAGAGAGGTTTTACTGTAGCATGCAAAACGAGCATTTTAAAAGTATATTAGAATCACTAATATTAATTATTTACCAAAATATGTAGTTGTATAAATGCAGGAAACCCCATTAAATACTAACGTCTAAGGAGGTCTTAGTGTTGGTGGACAGGTTTTGGTTTCATTTGGCAGCTTCACATAATTACTTAAGCGCTAGGTGTTACACTCAATATTATCATATGGATGTTAATGCCTTGGAACGTTTGACTAACAGAGGCCCAGATAAGATGCGTAAATTAAAACATTTTCAAGAATAATTTCGTTATTTCCCCACTGAATCCTATGTTGTGATCACTCTTTAGAATCACCACAAGAACTTAGAGGCGATTCTAAAGAGTGATCACAACACAGAGTTTGGTGGAGAAAGGGCGATTTTAGTATTTGAGTACGCAACGTTTATCTATAGTAATAGAACACAGTATCTAGATCAATTTAGCAGTGCCCGACTACGACGTTGCCTGTTCAGCGGCTATATATTCGTAGTGTCTCATGACAGGTACTCCATTACATAGGCTCATTATTGAACGTTATTGCGACACGACTCAGAACTATAAAGACACTTTGAATAGTATTTGCAGGGACGTAAATTCTGAAGTGCCGATTTAAGTGCTTTAATGTCGGCTGCAAGGATATGCACAGAAAATGTACTACTGAAAAGGACGTTGAATTATGTATACAGTAAAAACTCTCTAAACCGGAATTCTAGTAGATAAAAATTATATACTTTTAAGCAGATGGCTGCTTAATATAGGGTGAATATCATACAGAAAGCTCCTAGAGGAGCATTCAGCACGACTGTCACACTGCATTAAGCAGCCACTTGTCTCCAATACCGTAGAAAGGCGTATTTATGGAGGAAAGGATTAAAAGCGGTTTGGAACCAGGTTACTGTGTTTAACATGCGGATGTTGATCTCGGTCTATACTGTTTGAAAACCCTTTACTATGTTTTTGCACTGCGTGCCTCTTATTAACATCGGCAGCTTAAATGGAAAAGTAGTAAAGTCAAGCAGGCAAAGCCACATGCAAGACGCAACCACCACCAAAACACCGATAGACAGCATGACACACACACACACACACACAACCACACACCCAAACGCACACACACACACACACACACACACACACGAAATGAACAAAGAAAACACCAAAAGACACACAAGAACCAGGGACAAACGTTCCACAACATGAACAAACCACAAGCACAAAGACGCAAGGCAAACAAAAGGAAGGGTGACAAAGAGAGTACCGCCTTGGCACGGTCAGCAGCAAAAACACCACTGGGGGTTTAAACCGGTTTACGGACGTCCTAACCTCACACTTCTCTCAAAGTCACCCTAGCTTTACAAATATTGTAAATAAAGGTATCCCCGCTGGACTTAAACATGAAACACGCCTTGCATGAACAAAACATCTACATGTAGTTGGTGTTAGTATATAATGCATAAATATTGGTGACTATTTGACGACACTGAACTAGTATACAATTGTCCTCCAAAGTTATTCTTTCGCAAACATGTATGCTACTTGTTCCAATGCTCTGTCAATAAACGTAAGTCATTAAGAAAACCCCTGGTACACAATGCAAGATATGAGTTGCTGGTAATGATGCACCATCACATGTTTAACCCTTAACCCTTTGTCGCATAAATGCACCACGACAAATAGTGCAGTCCCAGATCAGACGCCGCCCTTTTAAGTATCAAGGACTTCACTGTTTGTCACAATCTCTATTTCTATATATGTATTACCAAAAGCTTTAACAAAAGTTGGATTGAAGACGACAATTAGAAATTTGGCACCGATGGAATTAATCCGCTGGGTGAATGCATCTAAATGGTGAAATGGTCTTAAAACTGGAGATTTTCTTGAGAAAGATGGCCACTTTTCTTATCTAAATTTACGACCACAGACAGACCAGTCGTCATTGTGGGAGACTTAAACATTCATCTTGACATTCCAGATGACAGAAACACGGCTAACTTTGTTAGTACACTGGATTCATTTGAATTGCAACAGCATGTGAGTGAAGCCACTCACATTGGCGGACATACGCTTGATGTCATTATTACGAGAGATGGCGATGAATGTGTGTCAAATATTGAAGTCACCGACCCAGGACTTTCTGACAATAGTGGTAAAATTTCGCGTGATCATTTCGCTGTAACTTTCGAAGCAAAGGCTGCAAACCCTCCTACAGTGAGAAAAGCCGTTTCTCTTCAGAAACTTAGGGCAATTAACGTCGATTCATTCAAAAGAGATCTCCTCAACTCTGGATCCATCTAAGCAAGTACGCAAATGACAGATGTTGATGAGCTGGTCAACACATATGCGCAAACACTGGCGGCACTTGCCAATAAACATGCACCATTATGTACTAAAACCATAACCCTCAGACCATCTTGTCCGTGGTATACCCAGGAACTGTACGATGCTAAACATGTAAGGCGCAAGTTGGAACGGAAATGGAAAAATTCCAGACTCACAGTAGATCATCAACTGTACAGAGAACAGTGCGCCAAAGTGAACAGACTGCTTGCAAAGTCAAAGGATGATTTCTACTCAGAGAAAGTAGAATCATACAAAAGGGACCCAAAGAATCTTTTCAAAGTCACCAAACATCTGCTGGGTGCTACTAGCGTCATCACATTGCCTGAAACGTCTTCTTCAAAAACACTTGCGCAAGACTTCTGCGAATTTTACATTGGCAAAGTAGACAGAATACTGGCAGATAAGGCACCCCCCTGCAAGTCCTGTGAACTGGACCCGATACCTACATGGCTGTTAAAGTCATGCCTTGATGAACTCCTACCGTTTTTGACAAAAATTGTAAACTCCTCTTTAGACACAGCGTACGTTCCAAAACAGTTCAAGGTGTCACATGTCAGGCCACTTCTAAAGAAACCGGGTCTCGATTCAAATGAACTTGGAAACTATAGGCCTGTATCAAAAGTGGTCGACAAACGCATAGAGTCACACCTGACCTAAAACAATCTGCATGAGCATCATCAGTCTGCATACCGGAAGCATCATTCAACAGAGACTGCTCTTCTGAAAGTTCAGAACGACATCCTTCAATCCCTGGATAAAAACGAAATTACAATTCTGGTGATGCTGGATTTATCGGCTGCGTTTGATACTACTGATCATGAAACGTTGCTAAAACGCCTGGAAAATGACTTCGGAATCATTGGAAAACCCCTTGAGTGGATGACGTCCTATCTGAAAGACCGCTACCAAACAGTCTCAATAGATGGAGAATTGTCCACCCCAGTTCACATGAAATTTAGCGTGCCACAGGGATCGGTCCTAGGACCGAAAAATTACATCATGTATACAATCTGCAGAAACCATGGACCTGACCACCACTTTTATGCCGATGACTCGCAGTTATACATGTCTTTTAAGCCAAATGACATTTCCTGTCAACAAGTAGCTCTAACACGAGTCGAGGACTGTCTAAAAAGTGTAGTCTCTTGGATGCATCAGAACATGCTGAAGCTCAATACCGAAAAAACTGAGGTCATCTTGTTCCACACAAAAAACACAAAAGTACCTGAAGACTTGCATCTGCAAGTAGGGTCCTCTAAAATCAAACCACCGCTGTGTGTGAAGAATCTTGGTGCAAGGCTTGATTCGCAAATGGAAATGACACCGCACGTGAATTCCGTGTGTAGATCTAGTTACGCACAGCTCCGGCAAATAGGTCATATAAGACAATACCTATCACCTGATGCTACCAAGACTTTGGTAAACTCCCTGGTTACATCAAAACTTGACTACTGCAATTCATTGATGCATGGAATTTCAAAAAACACACTGCAAAAACTTCAAAGGGTGCAAAACACAGCAGCACGTATCATAACCAAGACTTCTCGATATAATCATATCACTCCGGTCTTGGCTTCCGGTTCAACATCGGATCGAATTCAAAATTTTGACACTTACGTACAAAGCCATGCACAATGAATCCCCCAAGTACATTGTCAACATGCTTGACGTGTACAGGCCTCGCAGAGAGTTAAGGTCAGCAAGTAGTTCAGTGTCGTTGGTTGTGCCACAAAGGACGGTAAAATACGGGGATAGAAGTTTCATGCATGCAGCTCCAAAACTTTGGAATGCTCTGCCGTCTGGCATCAAAGATGCCACCTCACTGGCATCATTTAAAAGATGTCTAAAACGCATTTCTTCAACATATTTTACCAGGATGGCAGATCTTAGTCGAGTAATTACCTGTCAGTTATTTAGTTGGGCACTGTTTGAGGGCACGTTGTGTGTCACATTGTGCTGGGTGGTGGATCTTGACGGTAGGGATAGCCCAATCTCTTTTGAAACCACTCGGATTGTGTCTCGGGACAGCATTGTGTGTCTCACTCAGTGTCAGTTGATGTCTAAAAACGATTGTCTTTGGCATATTTCACTAGGACATTAAGTAACTAGGGAAATTAAGGGGCGTAGCTGATGATTATCAATCGCGATGACTGTTGCATTGGCCACGGAGTGGTGGATCTTGACGGTAGGGATAGCCCAATCTCTTTTGAAACCACTCGGATTGCGGCTCGGGACAGCATTATGTGTCTCATTCAGTGTCAGTTGATGTCTGAAAAACGCGTTTCTTTAGCATATTTTACTAGGAAATTATTAGGGAAATTAAGAGAAGGTAGCTAAATTATCAATCATGATGACTGTTGCCTCGGCCACGGGACATTTTCGAATCCCTCCCATCTCGAGAATTCTGTTACTTGCAAATTATTGGTCAAAGGAGTATCTTGTCAGTTGTTTAGATGGGCACTGTTCGTAGGCACTTGATGTGTGTGTCGCTTTGTGCTGGGTGGTGGATCTTGATGGTAGGGATAGCCCAATCTCTTTGAATCCGCCTGGGTCGCGGCTTGGCACGGCATTGTTTGTCTCGTTCAGTGTCGGTTGGATTGATATTACGATACTCCTTTGCCAATTTTGCATACGGGGTGTATATATTGGTGGTTTGTTTGTAATTGTTGTAATTGCATTGTGTTTGTTTATATGCATTAGCTACAAAATTGACCTATTCTGTTAACCCATTGTCCTACATATGTAAGGCAATATCTTATGTATATTGTTGTATGTCATACATAAACCCGATCCAGATGTTTCTGGGTCGTAACTGTATGATGTACTGACACTGTACATATAATGTTTCATTTGAGTTTGGTGACATAAGTGGGCGGCACAATATACCGGTAGTCACGGTGTTTCCCTCGAATTGCTGACAAAAATGTACAGAAAATGATGATTTTGTTTTTATCTATAATTCTTAAATTAATTCAATTTTTAATATTTTTATTGATATCTCTATCTCTTTCGTTTGTTTTAAATATTCTATACGCATTATATATATTCAATTCTGTACATGCAATTTAATCATGTGAAGAGCTTTTGAACACACACATCCTGTGTGAAAAGAGCGCTATATAAGAATGTGGTATAATAATAATAATAATAATAACTCACCCCTTTCTGGATATCAATTATACCCTAATTTGTATCAACATTGATCCCTGACGAAATTATTTTATGACAAAGAGTGCAGATCCTGATAAAAGGACTCTCCCACATGAGTCCTTTGATCTGGGTCTACACTGTTTGCATGAGTTTTATACACTCATTTCCCTCACACTAAGGGTTTAACCTTAAGGGTAAATATGGAAAAATAGTCAAACAGGGAGAGCCACACACGAAATGACACCGCACCAAACACCATCAAACAAGAAACGGTAAAGCCACAAGACAAAACATAACAGGACGCATATCAAGACGAAAAATATTAAACATTAAGCATATTAAATAACAAAATTGATTCAATCCTAATAATACTAAATCAATGATTTATTTCTCTTATTTATAATGAGCAACATCCGAAACTGATTTCTGAGGACACTATAATTATTCAAGTGTTTGAATAATATACTTCGCTTGGGCTCGGTTTGAGTTCTTATGGTCAGTGGAATACTTGTGAAACACCGTACGTAATGCTACCAGCTTCTAAAAAAATGGTATTATGAATAAACTTAAGTTTAGTTTTTCAACAGAGAAAGTCTGTAAACCATATACATGTACACTTAATTTCGGTATCTCGAACTTCAAGGGACCATACAAATTAATTTGAAATAACAGAAGTTTGAGTTAAACGATTTCTAATCTTAACAATTGTCTCAAGTTCACAACTTAACGTAGGTCCAACATAATGCTGAACGCCCCTGTTGGATATTTCGTAATTACTTTCGACCTGCATTAACCCTTCGCTTGCTATTCACGTCAATATACCCACATGTAAATAGTGAAGACCCAGATGAGACAGTTCCTGCAGGAGCTGTCTCATCAGGGTCTGCACTATTTACAAGTTGATTATGCAACCAGTGCACCCCACAGCAGTGATTGCACAGCGAAATACTTGTATACAGTGAATATATATGTAATTATACAACAGGGCATGGGTAAAGAAGGAGAAATGTATTTTAAAATTCAGCAAGAGAAGCGTTAGGTTGTCTCATGTGTTTATAAATACACGTCGTGGTACATTTTAGAACTGTTCTGTATTTTGGAAGGACCGAAGAAGTACGAGTTATCGGAGTTCGAAATAGCCAAGTTCAACTGTATCTTACAGCTGACTAATTGCCCAACTCATTGGAAAGACTACAAACTGAAATCGCCTGTTTTGCAATTGGATACTGACTAGCATCAGTAGACAATCTTTACTGTGTATGGGAATCTCTTTCCAGTTAACGTAAATTACAAAAGATTTTATCCACAAATATCGCCGCAATATGGTCTCGTAGAATATAAGGGACTTACTAGTTGCTACCGCCAAATGAAGGGGAGATATCCTATTGCTATTTGAGAAGTCGATCAATACTGAAATAACTTTTGAAATAACAATTGTTTCAAAAGACGACTGTAGGACACCTTTTTCGTAGATATTTTATAAGGAGTAATTTGTATGACGTGTTTGTTTTTCGAAAACAACAACAACAACAACAACAACAACACCCCCAACAAACAACAATCAGTTATCGCACCTAGTAGTTGTCATATACACACTACACAGTAACCATTTTATTAAGCAAACACGAAGATTTTAGCTCGATTATAGTGGATACTTAGTTCCGTACAGCGTCTGATCACTTGAGCAAGTTAATGGCACTGTGTCACATTATCTCGCTGTCTGTCTCTCTGTCTTTTTCTGTCTCTCTATCTCCACCCACTCTCCCCTCCCCTCTCTCTCTATATTTTATTTCTGTCTCTGTATATGTCCGTCTCTCTGTCTGTCTGTCTCATATACTTTTACACTTTATTTCGTTATATACAGAAAATGGGTGAAATATTAATCATTCGATGCTGGAATGTATTTGTTTTTTGAGGATCGAGTTGCAAGATTGTATGGTCTGACCAATTTCCCACTCATTATTGAATTAAAATGTGCTTTGCCAAATATCCAGGCTGTATGAAAGAAACAATCAATTTAAATATACCACTCAAATATGATAGGTTCTCGTAACGAACCAAACAAATTGAAAAACATCTCTGAATTCTGCCATCGACCTGTATTTCAATATGCTGTAACTTGTCTCGTAACTCGCTATGCCGTGCCTTGACCTGTAATTCACCATGCCTTCCGTCATTATGTAATTCAGTATGCAGTGTCTTGTCTTGTAATTCACTATGCCGTGTTTTGTCTTGTATTTCACTATGTTGTTTTGTCTTGTAATTCACTATGCCGTGTTTTGTCTTGTAATTCACTATGGCGTGTTTTGTCTTGTAATTCACTATGCCGTATCTTATCTTGTAATTCACTATGCCCTTTTATTTTGTAATTCACTATGCCCTTTTATCTTGTAATTCACTATGCTGTGTTTTGGTTTGTAATTCACTATGCCGTATCTTATCTTGTAATTCACTTTGCCCTTTTATCTTGTAATTCACTATGCCCTTTTATTTTGTAATTCGCTATGCCCTTTTATCTTGTAATTCACTATGCTGTGTTTTGGTTTGTAATTCACTATGCCGTATCTTATCTTGTAATTCACTATGCTGTGTTTTGGTTTGTAATTCACTATGCCGTATCTTATCTTGTACTTCACTATGACGTGTTTTGTCTTCTTATTCACTATGGTTTACAATGACGTGTTTTGTCTTCTTATTCACTATGATTCACTATGCCGTGTTTTGTCTTGTAATTACTATGCCATGTCTCGTTTTGTAATTCACAATGCCCCCACTGGTAATGTATTTCCATGTGTCGTGTCTTGTTTCAATATCAAGGAATCAAGCAGGACCAATAGCTCCCAAGGTGGCATGAATTCTGAGAAGAAAGTGATTAGTGACTGGCTGTCGACAATTTCATGCGAACTTCAGCCCAACTGCTGAGTACAGTAGTTTACAAGGTCGAGGGCTGCGATAGTCTGACATTAAGATAGCTCGATGGTTGCGATAGGTTGAGGGTTGTGATAGTCCCAGATTTGTGACAGATCGATGGTTGTAATAGTCTGAGGGTCGTGATAGGTCGAGAGATGTGATAGATCGATGGTTGTGATAATCGGAGGGTTGTAATGTAAATATGAGTCACCCAGTGAGGCCACTCTCAGCTGGGTCTGCACAATTTTCAAAGTTTATTAGTGACTCGTTTCCAGCATTGAAATGGTAAATACTCAAACGCTCAACGTAAATTAATTAGCGGTTAATTCATTCAATTCTGTAACTTAGAATTAAACATAAATTTCAGTTGATTTTGATTTCAATAACGGCAATCATGAAGAGTTCGGACATATCTCAATTTAGAAATGATTTAAATGAAAAACAAAATACATCATTTCACTGGTGTAGTCACATTTCCGCCGGAAATATACACTAAAGATCCACCGACCTCAATCGAATGCCTAGGGCCAGAACTAGTTATTATACAAGTGTTTAAAATAAGGCATGAACATATATTTTCAGTCACACCTTGTTCGATGATTCAGGATATGTTGGCCATTCCCTGTGTAACAGTATATAAAAAGGAGTAATGTTATCTATTCCAGAGCAATTTCAAATTCATATCTGCCACCTTGAGACTAGAGAGAAATATACAAGGTACACAAGGTAAGTAGTCAATTAATTGTTGATACATCAGTTTGTTGTTTGAGTTTAGTATTAACCCTTTATTCCATGAATATTCATCAAAGAAATAATGACAGCGTGAATATCAATTAGATTATCTTTTTATATACAAGCACACGAACCTGTCTGATCCGGGTCTACTCTGTTTGCAAAGGCGTAGATGTAGATCTAACATCTACTCACTCGCGACCTTTGTACTAAAACAGTATAGACATGCCATCTGTGCAGAGTGTCTCTTAAGCATTTCCCTTTGGATATTCATGTAAGTAATAATGGCATCATTAATATTTATCGGCTAAATTTGTATGATGGCTTATGTGCACAAGACTATTTGGTATTGGTAGAAGCTGTAGAGTCAGATATATTCCAATTTTGACGCAAATAGAGGAGATCTCGACCAGGCAGGTCCAACAGAAGCCGTCTGATCTGGATCTACGCTGTTTGCAAAGGCTTGAAAAAGTGTTATATGGAAAGGGTTAAAGGGAACATAAGCAAACAATGCACAGTAAAACATATCTTAAGCGAGCATCAACAAGAGGTATAAGTATGGGTCTGTAGGGCAGGTAGTAGCTTAATGCAGGTCAAAAGTAATGCAGAAAACTCCTGTAGGAGTTTTCGGCATTACTTTTGTCCTGCATTAAGCAAACACCTGCTTTTTAAGATTTCTGCGCTCAGTCATTTCAAAGTCGCTTAAGGTTCTACTGTATATACATATCAGAGGGAATATTCAGGAACTCTCTGATCAGGATATGTACTGCTTGTTCACAAATTATTTTCAAAAATGTCATATCAGCATCAGAAAATTGCAGAAATCAAATTTAAGATTGGTTCCCCATGTGTATTAGGTAACATTTTAGAGAAGGATGTCTTGTGTCATCCCCTATCTCCAAAGTACGCTGAGATGATGGAGTGCAGAAACAAGTAGTGATTACTTCAGTCTGAAGTCAAAACGAGCGACGAACATGAAATCAGAGTTCGTAAATTTTGTTTCTTATCAAATACGACGTACCAGTTATTACAGTGATATTGAAAAGATTGCCTCTTTTAACACTTTTATTCCAAGAATATTCATGTAAGAACAGATGGCATCACGAATATCAATTAGTTTGATATTTATAATGGCTCTCAGAAAATATAGAATAATATATATATCATTTCATAAGCAAACAGGACAGACCCTTATCACACGGCTTCTATAGGAGCCGTCTGATCTGGGTTTACTCTGTTTGCAAAGGCGTGGAAAGGCGTATTTATATTGTTTAGTAAGTTTCGTACAGTTGTGCATTTAGCTTCATACAGGTTGAAATTGTTACAGAAATAGAAGATTTCAGTAATACTCGCGTCGTGTATTAAACATCCGCCTGATTTAAAAACACCCTTATTTATTCATAATGTGGTTGACCCAGAGAGGCTAGGTATAGTTTGGCTCATACTTTGTTAAATGCTCAAACCCAACAGTGCTGAATCTTCAACGTTGAATGGCCCATCATTGTTTAACCCTTCTCTTACTGAATTTTTAAATACATTTCGCCTTCTGTACCCATGCTCTGTTGTATAATTACATATCTCTTCACTGTGTATAAGTATATTGCTGTGCAATCACTGCTGTGGAGTGCACTGGTTGCACAATCAACTTGTAAATAGTGCAGACCCTGATGAGACACTTCCTGCAGGAGCTGTCTCATCTGGGTCTTCACTATTTACAGGTAGGTATATTGACGTGAATAGCAAGCGAAGGGTTAATGATAAATGTCATACAGTATGAAAGGATACTGCGAACATTTATCATACAGTATGAAAGGATACTGCGAGATGACATTGAATGACAGACAATGCAGATCCGGATTCAGAATGCTCATATGCGAACCGTCTGGGTCCATGCTTATAAAGCTTGTAAGATGAGTCTGAGTGTGTCCTCAAACTTTTGATTGGTCAGAAATGAGCTAAATGCTCAAATCGCATCAATCTAAAGCTTGAGAACGAACTCAGACTCAACTAAAAAGTTTTATAAGCACGGAACTTGATCTGAAACTACAATGTTTGCAAGTGCCAGTGCACTGGTGTGTCGCATTACAATTGTCAGCTATATAAATGCACCGCCTGACCTACATGTAGCTATCACATATTTATCTGTATTGCACACGTTTAATATAAGCCGTAACGTCATGTAGAAACTTTGATAACGTCATATTGAATAATTGATAAATATACATGTAGGACCTCTTAAAAACGGCATTTTTAAGTCGAAATAAGTTACATGTATGTGATAAACAGAATATGATGCTCGTAGCCAAAGGCTCGTTTAATAATATTTTCCAAGACTCGTTTAATATTACAATGAAGTAAATATTCCAAAATAGGGAATTAATATAATACATAAATACTTAAACTGCTCTGATCTAATATTTCGACCACTAAGGGCCTTTGTCAAAGATTATGTGCAGTGATTGCACAGCAATTATTATATTAGATCAGAGCAGTTTAAGCGTTTAATATTAGTTTTTACAAAATAACTACTCACAACATATCCTATATTTCTCCTAATGTCAAGGACTTTGTATTCTGGTGGCAATACACTACATACACAGAGTAAGAGTTCCCAAAGAGAGAGAGATGGAGAGAGAGAGAGAGAGAGAGAGAGAGAGAGAGAGAGAGAGAGAGAGAGAGAGAGAGAGAGCTACCGAGAAACTCTTTTTCTCCTATGGGTCCGAATTGTTGGCATATGTTAACACGAAATTGCCGCTAGTGTGCAACGAGTTTTATGCTACATGTCCAAATTCATTACAGATTTGTGTTTTGATTTCAGTCATGAACAATATTTCCAGCCTTGCCTTGTGCTCACTCATTGCCTGTATCGGCTTCTCAGCAAGTTATGACACTGCCTTCAGCAGCTACGGACTAGGCGGTGGATATGGTTACAGTGGTCTCGGTGGTGCTCTGGGAAACAGTGGTGGAATGAATGGTGGCTTCGGGTCAATAATTTCCCGTAAGTAGCTGTTGTCAAAGTCATTTACATGTATCTCTTTCCTTCACGATTTTTATGCGTTTTCAAATAGGGTAGACTCAATTCCATAATAAAATAATTCAGCTAATGAATATTAATGATGTCATTATTTCTAACATTAATACTGAATAGGTAAATGTTTAATTCAGACAATAGTTCTGTTCCATTTCCAGTCACAACTGATTTTATTCCCATGGTATATCGGTAGCATCGTTCCCATTTGGAACCCATCCATGTTTCATAAGGAGAGGCGTTGTTTTTGCAAAGAAAATACAGTAAACCCTCTCTACACCGGACGTTAACTTCAGTACAAATATCGGTGTTGTAGGCTGATGGCAGGTTATTCAGGGGGAAAAGTCGTGAATAAAGCTCCACTAGGTGCTCTCTGCATGACTTTCTTCCTGCATTAAGCAGTCCCTGCCTAAACGCATCTAATCTTCTCTACTAGAAATCCGGCATAGAAGGGATTTACTTACTGTATATGCCGGAAACATTAACGTTGACTATTACTTCTTTACAAATCTAATGAAACTTCACACCCTAGTTCATCGTCACAAGGACTACAATCGAACGGACGAGCGTTGACAACTGCATACGTTGTTAATAATCCTGAACAACATTTGACAGCCATATGTCTCATTATTGTCTTGTATTGCTTTAATACATGCACATATGTTGTATATTATAAAACATTGCTGACCTTAAAACAAACAAAAAGGCCATGAACAAAAAAGATTTTTGATATTGTTGTATTTCAGACACCAATCATATGGTCTTTATATTCAGTCAATGACTTCTCCTCCCACAGACTTTTTCCAAAACAAAACAAAAACCGCAAAAGCAATAAAATCAACGGGCACACAAAATTTGCTAGTCCCTCTGAAGAAATTATTGGGGGTAGACTTTCTACATGTACCGCCTTATTTCAGAAACAATGTGTGATTAGTGTATGTAGGTTGACAAGACTAGGGTATTAAAAAAGCCTAATTATTATTTGTTGTTAACTATAAAGAATATTTAGAACACAAATCATGCATATTTACGTTATGATGGAAATCTGTCAGCATTCAATATTTCGTACCGGTGCGTTATTGACGTACAACCAGTCTATCCTGCAATACACTTTCCCCGTAACAGTGGATTACTGATCAATTGATAAATTAGCGGTGTTTATTGACTCGACTCCTATACTGTAGTGGGTAAGCGCTAAGGGGTTTGTGTTTGACATGCACTTTTGAATGATCTGGTGTGGGTTCGAATTCACATGTAACCACTTTATTACTTTTCGTTTTTTCTTCTTTTCTCTTCAATTCTGTTGCGTCAGCATATTCCGTCAACATATGAATAGTTACAATATATTAAAATAGTTTCATAGTTATAGAACCATTACGCTTTAAAAACGTCTACTAACCTAATTAACCTTCTACTAACCTAATAAACCTAATTTTATCTGCACATCCTTCATTACATCAGTCAAAAGAAGTTTGGTGACTGGATAAAATTGATGTTATCTTCATCGGATATTACAGTCATATCCGTGGGAAGGATAAACACCGGATATAACCTAAAAAACCTTATTGATAATTGTTAAAAAAAATCTGTTCGTATCATAACTATTTGTTATACAACTAAATTAGTTTATTTTTATATACCACTCATGGTCTATAAAATTAACTTATGCTTGAATTGTTGCATACATTGATAATATTATATCAATCAACAACACTTTTCTGCATATATTTTTGTTTGCATAATTTAATCAATAAGTTTTAATTGTAACTGGAACTATAACTTTGCGTGTTTCTCCCGATGCTGAAGAAATACATTTGCCCTGATTGCTGAACGAACTGGATTTGCTATAAGCCAATAGTATTTATCATATCTTCATCAGTCCATCTGTCCAAAGACCTATGATAACACGTGTTATCATAGGTCTGTGATCTGTCTTTCACATAATCTACTTGAATACGTTTTCGAGATTTTATGCTCCCCGTATTATATTGCATGTAAACCTTTAACCTGATCAGGACGGAACAATGTTTACATTTGTAAACAGTTTGGACCCAGATGAGACAGATTTTGAACATAAATAAAAGATAAATAAATCGTGACAACTGAGGGAAAACTGAAATTCTATAATGAAATAAATTTGCTCACTAGGCTAAAGCTTTATGTTAAATGCCCTGAAATGCAGTACAACAGACGTTAGTTTCTGTGTATATGAACATTGCAGAGAGATAACTGTTTAAACAATGTTTAACCCTTTATCTGATGAATACCTGACACAGTTTCACATAGATTAATATTTACACGAGAATTCTTAAAAACGTTTCAGATTCATACCTGGTCTTACTCTCTGTCCTTCATATCCATGGGAGATAAAACCTCCCGTATCCTTGGGATATAAAAGTCATTACAGCTTTATATTCGGCAGAGAAAATAACATTTGAAGTATTAAGAAACTCCAAAAAACAATCAAATAAACAAACAAAAACAAACTATAAATAAAATAAACTATTTAACGATCATAATAGTTAATCACACTGAAAATGTAACTATTCAGAATGAAATATACTTTTGAGACTCATATCCACCTTTTCTCTGTGCTCCTCAGCATGATGAATATTTTGTTGAAGCTTTTCTTCAACATAAGGCTTGAAAGCACGATATGAAATTTCATTAAAAAGTCATAATGGGAATAAGCAACCATTTCCTCGTTTAAGCCTTGAATAAGTATACCCAGTTTTCTGTACAAAGAGTGCACTACTCTTTACATAACATGGAGTTGAAACATAATTTCGGCGACTTTGATGCTCTGCATCAAATGTTTGTCTTGTGTTGATATTTATCATGTTGTAAAATTGATGTCTGTTGAAAGTCTGATAACTTCGCAGTATCTAATAATATGTCCAGGCTTTCTGTACGCTTTTGACAGAACGTCAATTAATCATCGTGGCGCAATCTAAATATAATCTGTTTATAAATATCAGTCAGAAAAATACTCCTAACGTTAGACATGTTCGTGTATATTGCCATTAAATATCAAAATGATCAGAAAAACATAAACAACAAAGAAGCGGAAATTCAATTGTAGAGATAGGATTAAAGTATAATTGCTTTATAATGTGTATGTATAATTGGTAATTGTCGGGAATTATTATACAGTGAAAACAGTTAAAATGAAATATGGAAGGTGGAACACTGTTTCCATATTAGAAAGTAAAGAAACAAATCGCTCAGATTACATTAGCAAACAGAAACAGATCCTGGCCTGACCAGACGGCTTCTATAGGATACGTCTGATCTGGATCTACCCTGTTTGCAGATCATAGAAAAAGCCTTTATATGAAGGAAAATGTTAATCATAGAATGTGTTATTATTTTCCAGTTATGTTTGTTTTGGTCATCCTCCAGACATTGTTTAAGTCGGACGGTGGTCTCTTTGGTCGCAATAAAGGCTAAGTATGATAATAGTAAGTACATGTTTCAACACTAGAATATCAACTGCATATCTATGTTGAACGCACACTGTCATACGATGTCCAACTATTCTGAGCGCTCAGTGTGGAGTCACTGGTACTAGGAGTCCTACTATATCTACTATATTCTGAGTCCTCTGTAACGAATTCACCGGTACTTCTAGTCCTAACCCCATAAACTGAGCACTTAGTAATGGGTTAGCTGGTACTACGAGTCCTAAATACATATTCGGAGTATTCTACTAGTCCTTACTGGTCCTAACCCCATATACTGAGCGCTCTGGAACGGAGTCACTCTTACAACGAGTCCTAATCCCACATTCTGAGCGCTCTGTGACGAGGTCGCTGATACTACAAGTCCTAACCCTATATTCCGAGTGCTGTGTAACGGAATCAGTCTTACAACGGATCCTAAACACACACTCTGAGCGCGCCGTGACGGCGCTACTGGTAACAAGAGGCCCGACCCCATATTCTGAGTGCTAAGCAACGGGGCTACTGGTAACAAGAGTCCTAACCCCACATTCTGAGTGCTCTCTGACTTGGTCTATGGTAACATGTCCTAACCCCATATTCCTACGAATCCTAACCCATATTCCAAAGAGTCCTAACATCATATTCCAAGCGTTAAGTGACGGAGTGTTACCATTTTAATTATATATTTAATGATATTAATATATATAATAAAAGAAGTTTTCCGGAAAATTGTACACATGTATATTTTCTTTTGTTGTGACCTAGTTCTGTTGGTCTTTCCATGGCAAAACCAATGTCATCTGTGTCAGGTTTAAATATTGAATCTCTTTTAATTCTTATCCTCATATTGTCGCTTTTTGATGCCTCTCTAAAAGTCCTATTTTGAAACCATTGTGATAAATAGACCATTTGAATCATAGAAGCATATTTTATTTATCACGATTACTTAAAAACTACGCAATTCTAAAAACATCATTTTCTCTAATAAATGCTTCATTTCAGTACATTTATTCAAAAAGGTTGTGTCTCATAATAGCCTATGAGGGAAAGGGTAAAAAGTCACAATCCATATAGATATATAACAGTTTGGGTCCTGATGATACAAATAGCTATTCGGCGTATCTCTTGGATCAACACTATTTACAGAGGTTAACACAGATTCGCCTACTATGGCGTCAGACTCAACTTGTCACGTTTCATTTGTCATCAGGTGATATGTTGTCAATTTCAGACGTCTTTGATGTGACGAAGGTACTGAGAGAAAACAGCTTTAAAATGTCATTGACATGTGAGACGCGGTTATTTATTTGTGCGAAAGACTAGTGTGTCTATGTTTGAAAATGTATTTAATAAATCATATCTATATAGCTGTACTTTTGTCTTATTTATTTTATCTTCCCTTCTACTGATGTATTACATGTACAGTTGAGCTTCGATATATCGAACTCGGATAACTCGAACTTCGGGATAACTCGAACTAAAAGTTCGGTCCTTCCAAAATTTACAATACAGAATTGTTCTGAAGTGTATCACTACAAATGTATAGAAACACACGTGACAGCTTAATGCAGGTCGAAAGTAATGCTGAATATTGGTCAGATTATGATTCGGTTGATCGAACCTCTGTTATCTCGAACTAATTTGTATGGTCCCCTGAAGTTCGAGATATCGAAGTTCAACTGTATATCTTTCTGTCCGGAATGATATATCCGACTCATTTATTTGGTAAACTATTATCCGAATCTAGGTGTTAGTTCTTTCAGTTTTACCTCCGAATTAGATACACGTTGTAGTCATGTCAGTATCGGATGATCGTAACTCTTTACTCCATAAAAACGTCTGTATACGCCTTTGCAAACAGAGAAGATCCAGCGTATGGCCGTCTGATCAGAATCTGCTTTGTATGCTTGTGAAAGTATAATAAATGCTACTCTGCAGATTTACTAATATCAAAACGTTATGGGTACATATGCCATTATAAAAATTAAGCTCATGATAGTCATGATATCATTACTCTTACATGAATATTCATGGAGTAAAAGGTTAACCCTTTACTCCATAGATACGCCTTTCTACGCCTTTGCAAACTGCGTAGACCCATATCAGATGGCTTCTATCAGAGCCGTCTGATCAGTGTCTGCTCTGTTTGCTTATTAAATAAAATAGATCTTAATCTAATTCATGATGAAAATGTCCTTTGTTTATAGCGCGATTATAAAAAATCAGTTAACTAATATTGTTTGTCATTATTTATTGCATAAATATCCATGGAGTAAAGTAAATCAAACGAGTAATACGCGTATTAGACGGTTGCTTCAAACTAGAGTGTAAAAGTAATGAATGACAGAAATGACCATGCCTTATTCGGTCTAGAATTATGGGACCTAAAATGCAACGTCGAAAAATTATGAAGCTTTTACAATTTTGCAGACAAACAGACCATAAACAATTTTAACGACTTTGGAATTTTCCATTACTATAGAAAATGAGAAAAATACAAGTCCATAGCATGAGACACTTGGTAGATTTACATCCATACATAGAACGTCATTGGTACAGTCATATATACTGATTTAATCTTAATGACGGACCATTCCTTTTCACAAAAGTGTATTAAATTATGATTTGCCAAAGCAATAGCAGACAGTCGGCCTCCGGCAATGACACAACTTTCAGCTACAGAAGAAGCGTTATTCCAAATTATTACACTTTCGAGACAGTAATAGCTTTGCACTTATCTACAAACGAAGGAAAATGACAATCGATAGAAAGGATGGCTTTTCAGAAAGGGAACATTTGGCTTAGACTTGACTAATTTGAGTTTTGCTCGTGTGCAAAGCCTAAGTACTTCATTGGTATGGACTATTTGACGGTTAAACTTATATATATGTATACTCCATAAAAACGTCTGTATACGCCTTTGCAAACAGAGAAGATCCAGCGTATGGCCGTCTGATCAGAGTCTGCTTTGTATGCTTGTGAAAGTATAATAAATCTTACTCTGTAGATTTACTAATATCAAAACGTTATGGGTACATATGCCATTATAAAAATTAAGCTCATAATATTCATGATATCATTACTCTTACATGAATATTCATGGAGTAAAAGGTTAACCCTTTACTCCATAGATACGCCTTTCTACGCCTTTGCAAACTGCGTAGACCCATATCAGATGGCTTCTATCAGAGCCGTCTGATCAGTGTCTGCTCTGTTTGCTTATTAAATAAAATAGATCTTAATCTAATTCATGATGAAAATGTCCTTTGTTTATAGCGCGATTATAAAAAATCAGTTAACTAATATTGTTTGTCATTATTTATTGCATAAATATCCATGGAGTAAAGTAAATCAAACGAGTAATACGCGTATTAGACGGTTGCTTCAAACTAGAGTGTAAAAGTAATGAATGACAGAAATGACCATGCCTTATTCGGTCTAGAATTATGGGACCTAAAATGCAACGTCGAAAAATTATGAAGCTTTTACAATTTTGCAGACAAACAGACCATAAACAATTTTAACGACTTTGGAATTTTCCATTACTATAGAAAATGAGAAAAATACAAGTCCATAGCATGAGACACTTGGTAGATTTACATCCATACATAGAACGTCATTGGTACAGTCATATATACTGATTTAATCTTAATGACGGACCATTCCTTTTCACAAAAGTGTATTAAATTATGATTTGCCAAAGCAATAGCAGACAGTCGGCCTCCGGCAATGACACAACTTTCAGCTACAGAAGAAGCGTTATTCCAAATTATTACACTTTCGAGACAGTAATAGCTTTGCACTTATCTACAAACGAAGGAAAATGACAATCGATAGAAAGGATGGCTTTTCAGAAAGGGAACATTTGGCTTAGACTTGACTAATTTGAGTTTTGCTCGTGTGCAAAGCCTAAGTACTTCATTGGTATGGACTATTTGACGGTTAAACTTATATATATGTATACTCCATAAAAACGTCTGTATACGCCTTTGCAAACAGAGAAGATCCAGCGTATGGCCGTCTGATCAGAGTCTGCTTTGTATGCTTGTGAAAGTATAATAAATCTTACTCTGTAGATTTACTAATATCAAAACGTTATGGGTACATATGCCATTATAAAAATTAAGCTCATAATATTCATGATATCATTACTCTTACATGAATATTCATGGAGTAAAAGGTTAACCCTTTACTCCATAGATACGCCTTTCTACGCCTTTGCAAACTGCGTAGACCCATATCAGATGGCTTCTATCAGAGCCGTCTGATCAGTGTCTGCTCTGTTTGCTTATTAAATAAAATAGATCTTAATCTAATTCATGATGAAAATGTCCTTTGTTTATAGCGCGATTATAAAAAATCAGTTAACTAATATTGTTTGTCATTATTTATTGCATAAATATCCATGGAGTAAAGTAAATCAAACGAGTAATACGCGTATTAGACGGTTGCTTCAAACTAGAGTGTAAAAGTAATGAATGACAGAAATGACCATGCCTTATTCGGTCTAGAATTATGGGACCTAAAATGCAACGTCGAAAAATTATGAAGCTTTTACAATTTTGCAGACAAACAGACCATAAACAATTTTAACGACTTTGGAATTTTCCATTACTATAGAAAATGAGAAAAATACAAGTCCATAGCATGAGACACTTGGTAGATTTACATCCATACATAGAACGTCATTGGTACAGTCATATATACTGATTTAATCTTAATGACGGACCATTCCTTTTCACAAAAGTGTATTAAATTATGATTTGCCAAAGCAATAGCAGACAGTCGGCCTCCGGCAATGACACAACTTTCAGCTACAGAAGAAGCGTTATTCCAAATTATTACACTTTCGAGACAGTAATAGCTTTGCACTTATCTACAAACGAAGGAAAATGACAATCGATAGAAAGGATGGCTTTTCAGAAAGGGAACATTTGGCTTAGACTTGACTAATTTGAGTTTTGCTCGTGTGCAAAGCCTAAGTACTTCATTGGTATGGACTATTTGACGGTTAAACTTATATATATGTATACTCCATAAAAACGTCTGTATACGCCTTTGCAAACAGAGAAGATCCAGCGTATGGCCGTCTGATCAGAGTCTGCTTTGTATGCTTGTGAAAGTATAATAAATCTTACTCTGTAGATTTACTAATATCAAAACGTTATGGGTACATATGCCATTATAAAAATTAAGCTCATAATATTCATGATATCATTACTCTTACATGAATATTCATGGAGTAAAAGGTTAACCCTTTACTCCATAGATACGCCTTTCTACGCCTTTGCAAACTGCGTAGACCCATATCAGATGGCTTCTATCAGAGCCGTCTGATCAGTGTCTGCTCTGTTTGCTTATTAAATAAAATAGATCTTAATCTAATTCATGATGAAAATGTCCTTTGTTTATAGCGCGATTATAAAAAATCAGTTAACTAATATTGTTTGTCATTATTTATTGCATAAATATCCATGGAGTAAAGTAAATCAAACGAGTAATACGCGTATTAGACGGTTGCTTCAAACTAGAGTGTAAAAGTAATGAATGACAGAAATGACCATGCCTTATTCGGTCTAGAATTATGGGACCTAAAATGCAACGTCGAAAAATTATGAAGCTTTTACAATTTTGCAGACAAACAGACCATAAACAATTTTAACGACTTTGGAATTTTCCATTACTATAGAAAATGAGAAAAATACAAGTCCATAGCATGAGACACTTGGTAGATTTACATCCATACATAGAACGTCATTGGTACAGTCATATATACTGATTTAATCTTAATGACGGACCATTCCTTTTCACAAAAGTGTATTAAATTATGATTTGCCAAAGCAATAGCAGACAGTCGGCCTCCGGCAATGACACAACTTTCAGCTACAGAAGAAGCGTTATTCCAAATTATTACACTTTCGAGACAGTAATAGCTTTGCACTTATCTACAAACGAAGGAAAATGACAATCGATAGAAAGGATGGCTTTTCAGAAAGGGAACATTTGGCTTAGACTTGACTAATTTGAGTTTTGCTCGTGTGCAAAGCCTAAGTACTTCATTGGTATGGACTATTTGACGGTTAAACTTATATATATGTATACTCCATAAAAACGTCTGTATACGCCTTTGCAAACAGAGAAGATCCAGCGTATGGCCGTCTGATCAGAGTCTGCTTTGTATGCTTGTGAAAGTATAATAAATCTTACTCTGTAGATTTACTAATATCAAAACGTTATGGGTACATATGCCATTATAAAAATTAAGCTCATAATATTCATGATATCATTACTCTTACATGAATATTCATGGAGTAAAAGGTTAACCCTTTACTCCATAGATACGCCTTTCTACGCCTTTGCAAACTGCGTAGACCCATATCAGATGGCTTCTATCAGAGCCGTCTGATCAGTGTCTGCTCTGTTTGCTTATTAAATAAAATAGATCTTAATCTAATTCATGATGAAAATGTCCTTTGTTTATAGCGCGATTATAAAAAATCAGTTAACTAATATTGTTTGTCATTATTTATTGCATAAATATCCATGGAGTAAAGTAAATCAAACGAGTAATACGCGTATTAGACGGTTGCTTCAAACTAGAGTGTAAAAGTAATGAATGACAGAAATGACCATGCCTTATTCGGTCTAGAATTATGGGACCTAAAATGCAACGTCGAAAAATTATGAAGCTTTTACAATTTTGCAGACAAACAGACCATAAACAATTTTAACGACTTTGGAATTTTCCATTACTATAGAAAATGAGAAAAATACAAGTCCATAGCATGAGACACTTGGTAGATTTACATCCATACATAGAACGTCATTGGTACAGTCATATATACTGATTTAATCTTAATGACGGACCATTCCTTTTCACAAAAGTGTATTAAATTATGATTTGCCAAAGCAATAGCAGACAGTCGGCCTCCGGCAATGACACAACTTTCAGCTACAGAAGAAGCGTTATTCCAAATTATTACACTTTCGAGACAGTAATAGCTTTGCACTTATCTACAAACGAAGGAAAATGACAATCGATAGAAAGGATGGCTTTTCAGAAAGGGAACATTTGGCTTAGACTTGACTAATTTGAGTTTTGCTCGTGTGCAAAGCCTAAGTACTTCATTGGTATGGACTATTTGACGGTTAAACTTATATATATGTATACTCCATAAAAACGTCTGTATACGCCTTTGCAAACAGAGAAGATCCAGCGTATGGCCGTCTGATCAGAGTCTGCTTTGTATGCTTGTGAAAGTATAATAAATGCTACTCTGCAGATTTACTAATATCAAAACGTTATGGGTACATATGCCATTATAAAAATTAAGCTCATAATATTCATGATATCATTACTCTTACATGAATATTCATGGAGTAAAAGGTTAACCCTTTACTCCATAGATACGCCTTTCTACGCCTTTGCAAACTGCGTAGACCCATATCAGATGGCTTCTATCAGAGCCGTCTGATCAGTGTCTGCTCTGTTTGCTTATTAAATAAAATAGATCTTAATCTAATTCATGATGAAAATGTCCTTTGTTTATAGCGCGATTATAAAAAATCAGTTAACTAATATTGTTTGTCATTATTTATTGCATAAATATCCATGGAGTAAAGTAAATCAAACGAGTAATACGCGTATTAGACGGTTGCTTCAAACTAGAGTGTAAAAGTAATGAATGACAGAAATGACCATGCCTTATTCGGTCTAGAATTATGGGACCTAAAATGCAACGTCGAAAAATTATGAAGCTTTTACAATTTTGCAGACAAACAGACCATAAACAATTTTAACGACTTTGGAATGTTCCATTACTATAGAAAATGAGAAAAATACAAGTTCATAGCATGAGACACTTGGTAGATTTACATCCATACATAGAACGTCATTGGTACAGTCATATATACTGATTTAATCTTAATGACGGACCATTCCTTTTCACAAAAGTGTATTAAATTATGATTTGCCAAAGCAATAGCAGACAGTCGGCCTCCGGCAATGACACAACTTTCAGCTACAGAAGAAGCGTTATTCCAAATTATTACACTTTCGAGACAGTAATAGCTTTGCACTTATCTACAAACGAAGGAAAATGACAATCGATAGAAAGGATGGCTTTTCAGAAAGGGAACATTTTTGCTCGTGTGCAAAGCCTAAGTACTTCATTGGTAATGAAGAATAAAGAAGATATTTAAAGGCATGTAAGGTCATTTACTTATTTTTACATATTTATCTTCTTGTCGCCGACATCTTTCTTTCCTTCATATATATATATATAAGTGCATTTTGTATGTAAATTGTTGATTAGTCTCTATGTAAAGAGGAAGATGATGTCTTTCAGAAACATGAAAACATTTGGTTTTATAAACAGTTCATCGCCATTTGTGCAATAACATAACACACTTTATTTAATCCTCCCAAAGCTGAATTTTCAAATGGATTTGTCCAACATTCAAACAGGTCAAGCTTACCGTGAATAGTCAGAGATGTTTCTTTGAAGTAAAATTGTGACATGACAAAAAGTGCAAACCCTGATGAAGGGGCTCATATAAGAACTTTATCATCTATATCCATACTGTTTGCAAAGTACGTTAATGACTAGTTTCCTGTACTGATATGGTTAATTACAGCTTGCGTTATGCATGCCTTGGCTTTGATGTTTATTTATTCAAAGATAATGAACTGACCCAGAATGTCTCGAGAGAATATTCTTCGAAAAGGGTACAACTGTCTTCAATCAAATAATATAACTTGTCAATTATTTCTCTTTCAATCGCAATGTATCTCAATATTATTACTAATGAAACCTATGTTTGAAGACTTGGTTTCCTCTAAAATGTGATATCTATATTGTGAACAAATTAAGAAAGTGCTTTTTACTGATTCTGCATTTAATGCTGATGTGGTTTGAAGACGCGCTTCTTACTCCTAACATTGTCAATCAATGTATGTTACTTCTATGACAGGAACCTTTCATTCTCGATTTAATGTTTAGAAACATGTGCAATGTGTTAACTGCAGTAAAAACCCGATACTTCGAAATTCTATGACTGAAGAATGTGTACCTTTTCAGCAGGTGAGTGTAATGCTGGGTAAAAGTCATGTAGAAAGCTAATCGAATGTCGCCCTGCATTAATCTGTCACCTGACCATCATACGTATTTGTGTGTTCGAATAGTCGAAAGTTTTCTGTATTTGGAAATCACAATGTTTAAGAATCCAAAACCAATCAAGGGTGCAACTTAAGATATAATCAAAATAATTCTCTAAGTCGACATGGAATATATCACAATTTGAAAACAGCTAACTACGATGAATTGACTAATGATTTACTAATTAGAGTTAATGTGATATAATTATTTTCACATCAAAATACATTCTGCATATATTGAGAATCCCAATGCGAGATGTTTCAATATGTCTTTGTATTAATTGAAATTGAAGATAAAACGTTAAATTTTCTTAGTAAGTTAATGTATTTCACTTTGAAATACAAAGTTATCTACTGATACTTACTGATATTTTCAAACAACTTAGATGAGACGCCGAAGAACTTGATTACAGTAAAATAACTCGATAGTTCGAAATGTAAATAATGCGGAATTGGGACTTTTAGAGGGAGGTGGTTGCTTAATGCATGGTGAAAGTCATGCAGAAAGCTCCGCGAGAAGTTTTCTGCATGTCGTTCACCCTTCATTAATGAAAAAGAAGTAAGGTCAAGCAGGCAAAGCCACATACAAGAAGCAACCACCACCAAAACATCGATAGATAGCATGTCACACACACAACTACACAGCAAAACACACGCACATTCACGAGAAGAACACAGAAACCCTTAACAAACACACAAGAACTAGAGACAAACATTCCAAACATGAACAAAACACTAGTTCAAAGACACAAGACACACAAAAGTAAGGGTGACAAAGAGAGTACCGCCTTGGAACGGTCAGTGGGTTTAAACCGGTTAACGGATGTCCTAACCTCAAACTTATCTCAAAGTCACCCTAGCTTAACAAATGTAGTAAATAAAGGTATCCCCACCGTAATTTCCCACAACATAAAGACGGTAAACACATGGCAATATGTAAAACATGGCATAACAACTGTATAAAATGCGTCATATATGTACTCAGTGACTTTGCTTAAGTCAGAGCAACTACAGGGAAGCCGTTAAGGACACGACAGGTAAAAGGTAATACATGAGTCTGGTATACCACCATCTGTCTTAAGGTATTTCCAGCAATGGATTTTGTTTACCTCCTCTCAATTTGACCTTCATATTAAAAATTGATTAAATCTATGTTTTTAACAATTTTAAACAATTATTTTAATAAAGTTATTAAGTAAAATTCCTAGTGTAGTTCATAAATGTTAAACAACGCTTTTTAAGAGTAAAATAAAACTGATTTTTATCTGAAAATATGCAAATTTTTACCTGTAAATATGCAAAAAGAGGTGTCATATAACTCACTTTTCCAGATTGTTTTTAAAAGTATCCTTCCAAATCTCTTTTATCAGTCCTGTTGGATTATTAATAAGTCCTTATTATATGATCAATGCTCCAATTTCAATTTAATAGTTAAATAAAACTTTAATTTTTACCTGAACATATGCAAAAAGAGGTGTCATATAACGATTTTCTTTAATTTGTTTTTTCAAAAGGATCCTTTCAAATAACTTATAGCGTATAATAAGTCCTTATTATATGATAAATGTTCCAATTTCACTTTTTCCCCAACACTACTATATTTCAATCTGAGCAAATTGTCCAATAAAAATCACATGTTCAGTATGTAACAAGTTATATTGTTTATCTGAAGCAGAAATACCTTAAAGACCGATAATGATACATCTTTTAGGTTTCGAATTATCGAGTTTTGAGTGCAGGTCTTAATAAGCATGAACAAATAGTACAACATGCAGCAGTTCATGGTATTAAAATAGCAGCCATGATTTGCCGGATTGATAACAGAGAAATGGTTATATTTTTCGAGAGAACGAGAAACTATCTGCAGAGGTAATACATGTACAAAGTTTGTTACAGTATTTGCGTCATGCTAATATTATGCTTAGATACTGAATTTATAGCAATAATGCCAGTGTGTATAAGTAGGATATTAAATTGCATGCTAATTACAAACTACTCATAAACGTACAAGGTCAATGATGATAGGGAAATCAAAACTCGGTGAATAATGTGTCAGCCTCATTAATAACATTTCTGAAATATACAGGATCGTATGTTGGAAACTGGCAACATTTATCCTGCCATAAAACGGACCCATTCATTCTCCAGTTTGTTTCAATGCGCACTCAGTTTAGATTTGTCTACTAGGCTTTTGAAATGTCAAACGACTTGGATCTACGCCTTTCTATGCATTGCAAACACAGTAGACCCAGGTCGGAGGCTCCTGTAGAACTTCAAGGGACCATGCTAATGATTTTGAAATAAATGAAGTTTGAGTTAAACGATTTCTACTCTTAACAATTAAGTTCACAGCTTAATGTAGGTCCTACGTAGTGATGAAAGCTCCTAAATGAGTTTTCGGCATTACTTTCGACATGCATTAAGTTGTCTCATATGTTTATAAATATATGTAGTGATACATTTTAGAGCTATTATGTATTTTGGAAGGATCTAACATTCAATTAGAGTTCTCCGAAGTTCGAGTTCTCGGAGGTCGAGATATCCAAGTAAAACTGCATCTTATAGCTGACTTCGGCAATTGCCCAACTCCATGGAAAGACTACAAACTGAATTCGCCTGTTTTGTTATTGGAATCTGCATACTATCAGTAGACAATCTTTATCGTGACCATGTATGGGAAAATCACAAAAGATTTTATCTACAAATGTCGTAGAATATAAAAGGCTTACAAGTAGCTCCCACCAAATGAAGGGAATATATCCTATTACAATACGAGAAGGTCGAGTAAATACTGAAACTACTTTTGAAATAACAATTGTTTCAAAGGACGACTGTATCCGGTCGCCAGTAGCACTGTATGTATTAACACTGATATCAAAAGTATTAACACTGATATTAAAAATATTGACAATGATACTGGAAGTATTTATAATGATACTAGAAGTATAAACAATGTTATTAGAAGTATAAATACTGATATTAGAATTTGAAATACTTCTACTGTGTGTTTCACCCAGCTCTGTCAATCGATTTCAATCGAGATCTTTTTTTATTCCATATTTTTCTGTTTTTAAACTTACCTCAATCAATGTATTTATTTTTTATGTAGTCAGATCCTGAATAAAAGTTTGATCCCTGCTAATCTGACGTGACAATCAACAAAAAATCATTTTTCACCTTGTAGCATTAGTCATTTTGACAGTTAAAATGGCTGGCCGCCGATCGACGTAATTTTTCTGGAATAGTCCATGTGTAAATAATGTAGGGAGATCTAGTGTTCAAACAAGTAATTGGTTTAGGCTAGTGGCCTAGTAGTGGGTATGTTGCCTAAAACTTTCAAACACTGTCAATGCATTCTATACACGGTGCATTAAATTTTATTCTGTTTTATTGAAATAAATAAATAAAATGTGGAAGAATGCTTTAACATGATAATCGATAAACCCTTCAGCATTTTTCAACTAAAATTTCAGTATGACGTAATTTTACACCCAATAATGACGGTAAATTTTACGTCATGTTTTCCTAGTAAGTCCATTAATCTGTTTGGGTATTTCAGTCCATGATAACATTTGCAGACAGTTTGGATCACGATGCGATACAGAGTAACCCCCGGTGACTTTTGTCACTGACCGTTCCAAGGCGGTACTTCCATCTTCCTCCTATTGTATGTTTGTTTTGTCTTTGTGCGTCTCTTGTTGTTTTTTCTACCTATGTACATTTGCTGTTTCCTTGTGTTGCTGTTCGGGCGAGTGTTTGTTCTGTATGTGGTGTTTCCTGCATGACTCATTTTTGTACTTTTGATATGTCACAGGATCAACGCCATTTGAAACGTAATACGGGGATACTAGATAGTAGATCTAGATCCCTTCAATTCGAAATTGAATCTAGCACACCAAACATATTAATAGCGAAAGTGTTTCGATATACAGATTGATTGTACCTAACTCAGGACATATACGACTATAACTGTATATAATAACTGGTAATGAACGTAATCAATCCATATAATTATGGGGAAAAGGGTTGTAATGGAAACAAACGAAAATATAAATGCTTGCTAATTCAAATAGATCGTGAATGGGTGATTCTTCAAAAATTTGTAATTTTGCCTACAAATTTTTCAAAAATATTTTGCTTATAAAACCGTTTGCTTAACACGTATACCATAACTATGAACTGTCTTTGACTTATAAAGAGTAATGTCCGTGCTGATTGTTCAATAGAAAAAATATTTTTTACATTTTATAAATTGCCAATGACCTGAAAATGTCATTACCGCAACGATGTAAAATTGGACCTCGTTTTATCTAAATATTTGGTTAAAGGGTGTTTATCGTTCAAGATGTGTGTAAACTATGAATATGAATAACGTAATTCTGTTTCTTTTAGTAATACATCTTGCAAAATCAAAAATTGTCTCTCAAGGTGATGGAAACAGCTAATTTTTAAGATTTTGATGTATCGAAGTTGTCTCCGAAGTGTTGCTAAATTTCTTTTAATTAACTAAAAGCATGCTTTATACTAGCTTTAGGACTAATTTATCGTAAAAGTATACAGTTCAAACATTTCCATTGCTCAACTTTTAAAAAATGGCAAAAAATGCCAAAAAATGAATGAAAAACGTTTCGGTAATGACGTTTCGGTAATGACGTTGCGGTAATGACAGCAAAAAGTAAAGCCAAATGGTACTGAATTTATTCAGAAATATTATTTATTTTGTTTTTGGATGCAAGTTAAAGTCGTATTTTCACAAAATAGTTGTTCAGATACCAAAATAATTAAGGGTTATGTCAGTACCGAAACACAGGCCGTTTCGGTAATGACCGTTTCGGTAATGACAATTTTGTTTATTTTTCATAATTTCAGGCATTTACCCAGTTCATGTTTCAATTATTTTATGCATTTAAGCATCGTGTACACACAGCGTATACAACAAGGTCTGTTAACATGAATTTATAGTTCAGCTTGCCTGGTTTGAGGGCGTTTCGGTGCTGACAGCCTAAAAACATAATCAATAGAAATCGATGTTTGGGAGACCATTTCTTATAATAGAACCGGGATTGCTAAATCGAATTGTACCCTATAATGACTGCATGGGGAAAACCTTCTGATGACGTCAGAAGGGATTTCCCTCAATTTCAAGATAAAATAGGTACAGGCTAAAACACCATACCGTTTCGGTACTGACAGGAAAACGAGGGACAAAAATCAGCAGCTGAAAAAAGCCACTAAAGATTAAACTAACAGCTATATTTTGTATTCATTCATTCTATGATAATGTAATGACATTATCAATAGAGAAAAGTTATCAAATTTAAGATGATTTAAGGTCAAGATATCTCATTTTATTATGTGTTGTATGATGAGGGACATGGGAATTTTGCATCCCCTTTCATACTTGAAAGTCGATTCCAAGAAAATGAACATAAATTCTCACTGGTTATCACTATATTCTCACTAAGGTATGTCATATTAACTAGGCAAAGATAAAATATTCTTTTAAAAGTAAATTTTTATGACTCTTAAATCATGTGAAAGGTGAGGGACAGCATATTACAAATTTTTGAAGAATCACCCGAATATGATTTTTTATACTCAGATGGTTCATTCTCATTCTTTGTAAGCGAGCATTTTATACAAATATATATAGAGAGAGTTTGCAGTAAATATAAACAATAAGCATATGAAACAAAACCAAACATAATAAACTACGATGAATATTCCCATCTCTCTCTCTCTCTCCCCTCTCTCTCTCTCTCTCTCTCCAGATCTACAGCGTTCTCTTCAATACAGACTCACACAGCTCTCTCTCTCTCTCTCTCCTCTCTCTCTCTCTCTCTCTCTCTCTCTCTCTCTCTCTCCAGATCTACAGCGTTCTCTTCAATACAGACTCACATAGCTTACATGAAAAACATTTAGACCTTTCTATTTATTTCAAATCAAAATTCTTTCCTAAAGAACACTCCAAATGTATGTGTCCAGCACTCGCACAAATCACACTCTGCCCAAGAGAAACTTTTTCTTTGCATTTTCTTCTGATGGGTGCAAAATGCGATACACTGTCTGCAAATTCAAGTGTAAATTAGCATTTGAAACTCTTCAAAATCACAGGCATATAAACTGGTGTTCCGGCCCTGCTTCAGCTCCTGTTGAAAACATTTTGATAAATTTAATACACATTTTATTACTTCAGGTGCTATTCTATTTTTATCTTTTGAAGGCGACATTCTTTTTTTTTGCTGAATTGTATAAGATATAAAAAAATAGTGTTAGATCCGAGAGAACGATAATCGAAAATTTGAAAATAGCCGCGCAGGTGCATTTTAATATTCCCCTTTTGACGTCATATTGCAGTCATTTGGTCATTTCAAACTGGTATGATAAATACGAACACTGTAAAGTTGTATTCATTTGGCTTTTATTTTCTCTTAGGTACTGAATAAAAGATAACATGACTGCAATGTGACATAATATACACCACAACGTATTAAAAACTACCAAGATCTTTTACATTGATCACGTTTTCAATTAACTATTACCTGTCGCCCCTGTTGGAAAATGGTACGCTCCATGGTTATTTACGTACATGCGCACAACGTCATTCGGCGGCCATTTGCAAAGAAACAGCTGATCGAATTAGCATGTAGAAAATGTATTTTTGTTGTTTTCTTCCTTGTTATAGCATAGATTAGTGGGAAATTCAAGGTGAGAGTTCATAAAAAATGATGCGATCGAATGATATATATTTAATTTCAATGTGTAGCGGAATAAAAAAAAATCTCGATTGAAATCGATTGACAGAGCTGGGTAGTTGACACAGTAGTTCCTTTCACAATAGATACACAACGGCTCTTATACCTGTAATGTGTTTCATTTTGCATAGTTTACGTTTTTGTTTTGGAAAATAATTAATCAATTATCCCATAGATACGCCTTCCTACGCCTTGGCAAAATGAGCAGACCCAGATCAGACCCAGATCAGACGGCTACTGTGGTACCCGTCTGACAAATGTCTGCTCTGTATCCATGCTTATAAAACTTTTAGTTGAGTCTTAGTTTGTTCTCAAGCTTTTGATTGGTCAGATTTGAGCCATTGGCTCAAATCTGACCAATCAAAAGCTTGAGAACTCAAATCTGACTAATCAAAAGCTTGAGAACGAACTCAGACTCAACTAAAAGGTTTTATAAGCATGGACCCTGTTTGCTTATGATATGATATAGATAAGATTCTATAATTTCTGAAATAGCCAAAACGTCGTGTGTCCATGTGCTATTATAACAATTAATCTAATTAATAGTCATGATGTCATTATTGTTACATGAATACTCTACCTAATCTGTGTGAAATGTCAATCATTCGTTGCTGGAATGTTAGGTATATTTGTTTCATAAGGATCGAGTCGTGACCTGACCAATTTCCCATTCATTATTGAATTAAAATGTGTTTAGCTACATATCAAGGTTGTATGAAAGGAATAATCAATTTAAATATACCATTCAAATATGATAAGTTCTTGAAACGAACCAAACACATTAAAAAAAAAATCTCTGAATTCTGTCATCGTCTTGTAATTCACTATGCTGTATCTTGTCTCGTAACTCGCTAGGCCGTGCCTTGTCCTGTTATTCACTATACCTTCCGTCATAATGTAATTCAATATGCATTGTCTTGTAATTCACTATGCCGTGTTTTGTCTTGTTATTCACTATGCCGTGTTTTGTCCTGTAATTCACTATGTGTTTTGTCTTGTTATTCACTATGATTCAATATGTCGTGTTTAGTCTTGTAATTACAATGCCATGTCTCGTTTGGTAATTCACAATGCCAAACCTGGTCATGTATTTCCATGTGTCGTGTCTTGTTTCAATATCAAGGAATCAAGCAGCAACAATATCTCCCATGGGGACCAATGAATACTGAGAAGAAAGTTATGTGACTGGATTTCGGCAATTTCCTGCGAACTTCATACCAACTGCTGGGGACGGTAGTTTACAAGGTCGAGGAGTGCGATAGTCCGAGGTTTGTGATAACTCGATGGTTGCGATAGGTTGAGGGTTGTGATAGGTTGAGAGTTGTGATAACTCGATGGTTGCGATAGGTTGAGGGTTGTGATAGGTTGAGAGTTGTGATAACTCGATGGTTGCGATAGGTTGAGGGTTGTGATAGGTTGAGAGTTGTGATAACTCGATGGCTGTGATAGGTTGAGAGTTGTGATAACTCGATGGATGCGATAGGTTGAGGGTTGTGATAGTCCGAGGTTTGTGATAGCTGAATTGTTGGGATAGGTTGAGGGTTGTGATAGTCTGAAGGTCCTAATGATTCTGATGCTGTGGTAGGTTGAGGGTTTTGATAGCTCGATGGTTGCGATATGTTGTGGGTTGTGATAGTCCGAGGTTTGTGATAATTCGATAGTTGTAAAAGTCTGAGGGCTGTGATAGATCGATGGTTGCGATAGGTTTGGGGTTGTGGTAATTTGAGGTTTGTGATAGCTCGATGGTTGCGATAAGCTGAGGGTTGTGATAGTCCGAGGTTGGTGATAGCTCGATGGTTGTGATAGTCTCATGGCCGTGATAGCTCGATGGTTGCGATATATTGAGGGGTGTGGTAGTCTGATGGTGGTTATAGGTTGAGATTTGTGATAGTCTGATAGTCGTGATAGTGCGATGGTGGCGATAGATTGAGAGTTGTGATAGTTCGAGGTTTGTGACAGCTGGATGGTTGTGACAGTCTGAGGGTCGTGTTAGGTCGAGCGCTGTGATAGATCGATGGTTGTAATTGCCCGAGGGTTGTGATAATTCAAGGATTGCAAATATGAGCCACCCAGTGTCTAACCTAGGCATGTTTTATCCTGATAAGCCACACAGTTAGTTAATGTCTGATCTAGGCACGGATAGTCTAATCTTCATGAGCCACCGAGTTAGTGTCTGTTAGGCACAGAGTGTCTAATCTTGATGAACCACCGATTAGTGTCTGATCTAAGCACGGAGTGTCTAATCTTGATGAGCCACCGATTAGTGTTTATTAGGCACAGAGTGTCTAATCTTGATGAACCACCGACTAGTGTCTATTAGGCACGGAGTGTCTGATCTTGATGAGCCACCGATTAGTGTCTGATCTAAGCACGGAGTGTCTAATCTTGATGAGCCACCGATTAGTGTTTATTAGGCACAGAGTGTCTAATCTTGATGAACCATCGACTATTGTCTATTAGGCACGGAGTGTCTAATCTTGATGAGCCACCGATTAGTGTCTGGTCTAGGCACGGAGTTTCTAATCTTGATGAGCACCGATTAGTGACTATTAGGCACAGAGTGTCTAATCTTGATGAACCACCGACTAGTGTCTATTAGGCACGGAGTGTCTTATCTTGATGAGCCACCGATTAGTGACTATTATCTAGGCACGGAGTTTCTATCTTGATGAGCCACGGAGTTAGTGTCTCTTAGGCATGGAGTTTCTAATCTTGATAAACCACGGAGTTAGTGTCTCTTAGGCACGGAGTGTCTGATCTTGATGAGCCACCGAGTTAGTGTCTGCTCTAGGAACAGGGTGTCTAATCTTGATGAGCTACGGAGTTAGTGTCTGATCTAGGCCCGGAGTTTCGAATCTTGATGAACCACGGAGTTAGTGTCTGATCTAGGCACGGGGTATCTAATCTTGATGAGCCACGGAGGTAGTGTCTGATCTAGACACGGAATTTCTAATATTGATGAGCCACGGAGTTAGTGTCTGATCTAGGCACGGAGTTTCTAATCTTGATGAGCCACGGAGTTAGTGTCTGATCTAGGCATGGAGTTTCGAATCTTTATGAGCCACCGAGTTAGTGTCTGATCTAGGCACGGAGTGTCTAATCTTGATGAGCCACGGAGGTAGTGTCTGATCTAGGCACGGAGTTTCTAATCTTGATGAGCCACCGAGTTAGTGTCTGATCTAGGCACGGAGTTTCTAATATTGATGAGCCACGAAGTTAGTGTCTATTAGGCACGGCTTTTCTAATCTTGATGAGCCACGGAGTTAGTGTCTGATCTAGGCACGGTGTGTCTAATCTTGATGAGCCACTGAGTTGGTGTCCATTAGGTACGGAGTGTCTAATCTTGATGAGCCACGGAGTTAGTGTCTGATATAGGCACGGAGTTTCTAATTTTGATGAGCCACGGAGTTAGAGTCTGATCTAGGCACGGAGTTTCGAAACTTGATGAGCCACATAGTTAGTGTCTGATCTAGGCACGAAGTGTCTAATCTTGATGAGCAACGGAGTTAGTGTCTGATCTAGGCACGGAATTTCTAATCTTGATGAGCCACCGAATTAGTGTCCGATCTAGGCACGGAGTTTCTAATCTTGACGAGCCACGGAGTTAGTGTCTGATCTAGGCACGGGGGTGTATAATCTTTATGAGCCACGGAGTTAGTGTCTGATCTAGGCACGGAGTGTCTAATCTTGATGAGCAACGGAGTTAGTGTCTGATCTAGGCACGGGGGTGTATAATCTTTATGAGCCACGGAGTTAGTGTCTGATCTAGGCACGGAGTATCTAATCTTGATGAGCCATGGAGTTAGTGTCTGATCTAGGCACGGGTGTGTCTAATTTTTATGAGCCACGGAGTTAGTGTCTGATCTAAGCACGGAATGTCTAATCTTGATGAGCCACGGAGATAGTGTCTGATCTAGGCACGGAGTTTCTAATCTTGATGAGCCACGGAATTAGTGTCTGATCTAGGCACGGAGTGTCTAATCTTGATGAGCCACCGAGTTAGTGTCTGATCTAGGCACGGAGTTTCGAATCTTGATGAGCCATCGATATGTGTCTATTAGGCACGGGGTGTCTAATCTTAATGAGCCACGGAGTTAGTGCCAATTAGGCACGAGTGTCTAATCTTGATAAACCACCAATTTAGTGTCTTATCTAAGCATGGGGTTTTGATACTGATAGGCTGGTCATTAGTTAATTCTTATCTAGGCCCTTATTGTTTCCAAAAATGTTCTCTAAACAGTTGAGTATAATGTGAGAAGGTGTAATACATTCATAAACATTACGAAGTTTCAAGGCTTAAATGACACAATGATACAATTATGTACCACTCAAGTAATGGACAGTATAGAATATTATCACATTATGTGCTGTGTGTCAGTGCCGAAACAGAGTGCCGTTAATCGCGAAAATGCAATAGTGCATGTTTTATGCAAATGATCAGCTTGAATCTGGCTGTACTATGCCGTAAAGAATGACCGAAACAGTCGCCAGATATTACCTGTTTCCCTTTTTATGGTACTTTTAAGGATTATGTGGTAACAATAATCTTATATTCATATTTATTACGAATTGTTTTCATGGAACTCGTTTACAATAATGAATATAACATTTGCTAAATCTCGTGCCATATTATTACAGTAAACTCATGTCATAAAACAGTTTGTAATGAACACTCATGTATGATCCTCTATGAACAAAACGTAAGAGATTATATCCATAATTATACAGAAAAAACTGTCTTAAGAGAACATCAAAACAAAAGATCTGATTATGGGTATATAAGGCAAGGAATAGTTTAATGCAGGTGGAAAGTAACGCAGAAAACCCCTATAAGAGGAGTTTGCTCTGTATTAAATCATTCTCTCTTAGACTATAATTAGACCGAATCCTTTTAAATAAATCTACCGAAAAGGAGCTTTTACTAGAAAAAAGGAAACATTTAGAAGTATGTACTTTTAGAATCATTGTGACAAATAGAGCATAGGAGCAAATTCTCTATTTATCACAATGTTCTATTTATCACAATAGGTTCAAACTGGTTTTTATGAAGGCGTCGAAAGGCGTCAATATGAGGGGAAGGGTTAAGCAACACCGGCTTTTTAATGTTCCTGTGTCCAATCAATATAATGTCGCTTAGGACAGATTCCGCCATACATGGATATACAGTAGAACGCCTCTAATGCGACCACTTAATAAAAAAACATTTGTGTCTTCATAGGCAGGTGGTTGCTTAATGCAGGACAAAATTAATACAGAAAGCTCCTCTAGCATTAAGCTACCACCTGCATCTAGCTCCCAGAATTATACCTCTTTTAGGTGGTCGCATTAGCGGGGTTTTACTGTATTTCAAGATCACTGGATACTTATGACTAATTAATATACTTCGTCTTTTTCAGTACAATAACCTAAACCTTTCAACGTTTGAGTTTCAAAAGGACTACATGTATTTCAAAATTAAAACAGTGAAGTTTGCCGTGAATATTCAAGGATGTTTTTAAAGGAACGTGTAACATGACAAGCAGTGCATACCTTGAAGAAAGTGCTCCTCTAGGAGCCCTCTCGTCTGGGTCTACACTTTCTGCAAAGGCTGTTAGTGACTCCTTTCCCGCAGGGAAATGGTAAATATGGAAAAGCTCACTGTAAATTAATTAGCGGTAAATTCATTCATTTTCGGACATATCTCGATTTGAAATTGATTTAAATAGACAAATACATCATTTCACTGGTGTAGTCATATTTCCGCCGGAAGCATACACGAAAGACCTACCTATCTCAATCGAATGCTTAGGGCCAAAACTAGTTATTAAACAAGTGTTTGGAATAAGGTATGAGCATATATTTTCAGTCACACCTTGTTCGGTGATTCAGGAGATGTTAGCCATTCCCTGTGTAACAGTGTATAAAAAGGAGTAATGTTATCTATTCTAGAGCAATTTCAAACTCATATCTGCCACCTAGAGACTAGAGAAGTATACAAGATACACAAAGTAAGTAGTCCATTAATTGTTGATACTTCAGTTTGTTGTTTGAGTTTAATTTAAGCCCTTTATTCCATGAATATTCGTGAAAGAAATAATGACATTGTGAATATCAATTAAATTATCGTTTTATAAGTACAGTAAAAACCCGCTAATGCGACCACCAAAAAGGGGCATAATTCTGGGTGACAGAGGCAGGTGGTAGCTTAATGCAGGACGAAAGTTATGCAGAAAGCTCCTATAGGAGCTTTCTGCATAACTTTCGTCCTGCATTAAGCAACCACCTGCTTTAAAGGGCGCCAGTGGCTGTTTATTAAGTGGTCGCATTAGCGGGGTTTCACTGTATACAGGTACATGGACACAGGATATTTTTTATTGTGTCAGAAACTGAATAATCATATTTATAACATAACTCGTGGCTCCAGCGTGACGTACCGCTATCATGCCATCATTAATATTTATTGGCTAAATTTGTATAATGGCGTATGTGCACAGGATTGTTTGGTATTGGTAGAAACTGTGTATTGGGTAACAGTTTAGGGAAGGATGTCTTGTATTGTCATCTCCTATCTCCAAACTACGCTGAGATGGAGAGTAGAAACAAGTAGTGATTAATTCAGTCTGAAGTCGAAACAAGCGAGGAACATGAAATCCGAGTTCGTACATTTAGTTTCTTATCAAATACGACGTACCAGTTATTACAGATTACAGTGATATTGAAAAGCTTGTCTCTTTTAACACGTTTACTCCATGAATACTCATGTAACATCAAATGGCATCACGAATATCAATTCGTTTAATATCTATAATGACTCTTTGATAATGGCAGAAATTATAGAATCATTTCTAGATCATTTCATAAATAAACATGACAGATCCTGATCACCCGGCTCCTATAGGAGCCGTCTGATCTGGGTCTACTCTGTTTGCAAAGCGTATTTATGGAGAAGCGGATTAAAGGTGATATTTCTTTTATTTATGCTTTGATTTTGACTATCAAAGACGTTTTCAATTCTCCTGTTTTGTAAGATTCATGCAGTAGTATTTTTAGCTTCATACAGGATAAAATTGTTACAGAAATAGAAGATTTCAGTAATACTCGCGTCGTGTATTAAACATCCACCTGATTTGAAACACCCCTATTTGTTCATAATGTGGTTGATTCAGAGAGGCTAAGTGTAGCTTCGCTCTTACTTTGTTGACTGAATGTTCAACGTGGAATGGCCCATCATTGTTTAATGGTAAATGTCATACAGTACGAAATGGTACTTGCGAGAGGACATTGAATGACAGACAATGCAAACCCTGATTCAGAATGCATGGAACTTGATCTGAATCTACAATGTTTACAAGTGTCAGTATGCTGGTTTCTCGCATTAAAATTGTTATCTATATAAATGCACCGCCTGGCCTTCACGTAGCTATCACATATTTATATGTATTGCACACGTTTAATATCAGCTGTAACGTCATGTAGAAACTTTGATAACGTCATGTAGAAATATTAATAAATATACATGTAGGACCTGTTACAAATGGCATTGTTTAGTCGAAATAAGTTATGTGATGAAAAGAATATGATGCTCGTAGCCAGAGGCTCGTATATTAATACTTTCCAAGACTCGTTTGATACTAGTTTGTTCACACTAACCACTCACAACATATCCTATATTTCTCCTTAAAAGTTCAAGGACTTTGTATCCTGATGGCAATATGCTACATACACAGAGTAAGAATTCCCAAGGAGAGAGCTACCGAGAAACTCTATTTCTCCTTTAGGTCCGAATTGATGGCATAAGTGAACACGAAATTGCCGCTAGTGTGCAACGAGTTTTTGCTACATGTCCTAATTCATTGCATATTTGTGTTTTGATTTCAGTCATGAACAATATTACCAGCCTTGCCTTGTGCTCACTCATTGCCTGTATCGGCCTCTCAGCAAGTTATGACACAGCCTTCAGTAGCTACGGACTAGGCGGTGGCTATGGTTACAGTGGTCTCGGTGGTGCTCTGGGAAACAGTGGTGGAATGAATGGTGGCTTCGGGTCAATACTATCCTGTAAGTAATTGTTCTCAAAGTCATTTACCCCTTTCGTTCAAGGGTAAAAATATATTGTGTTCATGTTCCATACTAGAAGAACTCAGCTAATGAATATTCATGCTGTAATTATTTCTAACATGAATACTGAATAGGATTTGTTTTAAATTCAGACAATAGCTCTGTTCCATTTCCAGTCACAACTGATGTTATTCCCATGGTATTTCTGGTAGCACCGTTCCCATTAGGAACCGGTCCCTGTTTCATAAGGAAAGGGGCTGTTTTTTTCAAAGAAAATACAGTAAACCCCCTCTAAACCGGACGTGAAAGTTAGTATAAATATCGGTGATTGAGGCTGATGGCAGTTTATGCAGGGTAAAAGTCATGCAGAAAGCTTCTTCATGAGCTTTCTGAATGACTTTCTTCCTACATTAAGCAGCCACCTGCCTTAAAGTATATGTCTTTTCTCTACTAGAAATCCGGCTTAGAACGGTTTTACTTACTGTATATGCCGGTGAAAACCTTTGACATCAACTGGTATAAAAATAGTGCAGAAATTAAACCTCCTGACAGAACCCGCTGATATGGGTGTGCTGTATTTGTTCATTTCCTATCTATCCCAGCGGTTTGATGGGTGTAAATGGATTAAGATTGAATGCCATAATACAGTGTAAATTATCGTTTTGTTTTAAACATATATTCATTCTTTAATATATTCTGGCTATGCTGTTTAGCTCGTCGTTGTCGTCGTCGTCCGGATAAATTAACGTGGCTATTACTTCTTTACTATTCATGCAAATCTAATGAAACCCCACATCCTAGTTTACCATCACAAGGGTTATACACTCGGACGGACGAGCGTTGACAACCGCATACGTTACTCTTGTTAACAATTCTAATCAACGTTTTGACTGCCGTAGGTCTCATTACGTTGATATTTATCATATTGTAAGATTGATGTCTATTGAAAGGCTGACTTCGCAGTACAGTAAACCCGTCTAATGCGACCACTTAATGAATAAACATAGCTGTCTTAATAAACAGGTGGTTGCTCAATGCAGGACAAAAGTTATGCAGAAAGCTCCTCCTGTATTACTTTTGCCCTGCATTAAGCTACCACCTGCATCTAGCACCCAGAATTATACCTCGTTTAGGTGGTCGCATTAGCGGAGTTTTACTGTATCTACTAATATGTTCAGGCCCTCGGAACGTCAGTTAGTCAGTGTGGCGCAATCTAAATAGAATCTGTTTGAAGATATCAGTCAGAACATTATTCCTAACGTCCAGACAAGTTCGTGTATATTGCCATTAAATATCAAACTAATCAGAAAACTATAAACAAAAAAAAAAGAAGAGGAAATTTAATTGTCGAGATAAGATTAAAGTATAATTGCTTTATAATATGTATGTATGATTAGTAATTGTCGGGAATTATTATACAGTGAAAACCCTAGATCTCCATAGATTTCCATGTTCTGTGTTTAATCAAGATTTCAATACTGACTATTCATGGACACAATAGTTAAAATAAAATATGGAAGGGGGGACATTGTAGCCATATTAAAATGTAAAGACACAGATCTCTCAGATTTCATTAGCAAACAGAGCAGACCCTGATCAGACAGCCCCTACAGGAACCGTTTTATTTTGGTCTCAGCTTGCAAATGCCTGAAAAAGCATTTATGTGAAGGAAATGGTTAATCATAGAATGTGTTATTATTTTTCAGTTATGTTTGTTTTGGTCATCCTCCAGACATTTTTTAAGTCGGACGGTGGTCTTTTTGGTCGCAATAAAGGCTAAATATTATAATGGTAAGTACATGTATCATCACTAGAATATCAAGTGATATCTATGTTGAACGTACACTGTCATACGATATGCAATTATTCTGAGCGTTCAGTGTGGAGCCACTGGTACTACGAGTCATAATCCCATATTCTGAGCGCTCTGCGACGGAGACACTGGTGCTATGAGTCATAATCTCATAGTTTGAATACTAAGTACTGGCGTCACTGGTACTACGAATCCTAACCCCATATTATGAGTGCTCTGTAACGGTGTCACTGATAGTCTGATACTACTAGTCCTAACCCAATATACTAAGTAACGGGAGTGATGGTACTATACGAGTCCTAATCCCATATTCTGAGTGTCTTGTGCCGGGGCCACTGGGGCCACGAGTCCATACCCTATATTCTGAGTGCCCTGTGCCGGGGCTACTGGTGCCACGAGTCCTAACCCCATATTCTGAGTGTCCTGTGCCGGTGCTACTGGCATCACGAGTCCTAATACCAATATTCTGAGTGTCCTTTGCCGGGACCACTGGTGTAATGAGCCCTAACTCCATATTCTGAGTGCTATGTGCCGGGTCCACTGGCACCACGAGTCCTAACCCCATATCATGAGCGCTCTGGGACTGGGCCACTGGTACCACGAATCCCCATATTACTACGTGTCAACACCCCATATTACGAGCGCTAAGTGATGGAGTCACTGGTAGTATTAATCATAAACCCATATGCCTACGAGTCCTAACCCAATATTTCTACGAGTCCTAACCCCATATTCGTATGAGCCCCATAGTCCTATGAGTCATAACCCCATATTCCGACCGTTAAGTGATCTCGAGCTTTGAAAGCATACGAGTTTCTCTCTATCGATGCAGCATATAATAAAACATTTCGGACAATTGTTGAAATACATGTATATATTTCTTTTGTTGCGGCCTAGTTCTCTTGGTTATGATTATCTTTTCCATGGCTAAACAATTTCATCCATGTCAGGTTTAAAAACTGGTTCTTCCATCTCTTTTAACACATTCCCTCCCATTTCAACGCTTTTCGACGCCTCTGTAAAAGTCAAGGTTTGAAATCATTGTGATAAATAGAGTAGATGCATAACATTTACATCATAGGAGCAAATGTATTACAGTAAAACCCCGCTAATGCGACCACCTATAAGAGGTATAATTCTGGGTGCTAGATGCAGAAGGTAGCTTAATGCAGGACAAACGTATTGCAGAAAGGTCCTAGAGGGGCTTTCGGCATTAATTTTGTCCTGTATTTAGCAACCACATGTTTATAAAGACACGTACGTCTATTCATTAAGTGGTCGCATTAGAAGGATTTTACTGTATTTGTTTTGTTGCGGCCTAGTTCTATTGGGTATGATGAACTTTTCCATGGCTAAACAATTTTCATCCGTGTCAGGTTTAAAAAGGGGTTGTTCTTCCATCTCTTTTAACACATTACCTCCCATTTTTACGGTTTTTTTACGCCTCTGTAAAAGTCAAGGTTTGAAATCATTGTGATAAATAGAGTAGATGTATAAATTTTGCATCATAAGAGCAAATGTATTACGGTAAAACCCCGCTAATGCGACCACCTATAAGAGGTATAATTCTGGGTGCTAGATGCAGGTGGTAGCTTAATGCAGGACAAAAGTATTGCAGAGAGCTTTCTGCAATACTTTTATCCTACATTAAGTAACCACCTGTTTATAAAGACGCGCACGTCTATTCATTAAGTGGTCGCATTAGAGGGGTTTTACTGTATTTATCACAATAGTTTCAAAACTACATACAGTAGAACCACTCTCATGCGGCCACTTAATGGATCAACATGATCGTCTTTATGAGCAAGGTGCTGCTTAATACAGAACGAAAGTAACGCAGAACGCTCATGAAGAATCTTTCTGCATTACTTTTGTCCAGTATTAAGCTACCGCCTGTCTATACCACTCGGAAAATAAACTCTTTTTGTGGTCGCATTAGAGGGGTGTTATTGCAGTTCTAAAATATTCCTTTCTCTCTAGTCACTGTTTCGTTTCAGTAGATTTATTCAAAGATGTGACTAAAATAGCCTATGAGGGAAAGGGTTAACATTCATAGTCCATGTATTGAACAGTTTGGATATTGATGATACAAATATTTAGTTTGTGTCTCGTCTGGATTCACACCATTTACAGAGGTTAACACAGGTTCGCCTACTATACGTCGTCAGACTCAACTTGTCACGTTTCATTTGTCATCAGGTGATTTGTTGTCAATTTCAGACGTCTTTGGTGTGACGAAGGTACTGAGAGAAAACAGCTTTAAAATGTCATTGACATGTGAAACGCGGTTATTTATTTGTGCGAAAGACTAGTGGGTCTATGTATGAACTGTATTTAATAAATCACATCTACACAGTTGTAATGTTTTCTTATTTATTTTACCTTCCCTTCCACTGGTGTATTATATCTTCCTCTCCGGAATGATATATCAGACTCATTAATTTAGTAAAATATCATCCGAATCTAGGTGTTATTTCTTTCGTTTCAATTTCAGCATTAACCCTTTCGCTGCCAAACTCTGTCGTCTGCTAACTTTGTCGTCTGCTACAAATTTTCATTTTTTTTTATTTTCTTCATTTTTGTTTCAAAAACATTGTAACAGTAACAAGCAGTTTGGATCCTGATGAGACCAAACTGTTTGTTTGCATAGGTAATCACAGATCCGGCATTGGCAGCGAAAGGGTTAAATAGATATTTAAGCAACGCTCACAACAAATAAGTTAATTATATGTAAAGGGAGATTTTAATCATCACGTTCAATGGTTAGATATCAAATGTAATCTATGTATGTTTTCAAAATGAGTATACCATTTGTTGAGAGGCATTACATAACGAGAAAAGATGGTTCCCTAAATAATCCAGATTATAAATGTGTTTTACAAACACATATATCCGAATTTAGCAAATTCGAATGTGCTAGTTAGAACCAGCCAAGTCAGTAATTCTGTTAAATGTAAGCATGTAATTCCATTCCTGGGCAATCTCAAAATATGTTGTAAATCACGTTCCTTAAATGTTGTTGTCACAATACGGAGGAAAATGGGTCATTATCTATTTGCTAGGACTTTAGTATCAGACCATCCATTGCCGCTATTCTGGAGCTTCATTGTTACTGGGGCTGTGTTTGATACTTTTGGAGAAATCATCTAGGGTAGTTTGTATCACATAAGCCGAGTTGTAACAAACAGTACCTGACATTTAAATGCTGTTGTCGTTCCCCGTGTCATCGCATCGTTATCGGTGTTTTATGACATGTCGTTATCAGCGCTATGTTATTTGACGTTATCGGCGCTATTTGACCTACTGTTATCAACGCTATATGACCTACCGTTATCAGCGCTATTTGACTTACCGTTATCAGCGCTATTTGACTTACCGTTATCAGAGCTATATAAGTCATCGTTATCAGCATTATAATATTATAATTTATCGATATCAGCGCTATATGATCTACTGTTATCAACGCTATGCGACCACCGTTAAGACTTACGGTCATCAGCGCGGTATAACCTATCTTTGATCAGCGCTGCATGTCCTACTCTTATCTGCGCTTTTTACCGTATCCTTTTAGCACTTTATCGCCCATCGTTATCAGCGCCATATGCCACATCTTTATCCGAGCTATATGACTTATCGTTATCAGTGCTGTATGACCTATGTTTGCCACATTATATGACCTACCGTTATCAGCATTATATGATCTATCTTTATTAGGGTTATATGACTTATCTTTATCAAAACTATATGACTATCCGTATTGGTGTTATGACTTATCCTAATCGACGTTATATGACCCATCCATATCGAAGATATATGTCATATCCTTATCAGAAATATATATCACATCTTTATACTTATCCTTATCGTTGTTATATGACATATCCTTATCAGTGCAATATGAATTATGCTTATTGGTGCTATATAATTTATCGTTACCGGCGTTATATTACTTATTCTTATCGGCGCTATCTGACCTATCGTGACCAGCTCTATATTACCTATTATTATCAGCGTTATATGACATACCTTTATGAATAATATATGACCTACGTTATCAGTGGTATATGACACTCAGTGCTATTATTATGTCACATGAGTTACTGTTATTGGCGCTATGTGACCGCTCGTTAGAAGTGCTCTATGTTCTACCGGTATCAGTTATATATGACTTATCGTTATCAGAGCTATATGATTTGTCATTATCAGCACTATATATAAATAGCATTTTACCGCTGTAGGGGTTTTTCAGTGTTATTTGACCTACCGTTATCAATGCTGTATGACCTTTTTGAAGTGATATATATGACATACCGGTATCAGTGCTATATGACTTATAGTTATAGACGCGATATTACTTATCATTATCAGTACTATATAACCTATCATTATCATCATTATCGCTGACAGTGCTAAATGACATATTGCTATCATCACTATAAAGTGTATTGCTTTAGCGTTAGTTGGCTTATCATTATCAGCACTAAGTGACTGATCGTTAACGGCTCTATATGACCTATCATTATCTGCAATATATAATATATTGTTATCAAAGCTATTTGAGTCATCTTTACGAGTGGTATTTGGCGTGGCGTAATAAGTGCTATTGTTACATATAATATATTGGTATCAGAGCTATTTGATCTATCATTGTCAACGCTATATTGGTGTGTCTTTATCAGTTATGCTTTATGGATTATCATTGTCAGTTCCATATAATTTGTTATTATCAGTTCTATATGACTTATTAGTGCTATATGACTAATCCTTATTGACGCTATATGCCATATAGTTATTATCACTATACAACATACAGTTATCAGCGCTATATGACTTACAGTAGAGCCTATCTTAAGCGGTCATTCATTGATTGAATGAAGAAGAGTCTTAGAAAGCGGGTAGTTGCCTAATGCAGGGCAAAGGTAATGCAATAATTTCCTATAAGAGCTTTCTGTATTACTTTCGATATGCATTAAACTACCACCTGCCTTACAGGCCCATAATAAGACCTCTTTTTGATGATCGCTTAAGACAGATTCTAATATATAGTTATATAATCTATATGACTTATCATTATCAGCACTTTATGAACTATCGTTACTATCCCTATATTACCTATATCAGTGCTATATGACCTATAGTAATCATCACTATATGATTTATTGCTATCAGTGCTGTATGATTTATCATTACCAGTGCTATATGACCTATCATCATCATAATCATCACTATTTGATTTATTGCTGTCATGATGTATGATTTATCATTATCAGTGCTATATGACATATCATCATCATCATCATCATCATCATCACTATTTGATTTATTGCTATCATGATGTATGCTTTATCATTATCAGTGCTATATGGCCTATCGTTATCCGCACTATATGATTTATTGCTATCAGTGCTGTATGGTTTATCATTATCAGCACTATATGATTTATTACTATCAGTGCTGTATGGTTTATCATTATCAGCACTATATGATTTATTGATATCAGTGCTGTATGGTTTATCATTATCAGCACTATATGATTTATTGCTATCAGTGCTGTATGGTTTATCATTATCAGCACTATATGATTTATTACTATCAGTGCTGTATGGTTTATTATTAGCAGTGCTATATGACTTATCGTTGTCATCGCCACATGACCTGCCGTTATCGGCGTTTTATGAAATATCATTATCAGTTTTATATAATACATTATAACCAGTTCTTATTGTTATTAGCGCTATTGACTAATCCTTATTGACGCTATATGCCACTTTAGTTATTATCACTATATGACCTACTGTTCTCAGTGCTATATGATTTATCATTATCAGTGCTATACGTCTCTTTGCTATCGCCGTAAATAACATATCATTGCCAGCTTTGTATGATGGGCTGTAAGACCTATTGATTTAAGCACTATAAGAACTATCGTTTCGTTATCAGTGCTACATGACCTACCATTATCAACGAGATATTACTTAACATTATTATTGCTATATTATTTATCATTATATACACTATATGATCTATTATTATCAGCACTATATGGTTTATCATTATCAGCTTTATATGACTTATCGTTATCAGCCATATGCCATTCTTCATTATCAACGCTGTATGAACGATCATTATCAGTGTTATATGATTTACCGTTATCAACGGTATATGGCATATTATTATCAACTCAACAATGTATTTCTCATCCAGAATTATATGGTGATGTTATCTATGAACTCCATTTTCATGATTTGTTTATTAAACGCATTAAAATTTTAAGGAAGAAAGGTTATGACCCCGTTATATTGCAGCGCACTGCATGTTTGGTTATTGACCCATTTACAGTCAGTAGCTACGCTTCCCTCGTTGCTTTGCACGATGACAGGCCGAGGGATGAATTTACCAGACTCATGTATAGCCTTTTCTCTGTCGTGCCCTTAACGGCTTCCCTGCAGTTGGGCTGACTTCAACAAAGTAATTGAGTACATACTCGTATTTGACGGACTTTCACAGTTGTTGTCATACTGTTATACATATTGTCCTGTGTGTACCGTCTTCTATGTTGTGGGGGAGTCTAGCGGGAATACCTTTATTTACTCTATTTATTAAGCTAGGGCGATTTTCAGAAAAGTTTGAGGTTAGGACGTCCGTGAACCGGTTTACCCCCATCCCCCAGCGGTGGTTTTGCTACTGGCCGTTCCAAGGCGGGTCTCTCTTTGTCACCCGTGATTTTATGTTTGTTGTGTGTCCTTGTGCCTTTGTGTTTGTGCTTTTGTTTATGTTTGATGTTTTCGTCTCGTGTGTTTGTGTGTGCATGCGCGCGCGTGTGTGTGCGTGTGGTTGTGTGGATGTGATGCTTGCTTTCTGCTGGTGTTTTGGTGTTGGTTGTATTTTGTGTGTGTCTTTGCCTGCTTGACTTTACTTTTTTACATCTATATGATGCATTGCTATATGACCTACTGTTATCAGTGCTATATAACTTACTGTTATCAGCGCTATATGATCCAATGCTATCAGCACTCTATGGCGTATTGTGATATACATGTGCGCTACATGGCTAATCCTTATCAGCTCTATATGTCTTATCATTATCAGCACTATATTACTTATCGATATCAGTGCTATATGATGTCGTTATCAGTTCTGGATGGATTATCGTTATTAGTAATATACGACTTATCTTTATAAGCGCTCTACGGTTTATATTTTTAAGCGCTATTGAAATCATTATCAGCGTCGTATGACTTATCGTTACCAGTGCTAGTTGACTAGGGAGCCTGAATAGTGTTGCACTTGTAATAACTGTTCATGAAAGGACTCAATGAAATGTTTTTTTCTTTTCTCATTGCTGCTTTTGCTTTCGACGGATACCCTACTTTTAGATTATATGTACTTCACAACAACAGCTTCTAAGTGCTCATGCGGCGGCCGTTAAAAGTTTCCCCGTACTTCATTCTCAATGTTGTTATATTTTCTGGTCCTTCAGGATCATCAGTTTCAATGCTGTTAGGTTTTGAAAATTGAATACCTCTTAAGTCTGTGCTAGGGAGTCTTGATTAGCATTGCACTTTCAATTACTACTCATGAACAGACTCAATAAAACCGAGTCTTTAATTTTCTCTTTTGGCATTGCTGCTATTGTTCTCGAATGATATCCTACTTTCAGAAGTTTACATGTATCACCACTACATGACCTATCGTTATCTGATGTATATGACCTATCGTGATTTCTGCTTTATATTTTAGCTTTATCCTTTTAGTGCTTTATGACATATCGTAATATTTCTTATACAGTAACATTCCGCTACTGCTACCACCTAAAATATGTATAATTAATGGGTGCTAGATGCAGGCGGTAGCTTAATGCAGGGCAAAAGTAATGCAGAAAGCTCCTAGCTCCTAGAGGAGCTTTCTGCATTACTTTTTGTCCTGCATTAAGCAACCATCTGCTTATAAAAACATGTATGTTTATTAATTAAGTGGTCGCATTAGAGGGGTTCTACTGTAAAAATATAATTATATCGCCATATATATTTATCAAGTTCGTGTAAAGATTATGTCCATTGACCGTTATGTTGATTATCTAAATGTCGTTTTGTCCAAATGCTATAAACATTATATCGATCATTTTAGACTGAATTTTGTAGAATAAATCATAACAAATTTCTGTGTATTTTTTTCTGATTTTGATACCCATCAAAAGTCACACATTAAGTCTGTTATGTATATCATTTATGTCGATGATTTCTGTTGAATGCGTAAGGGATCTTAAGATGTGTGGGTGCAAATGTCTTTACAACTGTAATCTGGATTAGCATACTTAGTTTTTATTTTTTTTTAAAAACTACATGTACTTTCCCTTTTCCTTTTTCTAATGTCCATTTATATGTTTTGTCTTCTATGCATGTAGTATTTGTATATGCTCAGTTCGGAACATATTGAGGCATATAGTTTCAAGATCCACTTTCCAATTTTGAAAATTTGAATTAACTGGGAGTGTATAAATAAACTAAAGTTTGTTTTAATGTCACTTTAATACAACAATTCTGGATATACAGATACACTATCATCTTCACAAATAAATAATATTTTCGCTCGTCATTCAATGTAACAGGTTCTCAGCGAACTAGTCTGCAAAAAGACAAACATAAACAATAAAATAAAATAAACAATCAGGAAATAAAGACATACGTAAACAATAAAATACATGTAAATAACCAGGAAATAAAGGCAAACATAACTTAAACCCCCAGTGGTGATTTGCTACTGACCGTGCCAAGGCGGTACTGTCTGTGTCATCCTTGCTTTTGTTTGTTTTGTGTCTTTGTACTTGTGCGTTTGTTCATGTGTGGAATGTTTATCTCTAGTCCTTGTGTGTTTGTTGGTGTTTTCTGTGTTCATCTCGTGTATGTGCGTGTGTTTATGTGTGTATGTGTGTGTATATATGTGTGTGTGTGTGTGTATGTGTGTGTGTGTGAGTGTGTGTGATGCTATCTACCGACATTTTGGTGGTAGTTGCGTCTTGTATGTGGCTTTGCCTGCTTGACTTTACTACTTTTTCAATTACGAACATTTAACGAGCGTCATGTAGTAACGGGGTATTATAGTACACGGCATACGGTGCAAATTGTTGACCTAAGCACATTGTATATACATTATGCCATGGAATCTCGAAATGAACGTATTTATGCATATATTGAATATATAAAGTTATTAATGGCTATGAAAAACAAACCAATATCGTGTTGGTGTTAATAAAAGCTATTGTACAAACGTAGTGTGTTTTAACCATTTACTAAATGAATGCTCATGCAAGTTCTGCGTCATGCAGGAGTATTAACTCATTCAATTCCGGCTTTAAATATTTAAAAAGGACGAAATTCATTTCTATGACAAACGGTGTCGTGGCAGATAAACGACATATATGCAGACAGAGACAAGTATTTTTTGTATTTTTTTCGACCATGGTCCGAAGGTTATAATACTTTTTGCCTGATATCATTATTAAGCATCTGATTGGTCGGATTCTGAGCTTGCACAGAATCTGACCAATCAGACTCAGACTGAGACGTAGTATAACCTCGGGCCCTGGTCTAATGTGTATGCACAGGCGACAAAGGGATACTTTTTATCGAGTAAACGGTAAATGATATATACATTTTATACTAAATCTAACTACCGGTAATCCCGATGTAGGCAAACATTTCGTTTTCAAATCAAATGCCGGGTAAATCGCCAATAAAATAAAATGTTTCAACAAGCAACCCCACACTGGAGTATCAGACAGCAAGTGTCGTGTCAACCCAACACTGGTGCTATCAGACAGCAATTGCCGTGTCAACCCAACACTGATGCTATCAGACAGCAATAACCGTGTCAGCCCAACACTGATGTTATCAGAGAGCAGTTGCCGTGTCGACCCAGCATTGATGTTATCAAACAGCAATTGCCGTGTCTAATCAACACTGATGCTATCAGACAACAATTGGCGTGTCATTCCAACAATAATGTTATCCGACAACTATTGCCATGTCAACCAAACACTGAGGCTATTACACAGCAATTGCCGTGTCAACCCAACACTGATGTTATCAGACAGCAAATTCCGTGTCAACCCAACACTGTTGTTATCAGACAGCAATTGGCGTATGAGAATTAAACTTTAACCTCTTTCCTGCTCTATATTTATTCAAAAGTTCAGTACCTTCTGCATATTCACGGACAAAATAGTTATAATGATATCTGGAAGGTGGAGCATTATAGTTATTTTAGGAGTAGACCATGATCAGATAGCTCCTATAGGAACCGTCTTATATGAGTCTACGCTGTTTGCAGATGCGTGCAAACATTTTTATATGAAGGGAAATTTTAATTATATTCTACGGTTAATCCATTTGCTACATGAGAGACAAGAGAAAGCATTGGGAAGCACTAGCGATACAACATACTTACATAGTTCAGTTACTGCCTCAACCTTTAATGCGACCGAACAGACCGCCGTCTTGTTTGAATAGCACTTGCATTATAACCAAGAAGAACACCACTAGAAAACAGCAACACTACATTTTGAACAAAGGTACAATAACTATATGAATACAATTAATCAACAACAGTCTAAACTAATTGGAGATTACTACACTGTTTAGTATATTTCATTTTAAAACATAACATGTTACATGGGAATATTTAACTCTGCCATCATGGCATTTATCATTTGTTTTATTTTTGCTGTTGCTCTTAAATAACACATTGTTATAGCTATTTTCACTGTAGTCCGATACACGAAATACTTTTCGTAGACAAATAATAAGATAGAATAATGAAAATGAGTTGCTAAAGTAAGACATTCTAAAACAAAACAAAACACTAAAATAAAGTTCATTTTATATCCCGAAATGAGCCATCAATTTAATGAAGAAGAGATTTCTAGTATATGACAAACGTTACTCACGTGATATGATTGACCCAAAACCACCACCTATACCCCCGCGGACCCCATTGGCACCGCCGAGACTGTTAGATCCAAACCCACCACCAAGTCCGTAGCCATAGTTGCTGTATGCAAGATCATAACTGGCTGTTATTCCGATGCAGGCTATTAGAGAAAGCACGGCAAGGCTGGTTGTTTTGTGCATAACTGAAGTAGTAAAGAGAACTGTTTTATACGGCAGTGGCTGTATATTTTATCTCACTTCCCTCCAATTATCTGCTCTATTACTGTAATTCCATATTGCCTATTCATTTCTCACTAGCCCGCCTACTATTTTACCATAATTCCATATTGCCTTTTTATTTCTCACTGGTCCAATTGCAATGGTAAGAATGTCTTTAACTGTAGTAAATTTATATTGAATGTATTATGGTGTTTATTTCATATTGCCGAAATAAATTGATAGGACTAAATTGCCTATAGGGTAATTTATAGTGTCTACAATTTACTGAATTCATCTGAATTTATTCAAAATCTTCTTCTTTATTTAACATAGATAACAAACCAGTCAACACTGAAAGTAAAATAGAACCTATGCATTTCATATTCTACGTGTAATTTACAGATTTTCATTTTACTATAGACTCATAATGATGTACATAATACAATGCCATACTGACGATTGATACAATCATATTGACTACAGTCAAGTAAATGTACATAGGGAGTAAATGTACAGTCGGCTGAGCGGTAATTCGGACTGAAAGTAGACTATAACTATGTACTTTGTTTTTACTACAAACTTTAAAAACAAAGTAATAAGATGTGATTCTATGGATAATCTTGATACAGAATTCTGCGTGCACGTGCACACAAATAAGAAGCGTTTGATTGATTCAGTACCCAAATAAAATCACTAAACGCACAGCGTATGATTTAGCTGTTATTCTTCAACCGCTTTAGTTTTATTTCACACAAAACAGATACATGTTGCTATTATTTCATCCATTGGTAATACGGTTGAATATTAAATTGAAATATCATACCTTATTGGTTCAGATGTATTGCCTATCAATGGCATGATATGCTTGTGCATTATCCTACCATTTTGTAAGGTATATGTAATTATCTTATAACAGATGCTGTTGAAGTCACCAAGCTTAAAGGGCTCGTTATCTGATTGACTCAACATCTAAACTTTGAACAGTTAATACATGGTGCGTCCTTGGAAGGAACTTGCTTCATGCGATAACGCATATAATGACTTATATGGTAACAAACATCATTATTTGACATGGGTTTAAAAGTCAATGTGAGGTATATCAAAAGTTTTCAATCTGCACATTATGAAGTTAAGGTCTTCGCAAGTATTTGGTCCTAGACAAAACTTGACAACTGGTTATAATACAAACTGTCTAAATGCCATTTACATATTTGCATAGGTATATATGACGTAAATAGATACGCATAACGTTAACAAGACGAAAAATTAGAAACTGATTAATATGAATGTTAAACAATATAGCATAGTTTTAATTATGGTAGGGAATGAAACATTGTACAAATCTGATGTCAATAAGCTTTTATGAAACCCATACAGCTAAGTATAAAATCTGAAGTTATTGCTAACTTACTGGATATATCTTATGGTTTCTTCCCCGTCTGGTACGATTTAGTTTGCAGCTGGAATATAATGATACGCATCCATTTATATATAATATGTAACACAGGAAATGACAAGGGTTTGAAAACTGCACCTTTCATGTTGTCATGCTTTTTGTGGTTTTAAGACACTTCCTGTACGTAAACGTATATACAACACTTAAAATTCAATTATAGCCCCAGGTACTTGATAGAAGTCAAACGGTTCATATGACTGTTTTAATGTGACATATTATCCATTTAAAATAACATGTCGGTGAGAAATAAACCCTTAACATAAGCAAGATCTTAAAACAATCAGGAAAATACGTTGGCGATGAAGATCGTTTTTTATTTAGTAATCCGTCTTTGACGAGCGAATCCAACAGCACGAACACATGTGGTCCATACAACGTGTCTACCGTCTAGTTTGTTTATCAAATTAAGCTATGGGGGTATATATGACTTTTGAAAAGTCTAATTGTATGATTCCATGATTGTCTTTGCATGTGTATATGTTTAAATCTCTCTGCTACAAGAATAAAGACTAATGCGGTGGTCTAGTGGTAACTTGCTTGACTATCAGTCCGGAGGTTCGGGGTTCAAATCCCGGTCCCTCCCGGAAATTTCAGAGACGCTTTTCGGTGTCTCCCAGCCGCACATCCTCTCCATCCAGGGGGTGGTTAAAATGAGTATCTGTGAGGGTCACTCGCCGGTACTGCGGCTGCATGATTGCGCCATATGTTAGCAGTGCTCAATATTGTAGGCCAATGACTCAATGTCCAAGGGAGTAAATGTACAGTCGGTTGAGCGGTCATTCGGGCTGAAAGTAGACTATAACTAGGTACTTTACTTTTTTGTTACTTGAAGGCGCTTTTCTTATTTAAGTCAGTTATAAAGTTTACGGAGACACAACTGGTGACATAGGTTGGCGTTACATTATGTGAAATACCCTAAGAAGCGAATATAGCTTGGTTAAGTAAGAAATAATATTTCACTGCGAACATATGTGCATATTGGTATTTATACGACGCTATATGATACCATTGTTGCGAGATAGAAACTAATGATAACTATTCACCTATAAGATTATACCATGTTCTGTAGAATATTCAGCATTGGATGACCAATTGTACGAAATCATTAGTAGTTAATTCATTGAGAGAAATGTGTTCCGTTGTCTTTCATTGTATAATGCCTTACATTTACATACAAGAAACACATGATTCAGTTTATTCCCAAACTGGCATGCAGTATGTTTTGATTCCATGCGTGATGTGCGTGTTCTTCTTGCTTTTCATGACACTTTCGATTGGCGTGTTGTTCGTTAAACTAACGGTAACGTTATTGACAGAGTGGTTGTGCGGTGACTTTAAGTATGTGATAGCTTTCTTTAAGACTTTAACGAGGCCAATAGTCGGAAGAGCAAATCCCCTGTGGTGTTAATGACTCGGAGATCGCAGCAACATAATTATCACCCGTCCAGTAAACACGCTCTTCTGTGATGTTTCAACGAGGTATATTCGTTAGAATAACATACAATCAGATATACCTCCCCAAAGACGTCTTGCTACTTTTGTTTTATATAATAATTGATTTAACGTATCGTTTCTCAGTGTCCATATGAATATCCATGTAGGAGTGTGTGCACATACTGTTTACGGCAAGATAAGCATTTTGAGGAGCTATCGATAACTATCAGCTATGTAGACATTAGTGGAAGACGTAAAAATATGTGTAGGTCATGAAAGCTCTATATGTGTTTGTTAGATATCATGGAAACACTGGAGTATCAAAAGAGTTACACTTGCTTTTCGTGGTTCCCACCGACTATCCTATAGGCATATGTAGGTTTTACGTTATACTTAATATATTCAAATTGTTAATACATGACATTAAATGATGTAATGGTCACATTGACGATGTGTCTAGCAAAGGCTTTCATTTTGGATCGCTAATAGTAAGACAGCTTTTCTAAGAAAATATATGAGTTATGCAGGAAACATCACATACAAAACATACAGTCGCCCAAACACCACAATGACAACAACGAGCAGTAAATGTATACATGTATATGCCTATCAAAAGACAAAAAGAGACGCACTAAGACAAAATAAACAAACAAATGGGGAAGATGGCAGTACCGCTTTGGAACGGTCAGTGGCACACAACACTGGTGGTATATAGAGAATAATAGGTTAGTGCCGTAGATGGGACGCCTTTATCCGACGAGGGGAGAAAACGTTGGGACGAGGCTTGCCGAGCCTCAACTGTTTTCTCTCCGAGTCGGATAAAGGCGTCCCATCTACGGCACTAACCTATTATTCGATTTATCCAGTCAATTTAGTTAAATATCTTTTTTCATAGACTCATAAAACATAACACTCTTGAAATAATTTACATTGAAATGCAGTTTTTCGATCAACGGATCCCTCCCTTTTCATTTCCATTTAGACGTAAATAGATCTAATGAGCTACCGCAGAGGAAAATAGTTTCGATACTTGCATTAGAAGAGGGGAAAACGTGGTTGAAATAAGATGATTTGAATCGAGGGTCGATAAGTTATTTCAAACAGACATGGTTATATTCTCTGGTCAAAGTCGAGATCCGTAGTCTCGGTTTCTATTTTTAGATAGACCTAACGTCATTCATAAATCGATGGAACTGAACAGGCTATATTTAGGTCTATGACTATCACCGCCCAAGTAAGAGTTTATCAAGTAAATTATCATGAGAGTGAAAAGAAAACATTTACTATTTATTTGTCAATAATTGCTTCCTGGCTTGATTTTATCAAAAACGCGTTTCGTCAGCGGTGGGTTAAATTAATAAAACTGATAAATCAACGTCACTTTGTATGTGGCCTCTGTGGCGTAATCGGTAAGGATGACGTCTCCAGAGTGATTAGAATTGGTTTTTGTAGGATCAGGCGCGGGTTCGAATCCAGCTATAGCCAATTGTTTTTATTTTTCTCATTTGAATAATTCTTTTGGTGATTTTTCTGTTAGATCTATTCCGTCAACATAATTTTTATGCATATTTACAGAAAATTAAAATAGTTCCATGGTTATAGAATCATTACGCCTATCTACTAACCTAATAAACCTTCTACTACCGGAAGTAACCTAATAAACCTAAGTTTATCTGCACCCCCTTTATTATGTCACTAGAGAAGCCTGGTGACTGGATAAAAACTGGTTCAGGAGCGCCCAATCTCACATATTCCATTCCCACCCTAAACGACTAACAGTGTAAATAAACGTATCCCTTCTTCAACTAATTTACAACAACCGCGGTGGCAAAAACAGCGGTAAATTGCATGTTAACCGAAAACATAGGCAAGTGAAACAAACTGGATCCGAATATCGCTAGTGTACTCAATGATTAAGCTGCAATTGAGTAAATGTAGAAAAGAAATAAATGATACGACAAAAACGAGGTAGTACAAAAGTCCTTTCGTTTCAGGATTTTACAGGGCGTCTTCATAGAGTACTAAGGTGTTCCTGTCGGCGTACATAAAGAGAAGATTGCCAATTGTAAAAATATTAACAACTAGACATGCAGTATGCTGTAGTACTATAGGACCATGTCCCTTTTTAATTACTTTTGACATATTTGGACGAATGAAATAAGAAAATGGGTATGTTCACTAGATTTTGCAGATATGGACAACCAGATATAAGGTCGCTTGGTTCGACAGAAAGGTCAAAACACCTTCATTAATAGTTGCACAGAAACAGAAACGTTATATATAAATTATATACGTTTTCACTTCGAAACCTGTAATTTGTTTTCTAAGAAAACCGTTTTCAATATTTAGTATATCAATGTACTTGTACTTGCAATTTCGTTTCTATTATATCTAAGCTGACAGAGGACTTCGTCTCTATCACTTGTATGAGTTACCGTGTTTTGGGAACATTTAAGGTGTTGTTGTGCTATTACATTATACAGTAAAACCCCTCTAATGCGACCACTTAATGAATAAACACATGTGTCTTTATAATATTATACTCGAGGTTAAAGCTAATTGTAATAGTATCACACTATATATTCATAGCCATGACATACAAAAATGAAAGCAAACACACTTCATGCTATTGCAAAATATTCATGCTGTGATCAACAAAACTGCGTATTAAGTAAATACAGCCCCGCCACACTAGGCACCTGATCGCCTGAGATTTCCCAAATCGTACGACCGGTCCAATTCCGACAGTGTGCAGACGTTCATATCCATTGCGCCCGTTGAAAACACTGCAACAAAATGTTACAAACAGTCAAAATACAAACATCTTATAATTCGATGTATTTCGGTGTAACGATATCCAATCTATAGTACGATTGCTTTCAACTCCACTTGGCACAGCTTGACATTACTCACATGTTGTTGTACTATTACCAAATATAGGCTATATGTGTAGTATTTATTAGCGTCATCTTCAGTATCAACTGTAGGCATAAACGCCACAGTAACAAAGGTAGTACAACAACGGTAATCACAATGTTTGCTTGTTATGCTAACATAGGTCTAGACTTGATGATCAGATCTCCCTGAATATATAATGGATGTGTCACAGTAGGAAATAACTCATAAGATAATTCACATGCGTGGTCGTGGATGTTTGCGATCAGCTGTATGACAAATTGCGAGGTAGCATGATAACGCCAACATCACATAGTCACTGCAATCGCATAAAACAATCTGCCTTTAGTCCTACAATCCATCATTCGACATCTTGCTCGCTCTCAAGGCCACTCCCGTTGCCACCAACGAAGGTTTTGTGAATGTTCTAAAACATTTGCCACGGTCGACTATGGCCGTGTAACCGCTTGTGACATTCTTCGACTATGTGTACTATTTTATTTGTTCTTCTGTCACCTTCGCCATTTGCCCTGCCACACGAGGTCATAAGATAGTATAAGTCCAATGTGGCTTGGCTATTAGGTATTTACGAATTCGGACACACTCATTGCGTGTAAGTTTAAGTATGTCGTATTTATATATAGCTGAACTTTGACACGGGTGTACCAGATGACTGTGATCGACGTACATGGTCGACAGACAGTATAGACAAAGGACAGATATGTAATCCCTAAGTGTCATCTTGCTGAAGAAGATTACACAAAATACCCAAATGGGAGGGGCAATTAAGCGAGTCTAGCGATACTAGAGTGTTGGTTCTTCAATGCAACGTACCATCTCCTCAAGACATGTACATACAGTAAAACCTCTCTATAACGACGTAGTTTGTGTTAAAGACAGGTGGCTGCTTAAAGCAATGTGAAAGAAAAAAAGAACGCTCCTATAGGACCGTTCTGTTTTACTTTCACCTTGCTTTAAGCATCCACCTGCCCTAAATACCAACTAATTAACACAATTTAGTGGTCTTTATAGAGAGGGTTTACTGTATTTAAATTAATTGGACAGGCACACGTATATCTGAACAGGAGGGCGGACTCACATACATTAAACTGCAATGGGACGACTATATCATAGTTATAATAAGCTGATTAAACAACACAAGGTCACTATTATTGTACAAGTAGATCGACCGAGACCAAAGTCAAGCCTGAAGTGTAGTTATTCACAGGAAATCACAATAAGTGGCCCCCACACGCACGCACGCACGCACACACACGCACGCACGCACGCACGCACGCACGCACACACTTGCGAGATGACCAAATACCAACAAACGTACAAGTACAAAGACACATGTGAATGCACAAGACAAACATAAAAGTAAGTGTGACAAAGAGAATACTGCCTTGGAACGGTCAGTGTCAAAACCACCACTGGGGGTATAAAGTCCTTTAACTCCATGAATATTCAGGCAACACATAATGACATCTTGAATATTTATTCACTTTTTATATAGAGGATCTTACATGAGTGTTCTTGATTATTGGATTTATTAAATTCGTCTTTTTAAAACGATAAAAAACTCGCTAAAGCTCGTTTTTTATCATTTTAAAAAGACTCATTTAATAAATCCAATAATCTAGAACACTCATGTAAGATCCTCTTTATAACATAACACACACAAATGTTATTTGCAGTCAATATTTCAGCAGTAACGTGGATTGTTATAAATTCTCCTTACATATAGAAATGATGAATGAAAGGTGTTATTAGGTTCGCTAGGTAACTGGGACAAAGTAGGTCCAAATTTTCCAACTTTTTTTTTTTTTACTTACTGTCACATCAACCAGGATCTAATTCAGATCTCTCTGGTATTCAATTTAACTGTGATAGTTTATGATACAAAAACATACAGAAACACGTAAAAATAAATTTTGAGTTACAGTTTTGACATACATAGTTACAAACACGTCACATTATGACGTCATTGTACACAACATGTGTCTATATAAAGCGCGCCATTTACATGAAGACCCACATACAGTCGCCAACACGTCCGACACTCACTGTCAATGGGATTCGAAATGCGCCTTCGTTTTGGTATATTAAGCCCTTCATTAGTGTTGTATGTATACACATGGACATGGACATTTCCACCGAGAAAAAAATCTCGATTCAAGTTCAGTGAAAATGTTTGAAATGGACAAAAGATTCAGTACGAACTGCTGCATAAAATGTGTTGGAACAGGAGGAAGATTTTCGCGATCAGCTGAGTATAGCATATTTGAAATATGTTTGTGCTGTGCTGGATTCAGATGACTGTAGTTGTTGATTGACGAGAAATTTTTATGAGTAGAAATCTGCATAAACAAAAGGACATGCGGTGAAGAAAATGCAAAGTTGTGGAGGCATTTTCTATGTAAAATGGATTGTATGGGTCAGAGTAGCTGGTAGGTCTTTTTTGGCATACATTTTGTATATAATTACTGACAGCGATTACAATTTGTATTATTTTATCGAAATTAAGGCGCAAGTGCCAACAGTCCTTTGCCATCTATCGTGACTCAATCGTTGACAGGTAGGTCACCGTCCGTCAGTTTGTTTGTTTTGACAGCGCGTATGAATACAGTTCGGTCGTTCGAATGTTATTCACTAGTGAATATATGCCCGTGATTATAAAAAAATAAATGATAGTGTTACGTCACGCTGAAGCCACGAGTTATGTTATAAAATAATATCTATAATGGCAAATTGAACAAAAATTCAAGAATCATATCCATATTATATAAAAAGCAAATAGAGCAGACCCTGATCAGATGGCTCCTATATGAGCCGTCTGATATGGATCTGCTCTGTTTTCAAAGGCATAATATGGCGCATATATGAAGTAAATAGGCAAATTACCCTGCGTTTTTCAGGTAGGGTTGGGTATTTACGACTGCTGAGAATAGTATAGGAGTTCATGTGTTATCATGTTGGTAATACTTGCAATGAAGTCTACTCATACCGTACACACGGTGAAGGTGGCGATATATAGTGATGCGATCAGCAAATTGATGCTTGTTTCTGTTTTTATACAGTATAAGTCATCTTTCATTGAACTCATCTTAGACTGTCTGGACACTTTCGTTTAATGTTCCGTCAGATTGTTGTAGATGCTCGACGTATAATTGATGAATTATTGGCTCGCCCTATTGATTCCATAAGGAGCCGCTGAATATAGATAAATATTGGTTCATACAAACCACTGCGACTTTCAATAATACTGTCTATTCCAGATTAACATGGGCAGCAAACTTCACATACGAAGGTTAATTACATTGTATAGAGCTGAGATATGTGTTTCGGAGAATTACGTGCTAATTGTAATATATCATCTCGGGTATATAGTCACTAAAAGTATTGGAAATATTATTAGGAACTGTGAATAAATGTTGACCGTTCCAAGGCGGTACTTCCATCTTCCTCCTATTGTATGTTTGTTTTGTCTTTGTGTGTCTCTTGTTGTTTTTTCTAGTTATGTACATTTGCTGTTTCCTTGTGTTGCTGTTCGGGCGAGTGTTTGTTCTGTATGTGGTGTTTCCTGCATGACTCATTTTTGTACTTTTGTTGTAGTACCCTGATTTCATCAACGATAGAGGGGCTCTCTGCATGTCTTTCACCCTGCTTTAAGATGACACCTGTTTCAAAGACCGATATTTATACTGAATTGAACGCCCGGTTTAGAGGAATTTTAATGTAACGGTAAATAGTAGACAAAGGACCGCGGTACAAGATATTAAGACCTACTAGTCTGACTCGCACTTGCAAACAGCTTGTTTCCAGATGATACGCCTACAAACACGGATTCGGAATTCAAACTGTTTTACACTCCGTAAACGCTTCTTAAAAACTTTTCGTACTTGACCTTGTATCCTGTTGGTAAGGAAATACACATACAAAGAAAATAATAAACAAAACTATAACACAAATGCTACAATTCGCTTTTTTTTCGACGCGTAATTCTTTGTAATATATCTCCAATAATAGATGATAACCGTCCGCACAGTAGGTTCAACTGTTCCTGGGAGGTTATATTTATATGTTGATTGTCTTGCCGACTGTAAATAAAACTTTTTTGTATCTTATCTTAGATGAAAGCCGGAGATCTCGGTCTCTTTGATTATTTATATAAACGTGTGGAACTCATCATTACAGACTGTAATAAAAACGTATCTTTGTCTAGATGGCTATTGCGAGATTTTTGATTTTTTTTCTATTCAACAATCAACCAGTAGATATAGAGGATCTTACATGAGTGTTCGTTACACATTGTTTTTATGAAACGAGTTTGCTATAATAATATGACATGAGGTTTAGCGAGTGTCATATTCATTATAGTAAACAAGTTTCATGAATCCAATTTGTAATGAAAACGAATGTAAGATTATTTTTATCACATAAGCCTTAAAAGGACATAGAAAGCGAAACAGGCTATAGCTGACGGCTGTTTCGCCCATTGCTAACAAACAGCGTACTAATACAACGCACGTGGAGCGCTATGATTGGCTAACGCTTAAATGAGTGTTACAATTGGCTAATTTGCATAAACACGCACTAGTGCATTTCCGCAATTTACGGCACTCTGTTACGGCACTCCCACAAAGTAGATTATGTGATAAATATATATATATTACACGTATCTCCACATTAATTGGTATAAAATTACGTCTGTAAAGTAAGTTAGCATTCGCATTATAGTAGAAACCCGCTAATAGGACCACTTAATGAATAAACATACATGTCTTTTTAAGCAGGTGGTTGTTTAATGCAGGACAAAGATAATGCCGAAGGCTCTTCTATGAGCTTTCTGTATTACTTTTGTCCTGCATTAAGCTAACATCTGCATCTAGCACCCATAATTATACCTCTTTTAGGTGGTCGCATTAGTGGGGTTTTACTGTATATACACACCAAACGCTTTCAGTAATGAAGCTGAGTGTGCTGGTATTTTCAACCAGTGTAGACCCAGATCAGACAAAACATAGTGGTGTCCCCTCTTTTGTTCTGCACTGATTGTTATTCAACTTCGCATCCTTTCTTTTGCATAAATGTGTCCACTCTAAAGTGCTCATGCACTGTGAACTTTTAACACTCACTTCATGTGATGTTATATGTTCCAATCTTAAATGAGTAGTCGTTAATGGTTCAAAGTGTTCTAATATACTTGTTTATTCTTGTATATAGTACACTCTACTCTGTTATATATATATCAGTTTTCAGGATAGATGATATTGGTGGAATTGTTTAAGTCCAAGTGAATGTTTTACCTATAAATGGTTTTGTGTAATACGGTGATATTTTAGTAATGTGATGCTAGCACCTATATCATGATTGTATTTATCTAAAATACATGCTCTTTGTTTCTTTTATGTTCTTATCTTTTACCATCTGAAGTAGATGTGAACATGAAATTGCAAAGCATATCATTTGGTGCATAGTATATGCGACGTGTTTGTGCCTCACTTGAATTAGTCTTGTGTAATGGTGTATAAGAGGGCTAGTGCAATATTGACTATTAATATATATATATAAATATAAATGAAAGATACTCATATAAATCAAAAACCTAGTATTGGTTAGGTATTGTGCGTATAACTACACATTAGGTTGACCCTAATCCTTTATTTAATTTTATTTTGAAACTTGGTATAGGTTTTAAAAAGTTTAATATGTATTATTGTAAATGACGTCTATACCAAATGCATAAGTCCATGCTGTTTATTTAATGTATAAAGTCTCTGATTTGAAGTAATAATCGTTTTTAAGAACATTTTGTAACATGGCTTGTTTTGTCGTTTTCTGAACTCAGTTGTTATGTGCTTTCTAATTTAAGTAGTTCTTAAACCAACATACATAATTATATACTTATAATTATGCAGATGTCGTGTTTGGTAGATTAGCAGAGTCTATATACTTGTTTATTCTTGTATATAGTACAATAAGTATGTAATGATAATGTGATATGTCTATAGTCACTTGTAATTCAAATATAAATGGCATACTTTATCTATAGACCTAATAATGACTTTGTATGGTTGTTGCCATGAAGGGACTCTAATAACGAATACATATATACTCGTGGTTCAACTATTCGTAGCACTAAATTATTTCGCAAGTTCCGCTTTAGGGTTGTTCTACTGTACTGTTATTAGGCAGAATGCTCAGTTTATATAGAGGGAAAGCTTTTGTCCTAGAAAGAGGTTATCATCGGCGTTGTAATATTTCACCGGTCTTCAACCAAAGACATCTCGTGTTCAAGAGCTTGCAAAGATTTATAGTTTTCAGTACTCAGCATCTTATTCAAAGTATAAAATATTTATGATTTTACATTTTAATAAAGTGAGGTAATGGTATTTGATATGAATTCTAACCAGGTTAACACGTTGACAATGTGTTCTGTGTTTGAATAATTTATTTTGAAATGAGTGTATTTCGAGTTTGAATACGTATTTTATTGATAACATCATTAAATGCATATCAGATTATGTGTTCCTCGTGAATATTTATTTAGGATATAATGCTATCAAGAATACCTACTAACTGAATTTATATAACGGCATATGAGCACAGAACATTTTGTCCATGTCATAAATTATAGAATCTGATCTACATTTCTTGCTAAGAAAACAGAGCATACTCTGATCAGACGGCTCAAACATGAGGCGTGTGTCGCAATTTACTCAATTTACATTTGTTTGAAGGAAGCTCTTTCGGCGCCAATGTCGGCCGTTGGCGCCATTGAAAACATTTCAGCCCAAGCATACAGGTTTTTAGAAACAAATGTTTTACTAATATACATGTACCTTTATTATTTAGTTAAGAATCATATTTAATATGAGATTATTATTGCAGAGGACACTTTTAAATTTGGTGCCAAAATAGCTACGGAACGTTTCCATTATTTACATTACTCTAAAAGACAAGAAATTGAATACAAATATGTCAATGACACGTGTATAAAAGGCACACTCCAGATTCATTGCAATCTTCACCCACAGTGTCATTCTACCACTCCATGTACGCTGCACTAACACTTTTAAAGTTTTATCAAGTGCCCTGGCTGAGTTATTATTTTACATCTGGATTGAAAATTTACTGAAATAATTACTCAACATAGATTTTCGAAACGCACAGAGCTAATGAGCTTTTTCAGCATTAATGATGATTAACGGATTTTGCTTGCAGATCTAATTGCAAATTTGATGACATAGACGTCGGAATACGAGATAATGAGCGAGATTGATGTACTTTCGTATCCGAGTTTAAACCGGATCAATGCATCCAATTGAAGAAATGGGAATCGGGAAAACAAAATTATCAACAACGCTGATATACTGTCCCGAGGAACAATAGATCGAAACAGAACACAGTATAAGATACGTCAATTAAAACATTTTCAAGATCAATTTCTTTATTTATCCACCAAAACCTATATTGTATCCAAACTTTAGAATCGTCTCTTCGAGACGATTCTAAAGAGTGGTCACAATATAGAGTTCGATGGAAAAATGTGGATTTTGGTACCTGAGCACGCATGTTTATCTGTTGCGCTGATTGAAGGGAATTAGTTTCCAAACCTGTTTCAGTAATTCAGCGATGCCCTGTTTCACATTAAAACATGTACAGTAAAACCTTTCTAAACAGGACGTTGCATTTAGTATAAATACCAGTCTTGGAGGCAGGTGGCAGCTTAATGCTAGGTGAAAGGTATACAGAAAGCTCTTAGAACTAGGAGTTTTCTGCATGACTTTTACCAAGCGTTAAACAGCAACCTGCCCAGAAGTATCTATAAAGTCGTCTCTGCTAGAATTCAGATTTAGAGGGGTTTTACTAAGAGGTTAAAATATAGCCTAAGTGTGCCTTCTGGCCATTATGGCCACGCAAGGTCATATTTTGACCTTCTTATTGAATATCTTACAATTTTTACTAGATCTATATGTCATATAATATTTCAACACAATCTAACAAACCAACAAACCATACAAATAGATCTAGAGCTATACTTTAAAAACATGAGGAAGGACTAGTTACACGTGTATGCCTTCATGGGGATTCGAATCCCCGCCGAAACATATGTAGTCCGACGTAATAACCACTAACACTAACGATGACTTGACTGCATTGTTTTAACCTATAAAAATTGTTTGAGAACTTCTGATGGATGATGTGAAATAATGACGTCACAACTGTCATTTGTGAATAACATAAACAGAGCTAGGTACATGTAGTACTTACGGACCAATGCAAACAAAGAAATTGATTTCTAATAGAACTTTACACTTGTATAAACTTTACGATTATCCAGTTCTAAAATACGATTTTACAACGACGCCAAATCACTGTCTCCGGCGGTGTTTGAATAGATCTAGATCTATGTTGCTAACATCAACGCATTACACGTCAAAAAGATCGTGGGCCGAGTATAGATAATCGGCCTACCGTGCCATTTTGGTCACATGACTACGAAATGTCAGTTTTCTACGGCAATTTTGTTACTATTAATAGTAATGTTCATGTATTCAATAATGTACCGTAAATCACTTTTGTACAATATGTAACTACGTATTATTCATCTATTGTAGATCTGTATCCCGTTCGTAATCATTATCATACTAAACGCAATCAGACTCGCAGTTGCAAACAGCTCAGATGCAGATAAGACGCCGAGTAACTCGACGTCTCATCAGGATCCAAACTGTTTTGTTATCGGTCACCAGTTTCTTAAATATTTGTATGACTCAGAAGTAAGTAAAAATGCAACAGATCACAGTTTTGGCAGACAACGTTTTTTCAGCACGTTAAGACAAGATAATGAAACCATTGTGATATTCAACAACCGGTGCTGTTATTCCTTAAGTTTGATGACGTTGACCGGTGTTATGGGTATTAGTAGTTATATTTGCTAATACAGCATATAGTATTCAACCCGATCCTCCATAAATACGCCTTTCTACGCCTCTATAAAACTCACTTCCCGAAACCAGTGATAAATAGAGCTTTTGCTCCTATAGGAGCAAATGCTCTATTTATCGCAATTGTTTCAAACTACAAACTTCTAAACTTTTCCTTTTCTCTAGTTAATGCTCCTTTTCGGTAGATTTATTCAAAGAGGTCGGATATAAAAAAAAGCCAATGGGGGAAGGGTTAATTGATGTATATCATTTCACATGCTGGTCGTTAACCCTTTAACCGATAAATATTTATGTAAGACATAATGATATCATGAATATTGATCAGATTATTTTTGAAGATGACCCAGGGAATTTTGGCCATGGGACAAACTGTAGAATCATATCTATATTGTTTCATAAGCAAACAGAGCAGACCCAGATCAGTCGACCCCTACAGCAGCAGTCTGATATATGTCTACTCTGTTTGCGAAGACGTAGAAAGGCGTATTGTGGAGTAAAGAGTTAACCCTTCGCTTGCTATTCACGTCAATATACCTACCTGTAAATAGTGAAGACTCAGATGAGACAGCTCCCGCAGGAGCTGTCTCATCAGGGTCTGCACTATTTACAAGTTGATTGTGCAACCAGTGCACTCCACAGCAGTGATTGCACAGCGAAATACGTGTACACAGTGAAGATATATGTAATTATACAACAGGGCATGGGTAAAGAAGGGGAAATGTATTTTAAAATTCAGCAAGCGAAGGGTTAATATTATAATGACCCATGGATACAAAGAACTTTGGCCATGAAACAAACTGTAGAATCGTATCTATATTAATTCATAAGCAGACAGAGCAGATCCTGACGAGACGGCTTCCACAGTAGCCGTCTATCTGGGTCTATTCTGTTTGCACAAGCGTAGAAAGTGGAATTTCCGGAGTAAAGGGTTAATCTGATCTTATACAATAATTATATGCGAGATGTATCATGTGCTGGTATGTATATTGCTTTATTTTTCAAATTTATCACAATTTTACTGTTTTATTGGTTTTCAATTTCAATATATTACATACAGTACCACATACTGCCTGCTCGTATATGCATCTGGTGTAAGTTTGACTTTCAAATCGACCAAGCTTTGAGCTAAAGTCACAGTGTGTAGGTTTATCATCACTTGTACGGCCTTGCTGTACAAGCGCGCTTTTATGGCGACGTGGTAGAGTGTTTGACTGCGAACCGGGCGACCCGGGTTCGATCCCGGGTCTGAACGGGTATGTTTCTTTATAAGAACACCCGGTTACATTTGGCGCCCAACGGTATTGGTCATGCAGTTGGCATGGTTGCAGCTTAGTCTACACAGTCTACAATACAACGCCTACGTTCTTTATCTGCGTTCGGAAACAATATTTCCAAGCATGAAAGTTGGGTCTAACTGATTGTGTTGAAAGCCAAAGAAACGATAGAAACCTTCGTAGATGGCATGAGCGGTGGTATTTGCTTTCTGATTACGACAAGGGACAGCTTGTGCGTACAGAGTGAACTGATTGGTGATAACAAGGATATTTTCGTAACCTCCTTTGGATCTTTCAAGAGAAAGAAAATCGACACAAACCAACTCAAGGGGATGAGTGGTCACAATAGGAAGAAGTTCCGCAGCGGGACGTACATGAGTTTTACGACAGATGCAGCGCCCGCAATTGTCGATTTTGCTAAGTATATCCTTCTCAAGACCTGGCCAATAGAATCTTTATCTGGCCAGCCAGAGACATTTGTCCTTTCCAGGATGCCCTGCTTCATCATGCAGACATTTTAACGCAGCGACCCTGAAAGAAAAAAGGCAAGACAAGCTGAGACACAGACTGTCCGTCAGTAGTAGAGGAGCGGAAAAGGATTCCGTCCTGAAGTTTCAAGCGGTTCCATTGTCGGAAGAAACGCTGTACTTCATGGGTTTCAGAGGAAAGATCGTTACCTCTGGGACGAAAACCTTCATCGAGCAAATGAAGGACTCTTCCCAATGGTGGGTCTTTGGATTGCTCCAATTGCCACTCTACATGTTGAATTATTTCGCTTGGCATCGCCTCACCGGCCGAATGAGGACAAGACATGCTCAAAGTTTCAGTAAAGGGTATAGATGCAGTGAGAGTACTACAGATAGCTTGTACTTCCTCAGATAGAAGTTTTGGGTGACGAGAAAGACTGTCAACATCTGTATGTTGTTTACCCTTCTTGTAGGAGATAGAGAAGTCAAAATTTACAAGTGCAGCAACGCATCTCTGACTCGTTGCATCCAGCTTGGCTTTTGTTAGAATATAAGTCAAGGGATTGTTGTCGTTTACAACTTCAAACTTTGGTCCTTGCAGATAGTCAGCGAACTTATCCGTGACTGTCCACTTTAGAGCCATATATTCTCTTTTGTGTGCAGGATAATTCTTTTCACTAGGTTTCAAACCTCTACTGGCAAACGAAATAACCTTTTCCAAGCCATCTTGTTTCTGATAAAGGATGGCCCCAAGACCGAAACCGCTTGCATCGGTGTGCACAATAAAAGGCTCATTGTAATTGGCAAAAGCAAGAATAGGTGGTTTAAATTGGTTAATGCGACCTTGACCCTTTCAAAAGCTTCTTGATCAGGGAGGCATTTTGATGGCAAAGTCATCAAAGGGTTCTGTAAGATTGCTGGTATGTGGCTAGCCATATAAATTTGCTTAACACAATCAGTTAGACCCAACTTTCATGCTTGGAAATATTGTTTCCAAATGCAGATAAAGAACGTAGGCGTTGTATTGTAGACTGTGTAGACTAAGCTGCAACCATACCAACTGCATGACCAATACCGTTGGGCGCCAAAATGTAACCGGGTGTTCTTATAAAGAAACATACCCGCTCAGACCCGGGATCGAACCCGGGTCGCCAGGTTCGCAGTCAAACACTCTACCACGTCGCCATAAAAGCGCGCTTGTACAGCAAGGTCGTACAAGTGATGATAAACCTACAAACTGTGACACAAATACTGACAAAGTGTCCAACAGCTTTACTCTGAATAAGACGCCCAGTTTCTCAGCGTCACATCTTGATCCAATCTGTTTGTACACGCGAGTCAGGTCTCGGAGAAGGGTTAATACATGTACTTATTATTGAACACATACAGTGCTCCCTCCCAACAACGGCCCTCTCAATAACGATTCCTTCCTTACAACAACGCATGTCACTGTTTCCGAAACAACATGGCTCCAGAAACAACTTTTTCCATCGTATTTTCTTTATGCCTCCAGCAAACCTATGTTGTGACCACTCTTTAGAATCGTCACTTTGTGACGATTCTAAAGAGTGGTCACAACATAGGGTTTGACTGAGGCATAACGGTTTAGGTTCTCGAACTACACATTATCTGGGGATCTGCAAACAAGCTAATTGTGTTTTATTTTCCCTCCCTATAACAACTCCCTCTGAACAACACATACAATCTTCGTATCCCAAAGGGTTTCGTATTCAAAAAATAATTATAATAAAAATAGTCTTATTTTTGATAGCTATATTAACTAGCAAGTACTTATGGCTTATTTGAAAAACAAAATACTTCGTGTCAGAAATATGGCTCGTATATATAAAGAATTAGCCAACATGTATTACAGTAAAACCGCTCTAAACAGGAATTCTAGTAGATAATACTTCAGATACTTTTAAGCAGATGGGTACTTAATTGCAGGGTGAAAGTCATACAGAAAGCTCATAGAGGAGATTTATGTATTACTTTCATCCTGCATTAAGCTGCCACCTGGTTCCAAGACCGATATCTATGCTAGACTTAACGCCCGGTTTAGAGGGGTTTATTGTAGTATTTTGACCACTATCCGATGCAATGTCGGGTACGTTACATAACCGTAGCTATACTTTATACATGGATTAGACCAATACATGTACCACATAATAATTTGGTGAGATGTTTGTTCAAACCATCTATACATGTAAAACCAGTTGGACATGACACTACAGTAAAACCCCTCTAATGCGACCACCAAAACGGGGCATAATTCACAGCGGCAAAGGCAGGTGGTAGCTTAATGCAGGACGAAATTATGCAGAAAGCTCCTATATTCTGCATAATTTTCGTCCTGCATTAAGAAACCAATTGCGTATGAAGACAGTCATGTTTGTTTATTAAGTATATCTTTAGCTTCGGTGATAGCGTGAATGTTTAACCTGCTGTGTATAGTTTCGTCCTCTCAAAGTTTGCCCATTTTGTTTTCTACAGAATACATTACGCATGTCAATAAGTTTCGATCATCCCGAGAGACTACGGGTCTTATCTAGATTCTGTGTGTTTGTTTGTTTGTTTGTGTGTATATGTGTGTTTGTTTAATTGCTTGGTTGAGTGTGTATCACCCATATTTCAGTTATTAAGAAAATAGTTTGTTATTGACGTGGTGTCGGATCTCGTTTTTGTCGTACCCTTTATTAACGTCTGCAGCAGAAGCATTGAGTACACTAGCGATAGGTGGACCCAGGTTGTTGCACTTACATATGTTGTCGTTTTACATGCAAGTTACCTCTGTTTTTGCCATCGCGGTTATTGTAGTTTAGTCGGAAAGGGGATATATCATTTACACTGTTTGTCTTTTAGTTTGTCTTTTTCGTAGTACACATTATATAAAGACATGATTTTAATGACCACGATATGTAGCTGTGCTAATGGTTAATAGAGAAAAAACCTAGCGTATTCTACAACATTTATGTATTTTACAAAACATGGTTTGATTTGTGTCTGCACGATTTGCTTACGAAACAAGGAAAATGTTTTCACGAGCAGAACGTTAATTAAAATCTTTTACTCCATATATACGCCTTCCTACTCGTTTGCAACCCTTCAGATTAAACGATGACATGTCTAAGAACAAATCTGAACGTGCTTAATTAAAAATGGAAGTAAAATGGTTAAAAGGTTGAAACTTACAAACATAATAAATTCATTAAAGCCGATTTTAAAATCAAAAAGGTATTTCTGAATCAGTGGATATGTATATATAAAAATATGAATAATGACACTATAGCTGACTTTGATATCGTTTTATTAGGTTCATGTTAGATACACATACATGCCAGCCTGTTTCACAAATAAATAAGTTCCATTCGTCATACAACAGCTATAAAGCTTAAATCTTAAATATATCAGCATCATGTTCACGGAGGAATATTCTGAAAAAAAGAAGAAAGTAAAGTGAAGCAAACATAAAATCAAAACAGCCTATAACAAATTTAAATTATTATACTTTTATGTATGTTATAAACACGACTAGCCGTAACCAACTCCTACAAATCGGACGTTCAGTTTAGTATAAATATCGGTCTTGAAGACAAGTGCCCGCTTAACGCTATGTGAAAGTATTACAGAAAACTCGTTTATGAGCTTTCTGCATGACGGTTACCCTGCATTAAGCAGCCACCTACCTAAAAGTATCTAAATTCCTCTCAATAAAGAATTCCGGTTGGGAGATATTTTACTGTATCTAAATATTCTGAATTACAGGTTTCTCTGATGTGGTTTCACCATGAACAATAAGAAGGTGAACTTGTTTTGGCCCTTATGACATTGCCTGATTTGGTCAAAACATTTAATATCATTTTAGCTTTGAAATATATTATAGGATGTATTTAATGCGATGTGCATGCAACTCAAGTAAAACCCCTGTTATTGGACACCGTATATAAATACGGGGCCTTCAATAGTAACAATAGATTGATAATGTTTGTGACGCTGGTTCAAACTCGTAGTGGTAATTAAAGAGGAATAAGAAGAAGAATATTTATCACATAATCTGCCGTGTGGCAGTGCCGAAACAGTGTGCCGTTATCGCGGAAATGCACTTGTGTTTTTTTATGCAAATGAGCAGACTGAAACCGGCTGTCTACGCTGTTAACAATGGCCGAAACAGTCGTCAGATATAGTAAGTCGCCATTGTAAGGGTTTTATGAAAAAAGAATATTACATTCGTGTTCATTACATTCGTGTTCATTCGTGTTATCATGAAGCTCGTTTACTAAAATGAATATTACACTCGCTAAAGCTCGTGTCATTATTATTATAGTAAACTCGTTTCATAAAAACAATTTGTAATGAAAACACATGTAAGACCCTCTATATACGGTGTAAGTTACAATCATGAGGAACTCGCAAATATTTGTGTTAATATATACCATATACTATTATTGAAAAATGAAATCGTTATTGTATATATTCATGCATTTATTTGACTATTTTAAAAGCTATAGGTCCATTGATACATGCATGACACCTTCCACAAGGTAATGACACCCCTGTCACGCAATACTTATAACCTTTTTAATGGCAATTGCGACCTGGGTAGGATTTAAACAAAACACAGGCTTCATTGAATAGAGGCGATATTAAACAGATTAAGGTTTTAAGTAGCACATTGATATACGTATACCGACCAGAAGAGTCGAGTATTATAAAGAAAAGGTACATGTAATTATTCTGGGTATGAATAAAGTATGTAACTAATATTACTTACAGGGATCAGTATGTATCGTAACCTCTGTTGCGATTAAACAGGCCGCCATTCTTTTTGAAAAGGCTTTGGAATATAACCAAGAAGAACATCACTGAAATGAAGAAACTTGTACTCATGTTCTATATCATTTGATCAAAGGCATATATAATTCAGCAAATCGCTTTATACTGCAGTACTAACCTATTTCTCTTTTAACCATGCCCTGTTGTATAATTACATATATCTTCACTGTGTACAAGTATTTCGCTGTGCAATCACTGCTGTGGAGTTCACTGGTTGCATAATCAACTTGTAATAGTGCAGACCCTGATGAGACAGCTCCTGCAGGAGCTGTCTCATCTGGGTCTTCTCTATTTACATGTATGTATATTGACGTGAATAGCAAGCGAAGGATTAAGATGAAATTCCATTTCATTATATAATAAAAACCAATTCAGTGTAACTTTCAACTGAAGATGACATTTATCATAAATGTTTGCAAGCCAGTCATATTAAACTACACTGATCATATTTCCATATATTCTGAATCTAAAGTTGAGACTGACTAAAAACCTGCAAATTGAAACATTGCTATACCGTCAACATTTAAAGAATTCTTAAAGTCGCGCTACATTCATAATAGTGTACAAGCTGCTTCGTTTGCAATGCTTTGACAAATATTTTAAATAATGGCCAAGTGACAAAAATGCAGATTTAGACTCACAATTTGAATGAATATTAATATTTTATTATAATTTTCAAATTTTTGTTTATTTACAATAACTGGTTATTAACTGAAATAAGAGGATAAACCATTTTCAAAATAGTTTTATATCGATAAATATAATAACTCACGTGATATGATTGACCCGAAGCCACCACCTACGCCTCCACCGACCCCAAGAGCACTGGTCGATCCAAGACCACCACCAAGTCCGTAACCATAGTTACTGTATGTAAGGTCATAACTGGCTGAGAGGCCGATACATGCTATCAGACAAAGTACGACAAGGCTGATAATCTTGTTCATGACTGAAATGCAAAAGAAAAGAAACATGATGGAAATGGATTTGAATAAGCAGTTGTTTGTATGCTTTGTAATTTCGTCATTTAGTGGATATATACTCATACATGTACATATACTTATAATTATAGAAACGGTTAATATTATACAACTGAACCTCTGTCGGTTGTGCTCTCAATCGGATCACAAAGCATTACAGTAAAACCCCTCTAATGCGACTATCAAACAGGGGCATAATTCACATTTGCAAAGGCAGTTGGTAGCTTAATGCAGGACGAAAATTATGCAGAAAGCTCCTATAGGAGCTTTCTGCATAACTTTCCGCCTGCATTAAGCAACCACCTGCTTATGAAAACAACCAGCATTAGAGGGGTTTTACTGTTGTTTGTTTGTTGTATTTAATTATCTTCTCTGACTCTGTAGCTATCGTTAGCCTACAAGTATCCACATTGATGGTTTGCTGATTAACAATTCTTCTTATGATTATGTGTGGATTGGATACATCCTGAATATGCATAAACGTAATTGTTTTTCAAAATGTAAAATGTTAACGGGGTAGTTTGCTTTCATAAATTTGTTGGACCAGATTTATATAATTTCATATGGAAACACTCTGAGCAGACGGTTCCTGCAGGGTCTACTCTGTTTGTAAAAAAACCCCGTTTATATGTGGTTAAAAGGCGTTATGTATTTACGTCACATATATCGTGTTAAAGTAAAGTAACTTTCTTGGTTTAAGATATAAAACACAAATGTAAGCGGAGTTTGCGAAAATAATCAGCATAAAACGGAAGGACGCTTGTAGATATAACATTGTTATAATATATTGAAAGGCTGTTAATGCGTTAATATCGATATCTAAATAGTAAATTTATGAAAATGCATATACAGTAAAAGTTCGCTAAGCCGGATGTCCAATTTAGTATTTAGTATAAATATCGGCCTAAGAGACAAGTGGCAGCTTAATGCAGGGTGAAAGTAATGCAAAAAGCTTCTCTACAAGCTTTCTGCATGACTTTCACTTTGCATTAAGAATCATTTGCCTAATAGTATCTATTTTCGTCTCAAGTAGAATCCCGGTTTAGAGGGATTTTGCTTTATTTGAAACCAATAAGTGTTCAATTGAATAGAGATATCTTTACAAAAGTGCAATAGGTTGGTTTGCGAATAAATCACATTTTCTTTTCATTGATTTGTCTTTAGCTAAATAACAGACCCTGAAACATCTAAGGGTGGGCTATCATACTTTGTTTCTCCTGTAGTGTGGTCTTCAATGCAAATCATTATACAAACGATAAGTAAGTTATGAAACAACACAAATATTTATGTAAAATGATTGAGGCATCGTCATTTTATCGTTAACTAGGTCCTCAACATTTGATCTTTACGTATTAAGCTTTACTTGGTGAATTATCATACGAAACTCTGCTAATTTTGAGTAATGATTAGTTTAACTCTTTCGAGATAAGATGCTTAAAGTAAAACAAACACAACAAACTAACCCCTTAAATCAAACAAGAAAAGTTCCTTAATTACTCAACTAAGCCTTATACTGTGACCACTCTTTAGAATCGTCTCTTCGATGCGACTCTAAAGAGTGGTCACAGTGCAGGGCTTGGTGGAGAAATGACGATTTTAGTGTTTTTGTTTTGAGTTCGTACCTTTATCTATAGTTCTGTCTTTTACATTTATAATCATGTCAAACGGTGAAGTATTAGATATCATGTTAGCAATAGTTACATACCTTGATCAGACAGCTTCCACACGAGAGCTATCTGAGTTGAATCTACTCTTTCACGCGAAAAAAACGATTAGATTATAAAGTAAATGGCTACATTCCATCTATTGAAATAGAGAGTGTTCTCATTCTTCCATTCTATAAAATGTTGAATTTTACCATAGCTGTATCTACATTTTCTACCTTTTTTTAAATGTAACAGGAAACAGGATATTTGTCAAGATAGAACAATACAATATTGAAATTGCTGGTCTGTTACAATTTTGGTTTGTTCAATTTTTCCACTTTTCTTTCAAACCTATTACCACGGGTTTAAATAGGTTGAAACTCGGTGATACTCGGAATCTCATCAGAATCCAAACAGTTTGAATAATTATAGGTAATCATAGATGCGACAATTGGCAGCGAAAGAGATAAATCATTTGTGGTAGAAATTTGTTCAATTCTAAACTATTTCAAGATCCGTATGTGCAATTGAGAATGGTAAAAGGACGACAGATTATATATGTAAGTAATATTTCTCTAATGTAGATGACGCGATGTAAAAAGTACATCTTAAGTCAGCAGTCGACTACTTACTTGAATTATTTTCTGAGGCTTTCCTTCGGCTTCTAATCGTACAAGGATGATTGCAATTGTTTCTAAACACGAACATCCATTTATATACATTTATACAGGAAATGACACACGTCGCGAACTTTTATACGCTGTCAAACCTTTTATTGTAAAACATTTCCGAAATTTTATTTTAACCCTTTCAGTGCCGGCATTGCTATCCCTGGAACATTTCCGCTGCTTCAGCCTTTATAATGGCCATATGTTAATATTCTTGATTCAAAGATAAACAAGGACTCAAACAGTTTGGATCTGGAAGAGACGCCGAGTTACTCGGCCTCTCATATCGATCTGAGCGGTTTGCATATGATATCACAGACCAGACTTCATAGCACTGAAGGGCTTAAAACACTTCCTAATTTTTATTTTAAAACACTTCCTCTGTGTAGTGTGCGTATATTCTACACTTAAAAAGCCAATATTTTGCTCAGGGCCAAGGACTGAAGTCAATCGGTCTGTAGGATGAGTTGTTACGTTCGCAAATTTGTATTTCCGCAAAATCGAGTCATTTTAACCCTTTCGCTGCCACATATTATCGTGCGCGTAATTTGTCATCTGCTACAAATTTCGTTTGCTTAAATGTCCCCCATTCCTTTCAATACGCAAACAACAGTAACAAACAATTTCAATCCTGGTAAGATTCAAAATTAATCGGCGTCTCATATGGATCCAAACGTTTGCATCGGTAATCATGGATGCGACATTGACAGCGAGGGGATTAAAGGTACCTAGGGTGTGCCTTTATTTAACCCTTTCGCTGCCAATGCCGGATCTGTGATTAGCTATGCAAACAGTTTGGATCGAGATGAGACGCCGAGTAACTCGGCGTCTCATCAGGATCCAAACTGTTTGTTACTGTTACTATGTTTCTGAAACAAAAATGAAGAAAATCAAAAGAATGACATTTTGTAGCAGACGACAAAATTAGCAGACGACAGAGTTTAGCAGCGAAAGGGTTAATAATTATCCTGCTGTTGAGTAGTTTGAATGTCTTAATTCTTATCACGCTAAGCGCGATCTGACTCGCATTTGCAAACAGCTTGGGTCCAAATGAGACGCCGAGTAGCAGTTTCTCAAATGCTTGTACAATCAGAAATAATTAAAATGCCACATATCAGAGATTTGGCAGACAGAATTTCGTTCAGCACGATGGTTAAATGATTTGTAGTAACAAACTTATTTGAATGAGGACAGTAATGGGTTGCTGAACTTTTACGATTAGCCTTGTTCTAGCCACAGGTTGTTTGATTAGAACCAATGACGTATTGCAGGCAAAGCTTTGCACATTTCTGACATGTTCTGTGTTTTAGGTATTTGCAGTGTTACCGGGATCTACAGTTATGTTTATATCGCGTGTATGTTCAAACTGAACATGGCGAAAAAGCGGATGATACGCTGTTAAGCGACAGGGATGGACACATAGTTTGCAATCCTCGTGGAATATATACATTCTTATGTTTAGCCAATTTGTACCCACTCTTTCTTAAAGATGACATATGCAAACAATGTAGACCAAGATCAGAGGACTCCTGGGTCCATGCTTATAAAGCGTTTTAGTTGAGTCTGAGTTCGTTCTCAAGCTTCTGATTGGTCAGATTTGAGTTCTCAAACTTTTTGATTGGTCAGATTTGAGCCAAAGGCTCAAATATGACCTATCAAAAACTTGAGAACGAACTCAGACTCAACTAAAAGTTTTATAAGCATGGATGCAGAGGACTCCTGAATGAGCTCTCTGATCAGGATATGCATTGCATGCTGAACCCGTTGATGACAGGGGCTTATACCAGCTTAAGTATCCATTGTTTTCTTTGTTTACTGTAATTCAGTAGAATTTGTCTTGGCTGTTTGTTCTGTATGTGGTGTTTCCTGCATGACTCATTTTTGTAGTTGTAAAAGACCATGAAATAGAGGTCTTATTATGGGTCTGTAAGGCAGGTGGTAGCCTTCTATAGGCCAAAGGTAATGCGGAAAGCTCCTTGTGTCCTGTATTAAGCAACCACCTGTTATAAGATCCCTGTGTCCAATTTAATATAAGATCGCTTAAAACGGGTTCTACTATATTTGCCTAAACATGGCACGTTATTTACGCAATTTATGTATCGTAGATACTGTAACCGATGTTGAACCATACACGGCAATTTACAATGAGCATGATTTTACGGATCAACCCATTCGAACATTGTGCCCCTTAAAAAGATAGACCAAGATCAGTACCCATGCTTATAAAACTTTTTAGCTGAGTCTGATTCGTTCTAAAGATTTTGATTGGTCAGATTTGAGCCTTTGGCTCAAATCTGACCAATGAAAACTTGAGACAAACTCAGACTCAACTGAAAAGCTTTATAAGCATGGACCGAAAAGGTTCCCCAGGATATGAACTGTTTGTTTGAATCCAAAGATGCCAATCACCTATTCCAGCAACTATGTTGTATGATATGTCCAGTCAGCTCAGGAACGCATTGTTGCTTGATCTTGAGTAGAACCTATCTGAAATAGCATAGCCCCGAGTCTACAGTTTCTGGCCTGGCAAACATTCATATATCATACATCATTACCGAACACATCAGCAAATTGATATCCAATTTATTATTTTTTTACTTTAATATTTATCAAGCAAATGGTTGATTCGTTCCTGGGCAATTCAATATTTAATATGTATATACAGTAAAACCTGTGTTAAGCGAATATCCAAAAGAGGTCTAATTATGATCTAATTATTATCCTTAAGGCAGGTGGTATTATAATGTAGGTACAACTAATGCGGAAAGTTCCTATAGGAGCTATCTGCATGCCTGTGTTATCTGCATGCAATAATTAAGCAACCACCTGCTTTTAAGACATCAGTATTCAATAAATGAATGGCTACTAGAGGCAGGTTTTACTATACTGAATTGTGTTCCCTCTGCCTGAAAAATAATATCCGAACGGGCTTTCCTAAAACAATATGTTAATAAATGGGTTAAATAAGCAACAATGTAAATTGGTACCTAATATATGTATATTATTTATATAATAATAACAACACAACAGTAATAGTAAATAGCTTGCTCTACTGCTGTGTGAACTCCTAAACCTGTTATCTTAGATATCCGATTAATAAAACGTCTTACTCATATATAGCCCTTTACTTAGAGTAAGATCTATATTGTTCCATAAGCAGACAGAACAACCCCTGATCAGACGGCTCCTATAGGAGCCGTCTCATCTGGGTCTTCTCTGTTTGCACAGGCGTTCAAAGGCATATTTATGGAGCACAGGGTTAAAAGCAGATTGTCTTCCGCTTCCATTTCAAAGATGTATCAGAGTCTCAGGAAGTGTGGATCTTAAGTTAATCGGCATCTCAGATGGTTTCAAACTACTCCACAATACTATCTAAGAACCGTCCGTAACTGTGTGTTAATATCCATCCAAAAATATGTGTGCGTAGTGTGTGTGTGTGTGTGTGTGTGTATGTGTGTCTATAATTATGTGTGTGTATGTGTGTATATATGTGTGTGTGTGTGCATAATTATGTGTGTATATATGTGTGTGTATGTGTGTGTGTTGTTGTTGTGTGTGTATAATTATGTGTATGTGTGTGTATGTGTATGTGTGTGTATAATTATATGTGTGTATGTGTGTATGTATGTGTGTATGTGTGTGTATGTGTGTGTGTGGGGCACTTCATTTGTTCTGAGGTTGCGTGCGTGCATGCGTGCGCGCGCATGTGTGTTTGTGTGTGTTTGTGATGAGTGTGTGTGTGTGTCGGGCACTTCATATGTTCTGGGGTTGCTATTGACATTAATGGGGTATCTCCTGCCTGACTCTGTTCCATTTTTGTATTTTAAATCAAATGATATTTACAAGTACAACAATAGATACACTGGCATAAGCTGCTAATAATGTAGATTTCAGTATTTGATTGACTGTGATAGTTATCATTTGAGACGTCGAAAGTACAGTTTGATGTGATGTGACATGTGCGTGTTCTTGTATGTTTGACAAAACAGTTTGAATTGGGAATACCACGCCACATTAACGCCAGAGTTATTGGCAGAGTGGTCTTAGGGTGACTTTAAGTATGTTATTGTTTTCTACAGCGCTGTAACGAGGCAAGTGGTACGAGGACAAATCTCCTGTGGCACCAATTATCAAGAAAATCGTTCCGGTAAACACACTCTTAATGGAATTCTCAAATGGTTATTACTCTTCCAAACTAGTCTTCTCATACCTTCTGCCATCAGTTGCAGTTATTTTCTGTTTGTGCTTACAATACAAGTCACATATATGTACACATAACAAGTGATTAAGATTAGGATCTGAAGTTAAGTTACTTAGCGTTAGTATTGGGTCGGGATTATACCAGTTTAGATTCAGCTACAAAGGTAATAAAATGAACATTTGGTGAATCACAAACCATTATTCATACAAATATGACTGACATATAATTTGAAATGAGAATTTGGAGCTGTATATTCTATGTATGAATATACATTTTTATATTTCTAAAAACAGACTTAATTTAGATTATGCTGCCAAAGCGCCGTTTGTGTAAGTGAAATACAGTGATCATGTTTCCACTGAAGTAGGCAACGTTCGCTTTGGAAAATAGCCTTTAATTTACGTATCATACAGGCCATCCAACATTCATTCGAGAGTAATTTGGGGTTAGATTTCTAATTTAGGGTTTAACCACTGTGTTTTGTTTATTCCAATTTTATGGCTACGTCGCAAAGTATTTACAGAAACAGACCAACATCGACATTCACATCGCTGCAATTTTAGTAGTATTTGCACCGTACTGTAAACTCCCTCTAAACCGGTATACTAGTCGAGAAGAATTAAGATACTTTTAGGCAGGCGGCTGCTTAATGCAGGGTGAAAGTCATGCAGAAATATCCTCTAGGAATGTTCTGCATGACTTTCACCCTGCATTAAGCTGTCACATATCCCCAAAACTGATGTCAACACTTAATTGGAAGTCCGGTTAAAAGGTGGTTTACTGTATATTTAACATAGACACAAAAGTTATCCATTGTATTAGCTTTATCATCCAGAGGAAAATCGTTTTGTCGGTTAACCCTTTCGTCGCCAATGTCGTAAAAATGCACCACGACAAATAGTGCAGTTCCAGATCAGACGCCGCCTTTTCAATGCAGCGTCTGATCAGGGACTTCACCTTTTGTCTCAAACTCTATTTCTATGTCTGTACCTTATTCCTTTGAAAGTTGCATTTATTTATCTCATTTCCTTGGTTTACCGAATGATGTAACAAAATTGGGTTGCAGACGTCAATTAGAAATTTGGCACCGAAAGGGTTAAATCAATTTCAGTAATAGTCGATAGTAATAGTAAGCACCACAACTGAAAACAGAAGTTAAGAATACAGGACTATGCTAGCACAATTAATGTATAATGTGTGTTGCAGTGTACACAAGCTGCACGTTGATTATATAATTTACCCGCTGTAATAAAGGACCACAATGGAAACATGAGCATGCTCTTTATAGTGTTATCCTTGGTATAGAACATTCTGAAGAGAGGTGACCCCCCGAAAGCAAAAATTGCAACACAAAAGGAGAAAATTGCAGACTCGGTTTTATTGAGTCTGTTCATGAGCAGTAATTGAAAGTGCAACATTGCTCACGCCCCTAGTACCAGCTTAAGCGGTATTCAATTTTACGAACCAAAAATACCGAAATTCATGATCTCGAAGGATCAGAAAGTATAACAATACTGAGAAAGCATGCCATGGTTTTTCACTATGCATCATTTTACGAATAACTATTTATTATGATGTGATACATGTTTGTGAACCATATTATGTTTTCTGTTTGCCGAAATAAATATATCTATCTTTCTATCTAATTATCATTGATCATTAATACAGTAGACTCCCTCTAACCGGACGTTAAATTTAGTATAATTATCGGTCTTAACCCTTTACTCAATAAATACGCTTTTCTACGCCTTTGTTAACAGACTAAACCCATATCAGAAGGCTCATGTAGAATATGTCCTGTAGGAGCCGTCTGATCAGTGTCTGCTGTTTGCTTTTGAACTTATAGTGAATATATCTTACTCTACACAGTTTCTACCAATACCAAAAGTCCTGTGTACGTATGCCATTATAAGATTTCAGCAAACAATAATTCATGATGTCATTATTTTTAACATGAATCTTAAACAGGGAAATTGATAAACGGCATGCTTATATGTACTACAATCAAATTTCGAACTTAGCTTACACATTGTATAGTATCACACATTATGTAATTCTGTACACATTGTATAGTTTCACACATTATGTAATTTTGTACACATTGTAGGTTAACCCATTATGTAATGTTGTGCATATTGTATAGTTGCACACGGTATGTAATTCTATACACATTGTATAGTTTTATCCATTATGTAATTCTGTATACAGTGTATAGTTTCATGCAGTATGCAATTCTGGACACTGTGTTTAGCTTTATCCATTATGTAATTCTGTATACAGTGTATAGTTTCGTGCATTATGCAATTCTGTACACTGTGTTTAGCTTTATCCAATATGTAATTCTGTACACATTGTATAGTTTCATCCATTATGTAATTCTGTACACAGTGTATAGTTTCTTGCATCATGTAATTCTGTACACTGTGTTTAGCTTTATCCAAGATTTAATTCTGTACACAGTGTATAGTTTCACACATTATGCAAATATGTGCATACTGGATTACTTTTTAGAACATTATTCATGCAAACAATTTGCTTGAATTAATATGTTTATTTGACTTAAATTTCGAATTACATAATTACTGCGAAATATATTTTTAAATCTGACGATGTATTACGTTATTTGCAAAAGTAATGCTGATTAATGGAGTCTGCATACAGAACTAATTGACTGTCACAGAATCTGGTGACAGATCAGTTGGGATATGAGACAATTAGTGAGATTAATGTAAAAGTGTACTCGATTTCAATTATAATTGCATTCATGACCTATTAGTTTCTGCAAACCGACATGTTAGGACTAGAATCCTAAACCTTTTTAAACATTTCCATAGACACAACGTTATTTCCGAAGTTTTATTGATTTAATACATCACTGTTACGATGAAATGACAACATTACAATATAATGTTCTTCGTTTGAGTGTACGAATTAGAAGAAAATTAATTTCCCTTGGAATGTAATCCACTCCGAAGGGGGCGCAACTGTCTTACGCACGGGTTTATCGTGCGTGTAAGTTGTTGAAGGCATTCAGCTTTGGACAGTCGACGGTGTTAGACGTGTTAATTTTCAATTTTATAAGTGTCAATATCCAGTTTATTTGAAATACGAGCGGTTAGTTGATTTCTATAATCAAAGATCACAATATATGCATGAAAGCATATTGAGTTATTTGTATCTTCATACATTTATCAGAGGTCAGTCGTATCATTTGTAAAAATGTTTTTGCAATATACAGTTTAACATGGATATTTGAACTATTTTAAATTTTATAAGTCTTGAAGTTTGTAAATGAGATTTTCTAGAGGTCTTGTTGGCCTATTATTTAAGGGAAGAATTTGTCAAACTTGTAAATATCAGTTTATAACTGCAGTCACGTCTGGAATACTATGGTAAACTGTAATTTGTTGAGTATTAGGTATTGGTTGTGTATTCCGTCTCATCGATTGTCTAAGTGCTAAGCTACAAATACAGAATTATAAAGCTGATTTATTATTTGTTGTGTGTTTCCTTTGGTAGGAGTGATGAAGGTCTTAGGGAATTGGTGTTTTCCTTTTATAGTTAACCCCTTACTCCATAGATAAACCTTTCTACGCCTTTGCAAACACAGTAGATCCAGATCAGACGGCTACTGTAGGATCCAGCTCATCAGGAGTTTCTTTATTTGCCTATGGACTTATAAAGAATTGACTTTGCAGTTTCTGTCATGGCCAGAAATTGCTGCGTTCATGTGGAATTATTAACCCTTCGCTTGCTATTCACGTCAATATATCTATCTGTAAATAGTAAAGACCCAGATGAGACAGCTCCTGCAGGAGCTGTCTCATCAGGGTTTGCACTATTTATGAATTGATTGTGCAACAAGTGCACTCCACAGCAGAAATACTTGTACACAGTGAAGATCTATGTAATTATTCAACAGGGCATGGGTAAAGAAGGAGAAATGTGTTTTAAAATTAAGCAAGAGAAGGGTTAATTAATATAGAACCTAATAAATGTTTATGACATTGTTTCGTTCATAAATATTCATGAAGTAAATAGCTAACCCGTTCCGTGACATAAACGTGGATTTTACGTATTTGCAAACAGCAGCCGTCTGAACAGGATCTGCTCTGTTTCTAATGAATTCCTATAGTTACGAAATGTGCACCACTGGTCGCCTATTTGTTTTTGTACTGCTATGAAAGAGACTTCATGCTGTGCCTGAACCCACAAACTCATGCAGATGCCATAAAAGCCTTCAATGGAACTTCTCGATATTTGAATGATATTTGCAATGTAGATAACCATTTCTTTGATAGAATGATTCCTGCTATTTGACTGGTTTAACAGTCGAAATCTCATTTTAACTGAAAAGCTGCCTATGCATTGGTAAAGATATCATGATAAACTAAGAAAAACATTCTCTAAATTTTACTATCGAAATCTCTCCCTAATTGGAAGGTGTAAGTGCAGTCTTAAGGAGCTCCTGCGACACGGTGTCTCACATCTGGAATATTATGGTGATGTGATTAACAAACTTCGTAAAATTATTGGACATAATCACTTTCTCAATTTATTCATCAAATATGTTAAAAATAATTAAAAAGGGATATAATCCTATAGTACTACCAGATACTGCATGTCTGGTTGTCAACCCTTTTACAGTTGGCATTTAGGTTGCCCTCTGTTCATATACGCCCACAGGAAAGGCTTAGTACTCTATGAAGATGCCCTCTAAAATCTGGAACCGGAAGGAGGACATCCGATCTTACCGATCTCGTTTTTGCCATACCCTTTATAACTTTTCTATAGTTACTCTGGTTGCAGCTCAATCATTGAGTACACTTGCGATAGGTGGACCCAGTTTATGTCATTTCAAATTGTTTTCGTTCTACATGTAATTTACCACTGTATGTGCCATCGCCGTTGTTGTAGATTAGTCGGAGAGGGGATAAGTTTATTTACACTGTGTTTTAGGATGGATATTGAATAGATGTGTGGTTGGGTGCCCCCAAACCGATTTAACCCCTCGTGACTATTGTCATTGACCGTTCCAAGACGGTAGTTCCATCTTCCCCATGTTTGTGTTTGTTTTGTCTTTGTGCGTCTATTTGTGTTTTAATATGTACATTTGCTGTTGCTTCTTGTTCTGTGCTGTACGGGCGGCTGTGTGTTTTGCATGTGGTGCTTCCGCATAACCCATACTTGCACTTTCATCAAACAGTGCATGCCCTGATCAGGAGACTCCTGGTTCACTGGGTACATATGGGTTAAAGGCATCAAATGCTTTTTATTGCCTGTTATATGTTAATTTTGTTATAAAAGACACGTTTCGCATAGAATAAATCAATAAACTAATTCCACCTATGTCGAGTCAACACATTGTTTGTCTAGTTTCGTCTTTGGTAACAAACACAATAACCAGGATCAATTTATCACATATAAGCTAAACCATCTACACATTATATCCTTATGAAGAGAGAATGACATGTTTGGTTGTTCTTTTGTCCATAACGTTTATGTTTTGTAACGGTATCACGGTCTCAAGAGTTTTCGCAAGTATATTGTTGACACAAAGAGATCAATATACTTTAGGTTACATCAATGAGTGCGTACCGTAACTATTAATGGTATTTATTTCAATAATACATGAATGCCCCAACTGTGTGTTTAAGTTACTCAGCAATCACGCATTATTGACGAACTCTTTACAAAGCAATACTCATGTTTACATCTTACGAAAGCAATATGATTTTCTCCTAGGGAGCTTTGTTCGGTTCTGTGAACACTAAAGGTTAACGTGGAATAAAATCAAATAGGGAAAGTTAGAAACATAAACATTACAGCTCAATCGATGGGTATCAATATTTAAAGTAATTACCTCACGTAATCAGAGTTTGTAGGTCTGGTGCCTCTTTATACAACACTATCTTATCGTCTATCGCTTAATTACAAACTGTAACTACATAACGTCTAGTGTTCGCTTTTATGTATTGCTCGTTGCATAGGGAACATTCTGAAGAGTCTATTAAGCATTCGATACGAAACTACATTGCCTAAATTCCATTATGTTTACCAATTTTGATATTTGTGAACGTTTATCGTGTTTTGGAAATGCTGTTCAACCCAATACGTTTTTTGTTTTATGTTGAAGTATCCTTTGTTTAAATAAAAAATGTCGTCCAAGTGCCGAATGGCTTTAATGAATCATTATCGACATATTACATGGGTTCATATCAATATTATCTGTCAAGGACATCAGATGGCAAAATGACAGTAAATTATCTGGCATCATGGAAAGTAACACTGCACAAAAATAAACGGGTTACTAAACTAGGTATGCCTTGTAGCAACACGTTTTAAAATAACGTTGCACTTAGGGGTCACTTGGGCGTCACATACCTTTATCCTCCAAAACACACGGAAATGCAATTCAAAGCAAAATAAATTATAAGGAACTTACTTTTGCAGGATGAATACGATTTTAAAGACTTCTATTTGGCTTTGAATTAGTTACATGTTCATGCATTTTGTTGTGAAACATGAGGGAAAAGGTATTGCAATCATGTTACGCTAAAGTGGCGTCCTAATTTTAACCTTTTACGGGTAAAAAAATGATATTGAACTTTTGTTGTAGTAAAATGTGCATTTTAAATCAATGACGTCATATGACGGCGACTTGATGTAATGAGTATACAGCCACTGGAAACACACCATGAGTGTATATCAGTTTGAATTATTCTGTTTTTATCATTTCTGTACAGCAAAAAATACTTTAGTCACTTTTATCTCAATTTGAAACAAAATGGGTTGACATCGGAAATTGAACATTGAAATAAAGTGCAACCCGTTTTGAAATAATTATTTTAAAGTGTAACGTTATTTCAAAACGGGTTGCTGCATTGCATATATTTTGTCCGCCTTCGGGTTTATCAGATTCAATCCCTTTAGTTATGAAAATTGAATACCACTTAAGCCGGTGCTAGGGGCCGTGAGTAGTGTTGTACATTTAATAACTACTCATGAACCGACTCAGCAAAACCGAGGCCGCAATCTTTTCTTTTCACATCGCTTTGTTTGCTTTCGAAGGATCCCTCACTTATTTTACAAGAGAAGAGCATACAAAACAAACAGACGTATTTGCAACATTCATTTTAGTACGATTGTGATGTAACATCTGACATGAATTACACAAAATGGTGTGGATGTTTTTGATAACTTGTGGTTTGGCAAACACAGTCGTCACATTTTGCTCATCATCCGCGCCCGTCATCGTAATGATTCAATTTCATACGTAACTTCCATTGTTTCATCGACGTTATATGAGATCACCTCGCTATAACTACATTTTCACATTATCTATAATGACAACCAGACGAAATCGTTATCGAAACAATATTAGAAAAAGATTATATATATGTTACATGATATATATTTGTTGGAACGTATGTCAACGTATTGTGTAGGGCATACATATACATCCTTATTAATACTTGACTAAGCTAATTATTTACATGTATATGTATATAGGTGCTCAACACCGTGACTTTTATTATTAGCTTGATTATAATAAGGAGGATGATAACAACACATTTTATTCCATTCTCAAGTGTATCAACGTTAAACACGGTCATTTGCCATTCATTATGTACGCGAATCACTGTCTAGGCTATTTCTGAGTATTGATTTGAACGTCTGAAATGATGTCAGAAGAAATCTCGACTAGGCACATCTCTCTATTGTACCATCAAGGGAACATTTCTGTCGACAGTTCATTACTGCTTTATATGCTTTCGTCCTGTTTTAAAGGTGTTTTTTTACGTTTAGATAGGTACAAAATTGTGCTTACTTGGAACCACCTCTACTAATGATTAAACGTTTCCATACTATATACGACGAAGTATGCTTTTTCCAATCTACATCAAACTATTCCATTATAAACCTTCGTACATGCAGTTGCATGTTAATGAATATAAAGGACAAAAGGTTTATAAAGTAATATTTTCAAGTGTTTAATTTGCTTTGACCAAACAACTGGAAGATAATATCTACGTATATATTTCCATAGACAAGCAGACCAGTCCCTGATCAGTCCGAAGATCCTACAGAGGCCGTCTGATCTTGGTTTACTCTGTTTGCAAAGTAGTGAACATCATTTATATGAGGGAATGGTTTAAGAAAGAATAGCGATAATATATTCGTCGCATACACCTATTGTTCTGCATGTTGGCATCCCATTAGGACCAGCTATGATCGGTATTTATGGTAAACTATTAAATGTATGCAAAACATAAATTCTCCAAAAATATATATTTTAATAATGATACTTAGTTTACTGGCCGAACCAATTTCAGTATGGTTACATTTACACATGTATGCTTTGTTTAAATGTTTAAAAAATGGAAAAAAAATGTTCTAGTTATGTGGACGCGTATAATATAACAAATATTCTGAATGTGGGTGGTCCATCGAAAAAAAAAGTATCAATGCCAAAAGAGAAAATTGCAGACTCGGTTTATTGAGTCTGTTCATGAGTAGTAATTAAAAACGCAACTCATATCCCCTAGCATCGGCTTAAGCAGTATTCCATTTTAAAAACTAATACCATCAAAACTAATGATTCCGATGGACAAGAAAATATAACAACATTGAGAATGATGTACGGGGCGACATTTTACAGCCGCCACACAAGCACTTAACACCTACTGTTGTGGAGTACCTATATTCTGAAAGTTGGTGATCCTTCGAAAACAAAAGGTACGACACGGAATGATGAATATAAGCATGTAAATGATAAAAAGAAAATGATAAAAACATAGCCATTGAAAATAGAAATACGTATTTGGACGATAATAAACAGCTGACAACAAACTCAAAATAAAACAGAAACATTAAGATCATGTTGAGTATATAAACTCATACATTGCGGTATCAAGTGCATTTTCATATGCCGTTATGCATGCATATATACAATACATATCAAACATGTCGTTAAACGTACAAATATGAGTCATGCAGAAAACACCACATATAGAATAAAAAGCCGCCCGAAAAATCGTACTTTTAATTAACTGGTAAACAGTTCCGTCACTAGGTTTGAAAATACCTACAAAATCACCATTCCGCCACGTGCTTTATGTTTCCCTACAATGACGCTGGCTAATGTACCGCTAGGAAACACAATTGACCTTTGCACGCTATTTGCACTTATGTTTTACAATTACCTCTGTTATAGCCGGCATTAGTTAATGAATGCGTTCCTACGTTATTGATCAAATTATGTTTGTGTTCATCCGTTTGTGAAACCCTTTCTTAGAAAGCATTTTTCTTTCTGTCTAAATGGACACATTTTCAGGATCCTAATATAATCATAATAACTAGCAAGATCCAAATCTAACAGCGAGTATTCCGGTGTCTCTTAATCCTTTCCGCCATGCCTCTACGCCTTTGCAAACAGAGAAACTCCAGACCAGACAGCTCCTATAGCAGCCGTCTGGTTGGTGCCTGCTCTGCTTGCTTATAATATAGAATATAACTTGCTATCATAACTAAAAATATTTTGTCCAAGTACTATTATAACAAATAATCGAATTAATATTCATGAGCTCATTATTTCTTACACGAATATTCACGGAGTAACGGGTTAAGGATGGAGATATGCTCAATGCTCGGATGGAGATATGCTCAATGCTGAGATCGTGTTTAAAAAGCAATGGAAGAAAATGCTACACGGGTTACAGAAAATGTGTTTAATAACTCCAATGTTATGTTGAGCAGAAATATTTTGAAATTTGCCATATCAAGAAGATTCGACAACAAAGAGTGAAATATGAGTACGATTGCTGATTGCTAGATATTTATGGTTCAAACTAAGTGTGAAATGTAAGTACGATTGCTGCGTGCTGCATATTAATGGTATAAACAAGGGGTGAGCTATGAGCACCATTGCTGTGTGGAAGAAATTAATGGTGATATCAAATCAATTTTCCATTCCTCGAAAGGATTCCGACAGGTTAAAATTGAATATCACAAGCTTTTCGACACTTTCTTTCACCAACATTGCAATAAATTCGCCGAATGACGTTCGGGCAACATTTACGAGCTAGTACTTGTAACCCCGAGGCTATCACATTCATGTAATGTGTGAGCAAATCCATAATCTAATAGAATATGTGGTATTTGAAGGATAACCTGTTCAAGTGAGTTCCATTATAACTCTTGCAAAACGATCATAGTCAATCAGTCCCATGATACAACGGCTAAAAGTAAACGTTGTAAACGTATTAACCCATTACCTCATAGGCTATATTTAGATACAACCTCTTTAAATAAATCTACTGAAAAGGAGCATTAACTAGAGAAAAGGAAAAGTTTAGAATTTTGTAGTTTGAAACCATTGTGATAAATAGAGCATTTGCTCCTATAGGAGGAAATGCTCTAGTTATCACAATGTTTTCACAAAGTGACTTTTTCAGAGTCGTCGAACGTCGTCAATATGAGGAAATGGGTTAAGAAGCATCATTTGAAGTTCTGGATTAAACTAGTTTTGTATATGTGCATGAGAGCTCTTCATTTGCTGTAGATCGGTATTTGCAGAGTTTCGTAATGTTCAACAGCCTTCGGCGTTACGCGATCTGTTCAGTGTCTCTGTCCAGATTGTCCTATTTCGTGACGCAGTGCTCTAGACCCAGCCACACCGATATGTACTATTGAAGTAAGGCGTAATATATGGCGTCATATAGTATCTTTTGTTTTAGACTAGTTTGATTAAACCATGGTTTTACGACGCTGGTGTCGTGGAACAGGCAATGAATAGCTTTGTGAATGTTGTGTGTAGATCTATATATGTAACTATCGCTCACCGTGTTTGTACTTTACTAATTTCCTGTCTGACCTTTGTTCTATTTTCGTACTATAAATAAGCATTATATATAACGTTCGCAGAATGTTGTTTTTTATATTGTAGATTGTCGTTTTTGTGTAATGCATTAATATAAAACACATAATTATGCATTCTTATACCGCCCGTTGATATGCAAACATTAAAGGTTTGTAATTAACCAAAATTTATACCCGTGACGTTGAACTCTAACGTCCAACATATTCATTACGACTTAGGAATATAAATCTTAACACAAATATGTTTCAATTTCATAATTGTATACCAAAATAAATATGAAACACTTCTGAAATGGTCAATAAACACCATGCAGTGAAATATAAATAAATCCTTAAAGTATTGTTTCTCCCCTCGGCGATATAATCTTGCCGGGAAAAATGAATTATAGCAACTATTGCAATCTCCGCAGTTCCCGAGGACAGTGCATTTCTGGATTAAATAACATGACGTGTTTTAGTCGCACTTTTTCGTTGTAATTTAGAACCAATTCGACAGCAGCATATCCTGAAGTTAAGTTATATTTTCTGACGGAATGCAGCAAAATCAGTTTACACAGTTTTGTTTGAAAGGTGTCCTGGTGTCTTGAGGTGCCCGCTGTATTTAAACAGATGTATTGTTAGATTAGTTCATGGAAGCGCAGACACTGATCACATGCAAATGCCTTCATTGTTCCTCCGTTCAAGACTGTGTTGAATTAACCCTCATAGTGTGGGACACACTAATGTTCTTTGCAAACAGTGTAGACCCAGATGGGAGGGTTGATAGAAGAGTCTTCCCATCAGGGTCTTCAATGTTTTTCATGGTACATGAATGTAGTAAGTGAAACATTCTGTAAAAAATATTTACTCAGCAGGCTAAAGGTTAATATGAGTCAGTGACTTCAAATATCAGAAAAGTTGATATGATATACACGCCAAGTAAAACCAAAAGGTACTTTGTAATCGCCGACCCATCTTGTACTTAAACGAGACTATTAGCCTTTTTATCTTGAATTATCAATATCCCATCAGAGATTAACTATATTGTCCTGTCCTTATGAAATTCGTAATCTTGCCAGATGATTTTTGTATGACAGACAGAGAAGAAACTGATCCGGCTCTGTAATGTTTATAAAGAACAATGCATGCATGTTTCGCGTTGAAACTGGTTAAACGTACACATATAAGTCAAGCAGGAAACGCCACATACAAAACAAACAGCCGCCTGAACAGCACCACAAGAAAACAAGCAACTGTACATAACTTTCAAAACAAAAGAGACGCACAAAGACAAAACAAACAAACAATAGGGGGGGTAGATGGAAGTACCGCCTTGGAACGGTCAGTGACGATAGTCACTGGAGGTGTAACCGGTTTAGGGGCGCCCAACCTCACACTTATTCCATCACCACACTAAAAGACAGTGTAAATAAACGTATCCCCTCTCCGACTAATCTACAACAACCGCGATGTTCAAATACAGTGGTAAACTGCAAGTAAAACGAAGACATATACAAGTGAAACAAACTGTCTCCACCTATCTCTCGTTTACTCAATGATGGAACTGCAAAAAGAGTACAATAACTGGAGAAAAGTAATAACGTGTACGACAAAAAGTCAAATTTACATCGAGTCGAATTGGGGCTATAGTCGTACACAATAATTAGAAAACAATGCTGCTGATTTGTTTCACACGTATGATTTTTTATGCCCGTATATTTGTTCCAAATGTATGAGTCAAAGAGCGATTTGAATAAATGCGATATTTTATTAAAAAATCCACCTAACCAGTTTCTATCAGTTTTAATTTAGATTCATAGATAATTCATACAAGGGTGTCATTTATGATATCTATTCCTATTCCATTTAAAGTTCGCCTGGTCAGTTGTCATTGGTTATTCGTTTATTCGTAGTGTACCGTTTAAGATTTTTAATGTTATTCACTGGATCAAATAGTATATCGCAAGGAAAATAATGCTGTAAAAATTATTTCCAACGATTATTCAGGGACGCGCCTAGAGTAAGCCAATGTAGATAACCATTACTGTTAAAGGGTTTGGACGTTCACCATTTACTCCATAAATATTCATGAAAGAAATAAAGACATCTTGAATATTGCATATGGCATATGGCCACGATTTTTTTCAGCCATAGTAGAAACTGTAGAATCAGATCTATATTATTTAATAAGCAAACAGATCCGACCCTGATTAGACGGCTCATATGTGAGTCCTTTGATCTGGGTCTACTTTGTTTGCAAAGGCGTAGAAAGAGTATGTCCTGAGTAAAGGGTTAATGAAGGAGGCGTTAATGTATACGGAAACGTGAACAATGCCTTTATTTCACTTCCACTTTATTGGTGGTCAGCGCAACGCCGCAAATTCCTGACCTACTAAATGTCAATACAATAAAACAATTATGACACACCCTACGAAAACCATCGAAAGTAGTCTGGTTACATATCAGCGTCTGCTATGTTTGTTTATGAAATTCCTGAAATACGGATAATGATTTAAACCGTAACTTCATAAATAGTCATGCTAGATTATGTCCATTTATATATTTTAATAAAATTATTATAGTAAAAAATTAAATTAAGGAAATGCATTGTCAACAGTAGATAATCAGGTCAGTAGCATTTGAAAACAGTAAGACTATGAGTCTAATGTTTCTTCAGGAGCTGTATCGTCCTTGTTAATGCTGTTTGAAACGGCATACAAAGGCACTATAGAGTAACATTAAATATATTTTACAAAGCGTATTCTTAATCTTAGACCTGGTCCTTGCGACTGCCAGTTTGCAGTTTCAAATACAGTAAAACCTCTCTACAACGGCAACTTAATTCTGTTACTTAGTTGGTATCTAGGGCAGGCTGCTTCTTAAAGCAAGGTGAAAGTAAAACAGAACGCTCCAATAGGAGCGTTCTGTCTGACTTTCACCTTGCTTTAAGCAACCACATGCCTTTAACACAAAATACTTGATGTAATGTAGTGGTTGCTATAGAGAGGTTTTACTCTACCAATCATTGCCACTACCAGTTTACAGTTTTAAATACCAACAATGTGACAGCTTTACATACGCCTGGCCAATATAACATAACAAAGAAATGTTACAAACAGGAACTTTGGAAATGACACAGGACAATTTGCGGCAACACCAGAAGCACAAATGAATTGTGTGCCCGCATTTGACCTTTAGAAACTTTTGCAGCAAGTCTTCAAAATTAACAAATGTAACCACCTGAGACCATTCTCAAGCATCTGATTGGTCAGATACTGAGCTTGCTCAGAATCTGACCAATCGGATACTTGAGAATGAGCTCAGACTCAGACTCTCAAGTTTTATAACCTTGGACCCTGAAGCGTACTAAGAGACAGATCACATCCCGGTTATAAATTATAACGCAACAAGTCCATATTTAAAAACTAATCTGACAACGTTTTGTTAAAGGGTAAATATTTATATTTGCACATTAAACACTATTTTTTCAGTATTCCGAGAAAAGTCAATATTCCAGAAACATGAAAGGGGAAACTGGCTATTGTATGAGAATACAGACATTGCTAACGTGTTTCGTTACATATGTACGTCCAGAAGTGGAAATAATTTCTTATATAGACTGCAAAAGTACAAACATGAGTCATGCAGGAAACACCACATACAGAACAAACAGTCGTCCGAACAGCAACACAAGGAAACAGCAAATGTACATAACTATAAAAACAACAAAAGACGCACAAAGACAAAACAAACACACAATAGGGGAAAGGTTATACCATACAGTAACATACAATAATACTCTTCTAGAACGACCACTAAAAAGAGGAATATACAGTAAAATCCATCAAATGCGACCACCAAAAACAAAAGTCTTATTTCGGATTGTACTTTCGTCCTGCACTAACCCTTTCCCTTATGTAAGCGCAGTTTGACGCATCTGCAAACAGAGTAATGTTTCTGTTTTATTTTGAGTTTGTTGTCAGACGTCTCCTACAGGAGCCTGTTTGCTTATGGTGTAATATGGATCTGATTCTACAGCTTCCGCCTGAGGCAAAATGTCCTTTGTTCATATGCCATTATAAAAACAATTCTAATTAATATTCATGACGTCATTCTTTCCTACATGAATATTCATCAGGGAAAGGGCTAAGCAGCCACCTGCAGCCTAAGACATTAGTGTCTATTCATTGAAAGAGGAGTTCTGCTGTATATGAGTCATAACAATTTACTTAATTTTCTTAACATATTCGTGTAAGAAGTACATTAAATAGATTAATTGCTAAAATAGCACTTGGCCATGACAAACTGTAGAATCGAATTTATATCATATCATGAGCAAACTGAGCAGACCTTGTTCAGACGGCTTCTATAAGATCCTTCTGATCTGGGTCTACTCTGTTTGTAAAGGCGTTGAAAGGCATATTTATGGAGTATATGCTTACATGCCTTTGGGAGCGTACTCCAGGACCAATGTAATACAGAATACCCATGCAGGAACCTTCAACATTACTGTCGTCTTGCCTTAAGCAATCACCTGCTGTTGAAGACATCTGTTTTCATAAAGTTGGCGCTTCAGTGGGGACATGGTACTAATAGTAATTGACTAAGAGAGTTACACTATCTGATTCGTTTTGCAATAAAGTTAGACCACAATCAAACCTAGGTGGTCGTATAAAAATTACCCTTAGTAAAACATACATGACAGTTAATAAAATACATGCATATTCAGACTCAAATGAAATTCATATGTAAACAAGAAATGTCGACACGACATCAAACCGGGTTTTCCTTCACTATTAACTGGTGATTTCTAGGTTCAAAGGGCATAACTCCCAGAACAAGAAATGTGTCACAGTACGTGACAAATGCCCCAAAGCAAAGCACTGACAATATGCGTTTTGTAAGCAAGCCTGCAATATGCAACTGCAAATTGAAAATAAAGATTGCATAGTAAGACCACAATTTGAACTCAGTTACAATCTTTTTTTCATATTTGAGGTCAAAGTTCAAGGTCATGGCCACATGACTACAAAAAGTATGCAACATTCCAGCATAGGAAGATGAACTCATACACCATATTTAGTGATCCTAGCTGATTCGGTGTAGGGATGACAAGATTTTTTGTAAATGAAGTTAAAGGTCAAGGTCATGGTCACACTGATCTTTAAATAGTATGCGACACTGCTATCCCATGATCTACTCACAAACCATTTTTGGTGATCCTAGCTGAAGTAGTGTAGAAGATATGCTCCGGACAAGCCTTTTTCTAAAATGAGGTCAAAGGTCAAGGTCATAGTCACATTAACCTATAACTAGATTGTGATCCCAAGACGAACTCACACACCACATTTAGTGAACCTAGCTGATTCAGTGTAGGAGGTAAGCTCAAGACATTTTTTTGTAAATGAAGCCCAAGGTCAAGGTCACATTGACCTATAAATAGTATGCGACACTCTGCCATCCTAAGATGTACTCACATACACCATATTTGGTGATCTTAGCTGAAGTAGTGTAGGAGATATGCTCCGGACAGGCTTTTTTTTTAAATGAGGTCAATGTCACATTAACCTAAAATTAGTATGCAACACTCTGCCACCCCAAGACAAACTTACATGCCATATTTGGCGATCCTAGCTAATTCGGTATAGGAGGTATGCTTCGGACGAAATTTCTTTTGTAAATAAAGCCCCAAGGTCAAGGTCACATTGACCTATAAATAGTATGCAACACTCTGCCATCCCAAGATGTACTCACACACCATATTTGGTGATCATAGTTGAAATAATGTTGGAGACATCTTCCGGACAAGCTTTTTATGCAAATGAGGTCAAAGGTCAAGGTCACTTTGACCTATAAATAGTATGTGACACTCCGCCGTCCCAAGGTGTACTCACACACCATATTTGGTGATCTTAGCTGAAGTAGTGTAGGAGATATGCTGAGGACAATCTTTTTTTTGTAACTGAGGTCAAAGGTCAAAGTCACATTGACCTAAATATAGTATGCAACATCCGCCATCCCAAGATGAACTCGCACACCATATTTGGTGTTCCTAGATGATTCCGTATAGGAGGTATTCTCCGGACCAGTGTGTTTGTAAATAAAGCCCAAGGTCAAGGTCACATTGACCTATAAAAAGTATGCGACACTCAGTCATCCCAAAATGTACTCACACACCACATTTGGTGATCCTAGCTGAAGTAGTCTAGGATATATGCTTCGGACAAGGTTTTTTGCAAATGAGGTCAAAGTTCAAGATCAATGTCATATTGACCTAAAAATAGTATGTGACACTCCGCCCACCCAAGATGAACTCACACACCATATTTGGTGATCCTAGCTGATTCCGTATAGGAGGTATGCTACGGACAAGTGTTTTTGTAAATAAAGCCCAAAGTCAAGGTCACATTGACCTATAAATATAGTATACGACACTCTGCAATCCCAAAAGGTACTCACACACCACATTTGGTGATCCTAGCTGAAGTAGTGTAGGAGATATGCTTCTGACAAATTTGTTTTGCAAATGAGGTCAAAGTTCAAGGTCAAGGTCACATTGACCTAAAATAGTATGTGACACTATGCCAACCCAAGATGAACTCACACACCATAGTTGGTGATCCTAGCTGATTCCGTATAGGAGGTATGCTCTGGACAAGCTTTTTTTTGTAAATGAAGCCCAAGGTCAGGGTCAAGGTCACATTGACCTATAAATAGTATGCGACACTCCGCCGTCCCAAGATGTACTCACACACCATATTTGGTAATCCTAGCTGAAGTAATGTAGGAGATATGCTCCGGACAAGCATTTTTTGTAAATGAGGTCAAAGTTCAAGGTCAATGTCATATTGACCTAAAAATAGTATGCGACACTCCGCCATCCCAAGATGAACTCACACACACCATATTTGGTGATCCTAGCTGATTCTGTATATGAGTTATGCTCTGGACAAGTTTTTCTTGTAAATGAAGCCCAAGGTCAAGGTCAAGGTCACATAAACCTATAAATAGTATGCGACACTCCGCCATCCCAAGATGTACTCACACACCATATTTGGTGATCCTAGTCAAAGTAGTGTAGGAGATATGCTTCGGACAAGCAAAATCTGTTAATCCAGTTAAAAATATACATGATTTTGACCTTTGACCTCTAAGTATGACCTTCACCTTTCAGCTATTGACATGGTTTTTTCATGCAACACGCCATACCGTCTAGAGGAACATTTGTGCCAAGTGATTTTACAATCCATCCATGGAGTTCTGAGTTACAGCCCGGACAAGACCGGACGGACGCACATATAGACTGACACATTTTTAAGTTCGAAGGGGCATAATTCCAATATTAGAGAAGCCAGAGTTATGGACCTTGTGCATGACCCTTCCTCTTATCATGATCTTTCTATGTATGAAGTTTCAATCCAATGGCATGAGCCATATAGGAGTTATCGTCCGGACAAAACTGGCAGCCGCCCGCCCGCCGTACATCACCATTTCAATAACCGGAGTTTGCCGTGGAAAACCCGGTAATAAAATGACTTTAGTCTGATAATTTAAACTGCATTGGTATTAACTTGTCCCTTATATTAATGATCTTACAGGGAACTATTGAATTACGCATCTACATAAAACGATAACAATACTTTTTGATAGATTGTACTTCAGTTATATGCAAATATAACAATATTACACTATATGCACATCTTTCCTATCTAAACCTATATATAATGTTACTATATAAATCGACCACGCCCCTAAATGTTAGTCTATATGTTAAAGATTTACATACTGTGGTCGCATAAAATATGACGTCACATCTTGTCTTTTGTATTCGATGAGTTTGGTTGAGTAGTTGGTTTTACTGCTCTGTTTATATGCTGTCGGTATGGAACAGGCAAGGAAAATCTTGCGAGGGTCATGTATATATGTGTGAAACGGGCACCTTATTTGCACTTCTGGTATTGCTGTGAATGTTCGTGTGTCATTTCATAATTTCCTGCCAGAATTCTGTTCTATTTTTGATAGTTCATACCAACTTTCATAGTAAGGTGCAACTAGTCACCATTAATACTTTTAGTTGACTTAATAAACAGACATGTAGTACTAGAGTCAATCGGACATTCAGAAATTAAATAACGTTGTTTACTATTTTGCCCACTGGAAAAAATGTCATTTGATATAGTCCGACAGGGAATTCCTGACAGTTACGTCATAATTAGTTGACTTGTATATTCATATGACATGCCATTTCTTAAAAGAGAAGACTGTGACTATTTTATTATGATGGTATGATTGAGGAGCCTGTAGCCGAGTGGATAAAGGCGCTGTCATCCGAATCAAAATGTACCTGGTTCGAAACCCGCATAAGTCAAATATTTTTTTCATTTTCTTGTTTGCCTCAACAACACATATGTCAAAAAACCGAAAGCAGTACCAAACAAAAAAAGATAAAAGAGAATAGATCCTATAGAGAAAATGTACTGACAAAAGTATATTAATATAAAATATTAAAACAACAAAGAAATAAAAGTGTAAACGCCGGTAAGTTTCGAACTCGGATAGCGCGCATGCAACGCCGCATACTCGTATGCGTCCTTTAGACCACGGAATCGGATATCCCATGGTGTAATGTTTGTCTTATTTAATAAATATCCAATTCACATCATATATTGAGGAAACCCTGTCTACTTTGAGTTTTGTTATTGTGCTGACGTAACTGCCAGACCTAGTTTGTTTATCTATATATGCCAGTTGTTTGCCAGATGAACATTAAACCTTCAATGCTAACTATTCCCATGGTCCATCATTGGCTAATCGTAGTGTCTACTAAGTGTGAAAACAACGTGATCTGGCAATTACATAGTTACGGGCAGTACACATACTACTTTTAAATGAATTTACATTTCTGCATTGTATCTTGATTCTTCCTGGTAGTCTCTGCTATTCAGTTCAACGCCCGTTGGTGATGATTCTGACCGAAAGACACATTTATCCACACTTTCCCAAGAAACATAAGAGAAATGTATTGATTCTTATATTAAGACATCTACTTTACTATTTGTCATGAAAAACATTTAACATTTTTTTCTGCGATTGTCATCGCAACGTCTCAATCTCTGTGGTTAAATAAACACCAGACATTTACACTTTTTGTATATTATGTGTGTATGAGCGCTCTTCATTTGCTGTGAATAGGAGCGTGTATAGTTCCGTCATGTTCAACAACCCTTGGGGCTATGTGTCCTTTTCAGTGCCCTAACCCTTCCCAAACTACAATAAAACCTCTCTATAACGGCAAACATTACATCAAGTATTTTGTGTTAAAAGCAGGTGGCTGCTTAAAGCAATGTGAAAGAAAAACAGAACGCTCCAATAGGAGCGTTCTGTTTTACTTTCATCTTGCTTTAAGCGGCCACCTGTCCTAAATACCAAAAACATAACATAATTTAGTGACCGTCATAGAGAGGTGCTGCTGTATACCATGTATGTTTATACTTGTGATTAATTTGTGGTGTCACACCTTGTCCTTTGTGTTCGATGATTGTCATTGAGAAAGAAATATACCCTATGTCTAGGATGATTGATTGATTATTTGGCTTCCAAATCATAACGAAACTATTTGCATTGAATGTGTCGTATGAAGTTAAAGCATTTGGAAACTTTACAGCGACATGCATATGATTTTCATTTGTGCTTTTGCTTTCGAAGGATCGTCTTCTTTCCGGATATATGTAATTTACAACAGCCGGTGTTAGGTGCTCGTATGGCGGACATTCACCCATTCTCACTGTTGTTATAAGTTCTGGTACTTGGGGATCTTCAGTTTCATGATCTATGAAAATTGAATGCCGCGTAAGCCGATGTTTGGGGACGTAAGTAGTGTTGTACCTTTAATGCTGATTATGAACGGACTCAACAAAACGGTCTCTGCAATTTTCTCTTTTCGCTTTGCTGCTTTGCTTTCGTCCTACTTTCGATATTCAATCTCATATGTTATGTTGCAACGTACATCAGTAGACAGACTAACCTGTTTGTAATCATCAATCATTAATCATTTACACTTAGAATTTAACCGAATATCCACCACATTGCCGATTTTAGTTATCATTTACTGCGAAAATGTTAGAATAAAACAAACGACTTAAATGATGTTTTTGTTAGTCTAGTGTCTTTGTACTTATGTGTTTGCTCGGGTTTTGGTTTTCGTCTCGTGTGTGTGCGTGTTTACCCTTGCATTTGTGTTGGTCTGGCTGGTGTCGTTGTTCGTGTTTAATATTTCCATCCCTTCTGTGTATGTGTGTATGTTTGTGTGTGTGTGGTGTGTGTGTGTGTGTGTGTGTGTGTGCGTGTGTGTGTGTGTGTGTGTGGTGTGTGTGTGTGTGTGTGTGTGTGCGTGTGTAAATTGCTTTCTATCGATGTTTTGGTGATAGTGGCGTTTTGTGTGTGGCTTTTCCTGCTTTCTGATCCTTCGAGATCATGAATTTCAGTACTTCTTGTTCTGAAAATTGAATACCGCTTAAGCCGGTGCTAGGGGGCGTGAGCAGTGTTGCACTTTCAATTACTGTTCATGAACAGACTCAATAAAACCGAGTCTGCAATTTTCTCTTTTTGTGTTGTAATTTTTGCTCTCGGGGATCACCCCCTTTCAGAATTTATTGACTTTACTACTTTTTCATATATAGTATTATCACATAATATGCCGTGTGGAGTGCCGAAACAGAGTGCCATAAATCACGGAAATGCGCTAGTGCAATTTGTTATGCAAATGAGTAGATTGAATCCGGCTGTACTCCGCTGTAAACAATGGCCGAAATAGTTGAGGGTTATGTGATAAAAAAATCTTACATTCGTGTTCATTATTTTTTTTTAATGAAACTCATTTACTGTAATGAATATTACACTCGCTAAAGCTCGTGTCATATTATTATAGTAAACACGTTTCATGAAAAAAATAGGTTATGAGCACTCATGTAATAGCCTCTACTAAATGATGATTTGGATGCGTGTTCGTATACACTCGATAACATAACACATCTAAAATAGTCTTATAAATTAGTATTTAATTCGTTTGTTGGAATTATCAGTTTTCTCTTTAAAATATATTGAGGCCATGATAGAAGTGAATTAGTTTTGATCACCTTTATACAGTTGTATTGGTTGTGGTAAACTGCGGAGGTAACATATAGAAGTCTTCCGTCGTGTCTTCGTTGTTACTTACACCCTACATGTAATCCACAAACCACAAAGTGAAGTGTATGCATGTGGTTTATTTTAATATGCCACCAATGTCTTGCACATTTGACCGAATTACAAGAGCATAATGGTAGTATTGTCCTTTTCCCGCAAAGTCGAATCAGGTTGAAAGTGGTAGTGCTTTACATATTGGGTTTCATAATTGACGTCAATTTCCTCTGACTGTTATTTCGACGACTTCTTGCAGACACATATCCTTGAGTGACAAATGTTTATTGCCTGCCACGTTTATTCAATAAGCGCAGCAAAACCTGTTTGTTAAAGATGTATGTATAATTGTACAATAATAACATTTGGTCTGAAAGATCGTTTGGGCTAATTATTCATACATTGGATGAAATAAACTAACCAAGCAGTTTTATTTAAAACTCGGTAAAATGTGGTTTGGTGAAAGCATCAATCCTATCGTAGACTATTTCCAATTTGTACTAAGAGTCTGTCTAATATCACTTAGATATTTATCTATGATCGCTGATGTATAATCTGTGATGAATTATGTTTCTGCATTTCATTGATAACGTTTGGTAGATAGATACACCAAGCTAATTTGTACACAGAATCGTTGGTTACAAATCATTCTTCCGCATTAGAACCCAAATTTTATAACAAATACAGCGGCTTGAACTATCGTTCTCTATAAAGCATTCCTGCAGAATTTAATTAAACTACTTATGTCACCAGAGGAGATTTCTGTTAAAAATGTCGTCGTTGTCGTGCAAAGTGATCATGTGACCACGAATCCTCAATTTAAAGAATTCTTATTAAAGGCACCCAATGAAAGGTTTCCTCTAAGATTACATTAAACAACGGTACGTAGTTTCACAAATGATATAACTTATGTTTTAATCTTCAATTTTGCCCAAAATAAGGAAACCTTACATCGTTTCTTGTGGTGATTCTTGTTTAAGAACCACACATGTTTTTATAAAGTGTCTATTATGTGTATCAGGCCAGTGACTTCAAATAATATTTTGTTTACATTGTACAATTTTATAGGGCAGTCAAACGTTTACGACTTAATATGTCGTTCCATACTTCATTATCAGTATTGTTCTAGTATTGTTATAGTTTCCGGTTCTTCGGGATAATACATGTCAATGTTTTAAGTTATGAAACTCGAATACCGCTCAAACCAGTTCTAGAGCGCATGAGTAGTTATTCACGTTCAATAACTGCTCATGCACCTTTGTCGCATTGACGTTTTGCTTTCGGAGGATCCCCATCCTTCATAATTTATTTTTCAACAGCTTTACTAGAGGTTCACAAAATCGTATCCATTGGATCATATCTGATTCAAGTCAACGGTTTAAGGCAAGAAGATTGGTTTTCACATTTTAAGATGGCAAACCGGTTGTACATAATTAGGTAGAGTTGGGTGATGACGTCCAAGGAGCACCCTTCCTAGTCTTCACAACATATATCAAGTGATATTACAGATGCTTTTGACCACTGGACCGAACGACGAAAGGAGATTGCAGTATCTAACCATGAGCTTTACTTTAGGAGAGATAACAAGGGAATGCATTTCTTTTTATACGGTCATCTTTGGCTGTCAGTTTGCATCAGTTCCTGATTTAAGATCTCTTCATTTAATAGTAAATTTTATAGAACTTGTGCCTGTTAAGTATTTGAATTTAAATGGTCTACGCTTTTGGAGTCATAATGTTAAATGTTAAGCGATCACAAATCTGTATAACACCAATTAAATGAACACGTTATCGGGTGGCACCCTTGCCGTGTATACCTAAGCGATGTCAGCAACATTAGTCAGTACAGATTGTAGCAGTTACTAACGTGATCAATCACATTTCCTTATATCCAGGACGATGCCTTAACACGCATAACTGTATCGTTATCTTTAGCGTTATCAAGGTAACACTATTCATTGAAAAAGTAGTTAAGTCAAACAGGAAATGACACATACAAAACGCAACCAACACCAAAACAGCAACAGAAAGCAAGCAACACATCCACACAACCAAACACACACACGCACACACATAAACACATGAAACAAACACATCAAATACGAACAAAAGCACAAACACACAGGCAAAAAGACACAAAACAAACAAAAAAGCGTACCGCCTTGGAACGGTCAGTGGTAAAACCACCACTGGGGGTTTAAACCGGTTCACGGACGTCCTACCTCACACTTATCTCAAAGTCACGCTAGCTTAACAAATAGTGTAAATAAAGGTATCATCGCCAGACTACCCCACAGTATGGGAGACGGTAAACACAGGAACAAATGTATAACATAGCATGACAACAACTGTGAATATCCGTCAAACATGTACTCGGTGACTAAGCTGAAGAGCAACTGCAGGGAAGCCGTTCAGGGCTTAAATGTCGTCCGTACTTCATTCGTAGTGTTGTTATATTTTCTGGTCCTTCGGGGTCATTAGCTTTGATGTTATTAGTTTTGGAAATTGAATACTGCTTCAGTCGATGCTAGGGGGCGTGAGTATTGTTGCACTTTTAATTAATGAACAGATTCATTAAATGGAAAAGTAGTAAAGTCAAGCAGGCAAAGCCACATGCAAGACGCAACCACCACCAAAACACCGATAGACAGCATGACACACACACACACACAACCACACACCCAAACGCACACGCACACACACACACACGAAATGAACACAGAAAACACCAAAAGACACACAAGAACCAGGGACAAACGTTCCACAACATGAACAAACCACAAGCACAAAGACGCAATGCAAACAAAAGGAAGGGTGACAAAGAGAGTACCGCCTTGAGTCTGCTTTTTTTCCTTTCTTATGGCTACGTTTGTCATCATATGACGTGAATTATCCGGTCACATAGTTTTTATTTGTCAGAGATGCTGTTAAATGTAGGGACGGTATATCTAAACATTTGATACATAATTGTTGCTGTTATAGTATTAGTTGTGTTTCAATGTTTAGCTAAAAACCAACATTCGTACAATAGATATGCGTTATCCTTACATCGGTCGATGTTGAGACACATAACGTTTTCTGCCACCCTCTATTCGGAATACTCGGCGATTTCTGGCATGTGCTTATGTAAGAAAGCTGTCACATGACATAGAAGATACACGTATTTTCCTTGATTTCGTGACTATAATACTGACACCTGCAATGACGTCGGGATATGCTTATGCTATGTAGTTTCATGCAGAAAATAACGCCGAAAATAAATTAAGTTGTAACCATTGAGATGTCTCAATAATCTGACCAATTTATCTACAGATTTAAGAAAAGATAATGAAAATACCCGTCTCATCTGATAAAGTTGAGCGGTTTATAACATTGTTTTTCCGCTCACGAAAAATGGCTACCATATTACTCAAGTCCAAGGGTTAAAATGTATTCATACGTAAGATTGATAGACTCTCGGTAATTTAAGCATTTTATTTTGAGGTAACGGAATTTCACTTACTGACATACTTTCATTTCGTATATACATCAAAATGCTGAGTTTGTTGGAGATGTAGATTTTGTAACACCTAAATCGGCCAGAAAATGAGCTGCACATTTACACCGAAATAGAGGGCCACTACGAGGCTACCCTCATCTCCTGATACTCATTGTTGATTCTTATAATCCTTACATCGGTCGATGATGAGTCACATGCGGAATAGTTGGCAGCTCTACACAAGTGCTTTAAATAGTGAATGCATTCGTAAACAGTCAAGAAATGGAAATCGTAAAAAAGCAAAGCTGTTTTAATGAACTATAAATTAGTAACACTATTTTCCATTCAGTATTGTTGTAACTTCTCTTAATTGGACGTTAAAATTAGCACCAATCCCAATCTTTCAAGCCGGTGTCGGCTTAAAGACATTTTGAAAGGAATATTGACCCATTAATCCCATGGTGTTTATTTTGGGTGCCGAGTCTCTGGCATCTAATGCACAAACTGATAAGCGGGCTACTATCAAAGAGTATCAAGGTATAACTGCATAACTTTATCTCCTAGCGCCACTGATCCTGACTGGACACTACAGGAACACTCCAGAGAATCAATAATCAGCATAGCTGGACACTGTATAAAGGAGAGGGTCACTTATGAAGGAACTTTGAGGTGGCTTTGTCACCCTTCCTTTTGTTTGCATTGCGTCTTTGTGCTTGTGGTTTGTTCATGTTGTGGAACGTTTGTCCCTGGTTCTTGTGTGTCTTTTGGTGTTTTCTGTGTTCATTTCGTGTGTGTGTGTGTGTGCGTGTGCGTTTGGGTGTGTGGTTGTGTGTGTGTGTGTGTCATGCTGTCTATCGGTGTTTTGGTGGTGGTTGCGTCTTGCATGTGGCTTTGCCTGCTTGACTTTACTACTTTTCCATTTAATGCAGGTTGAAATAAGTGTGAGGTTAGGACATCTAAAAACCTGCTTAACCCACCAGTAGTTGTTTTGCCACTGACCGTGTCAAGGTGGTACTCTCTTTGTCACCGTTATTTTAATGTATGTCTTGTGTATTTCTACTTCGTGCATTTATTGAAGTTTAAAATGTTCGTCTCATGTGTGTGTATGTGGGGAGGGGGGTGACTGTGTGTGAATGTGACTGTGTGTGTGTGGTTGTATGTGACACATATTTTCTGTTTTGATGTTCTTGTGTATGGCTTCTCCTGTTTGACATTAATAATCTTTTGTTCCATACAAAAACATTCAAAGGAACTTTCACCCTGCATCGACCAGTCAAATTCCTAAATGACATAAGACCAAAATTCGTCTTTCCTGGAATTCCGGTCTAGGGGTTTATGCTGTATTTGAACGCATAGTTATAATTGTATCAATACGGATTACATTTGAAAAGCTATCCATTATTGGTTCTCACAAGTGCTGGTTAACTACATATTCTATTTAATGGTGCACTTTAACCCACAACCCATGAGGAGAGCTTTATTTAAGCTTCAATATGCAGTAAAACCTCTTAACATGATCGCTCTAAACCTATCTGTTCATCGGTTATAGACGTATGTAACTATATCTGTTTTCTAGTCAACGTTCTCTGTAATAACCTATTAATCTTTTGAAGATTACAACGTGAATTTAAATGGGAGATGCTAACAGAGTAGAATAAAATATGATTAAATGGGTCTAACCGACTTGCAATCAGGTCGACATAGTCGAGAAAATAGCGACTGAGTTGTGGATCCGTGAAACAGTTCGTCTCCACCTTTTTCCGACTGTCCGTAAAGTCTGTCCACGAGTAGGAATCTCCAAATAAAAAACATGATAGAAAGAAATGATAAAACTATATCATGGTTCGCGTTAAGAAAAGCATGCAGTTTGCATCATTTGAAAACCTTGAAATATATATAATAAAACTATTTTGTGAATTGTAAATCTAAAATGTTGAGGTGTTGTGTGCATCCGCGTGTGATGTATCAATTACAAATAGGTGTTTAACCCTTTCGCTGCCAAATGCTGTCGTCTGCTAACTTTGTCGTCTGCTACAAAATTTCATTTTTTTTATTTTCTTCATTTTTGTTTCAAAAACATAGTAACAGTAGCCAACAGTTTGGATCCTGATGAGACGCCGAGTTACTCAGCGTCTTATCTGGATCCAAACTGTTTGCACAGGTAATCACAGATCCGGCATTGGTAGCGAAAGGGTTAAAATAGGCTGAACGAATTCAGCAATGACAATTTCATGAAGAGTTTTCCTTAACAAGTAATAGACCTGTTTGATTTAGTTGTGTCTATTGCTTACCAGAGTCTTTAATACATATAAGAAGTATCTTTGATGTATTACGTTTATCCAAGTACAGTTTTATAGTGGTGGAAATAATATATTCCGCGAGTCAAAGTACAAAAATGAGTCATGCAGGAAACACCACAAACAGAACAAACAGTCGCCCGAACAGCAACATAAGGAAACAGCAAATGTACATAACTATAAAAACATCAAGAGAAACACAAAGACAAAACAAACATACAATAGGGGAAAGATGGAAGTACCGCCTTGGAACGGTCAGTGACAAAAGTCTCTGGGGGGTTAAACTTATTCAATCCCCACCCTAAAAGACAAACAGTGTAAATAAACGTATCCCCTCTCCGACTAATCTACAACAACCGCGATGGCAAATACAGTGGTAAAGTGCATGTATAACAAACACATTTAAGTGAACAAACTGTATCCACCTATCGCTAGTGTACTCAATGATTGAGCTGCAAACAGAGTAACTGTAGAAAAGTAATAAAGGGTACGACAAAACAACGCAATAGTACAGATATCCGACGTTCTCCTTCCGTTTCTGGATTTAAGAGGTCGCCTTCATAGAGTACTAAACATTTCTTGTCGGCGTACATGCAAAGAGGCCAGCGTGATTGCCAACTATAAAAGGGTTGACAACCAAACATGCAGTATGTTGTAGTACTACATGATCATATCCCTTTTTAATGAATTTGTTAACATATTTGATGAACAAAGTGAGTAAATGGGCATGTCCAATAATTTTACGAAGTTTGTAAATCAAATCACCATAAAATTCAAGGTTGTGAAATACCATGTCGCAGAAGCGCCTTGAGATTACATTGGTACTTGCCAATAAGTGAGAGATTTCGATAGTAAAATTTAGAGAAAGTTTTTCTTAGTTTATGGTATCTATATCCTTGCTTAAGCAGTTTTTCAGTTAAAATGAGATTTCGACTGTTAAAATCGTCAATAGATGAACAAGTTCTAGCAAAACGAATAAGTTGAGATATATAAACCCCGTAAGATGGAGCACGGGGAACATCCCCGTCAAGATGAGGAAAATTTACAATATTAAAATCAAAATCATCTCTTTTGTCATATATTTTAGAAGAAATCATTCCATTATCAATTTTAAGGTCCAGATCAAGAAACGCTGCATAATTGTCGGACGGGTTAGCTTTATTCAATTTGAGTTCTTTAGGATATATTGTAGGAATCAGAGCATCAATGAAAGGGTTATCTAAGTTAAAAATATCATCCAAATATCGACAAGTTTCATTGAAGGCTTTTATAACACCATCTTGTGTTTGAGGATTCAAACGCAACATGAAATCTCTCTCATAGCAGTACAAAAACATATCTGCGACAAGTGGTGCACAATTCGTGCCCATAGGAATACCAATTACCTGACGGTATATAGCATTCCCCATAACGTATATTATCCAAAAGAAAGGTTAGTGATTCGCAAACTTCTGAGCACGTCCAATTAGTGTAATATTTCATTTGCTCGTCAGTAAAGAAAACTATTTCAGCATTACATGCCAGGAATGATGTTTTTTCCCGGGCAAATACTTTCTGGATTAAGTTAGTAAGCTTATCCTTAATTAAAATATGAGGAAGAGTTGTGTACAGAGTAGAAAAATCGTACGTGCTTACAGTGGATGCAAGATACCTTTTGTTCTTAAGTTTGTTTAAGACTTCTGAAGAGTTCTTAATAGACCAGAAGAGATTTATTCCAGAATTTTCATGTCTTATCACAGTAGAATTTTACATGTTCCTTTACCTTCGATAAACAAGACGTCAAACGTATAGACAATTTAGTAGTTGTACATGAACTAGAATTTGCAATGAAACGCGCTTTATATGTTTTTTATGTAGTTTAGGTAACCAATACATTGTAGGAAGTTTATGTTGTGTAATTTTAATATCGGTTCCATGTTGTTCACACTTTTTGACATGGTCTGAAACGATTGTCTTTTCGTCAGTAGTAACTGAAATGTATGACTTTGTATTAATAATTTCCTGCTTCAAGACATCGATACAATGTAATCGTCGAATAATAATCACATTATTCGATGCCTTATCAGCAGGAACAAAAACTTATTTTAAATGGAAATCCTGTAAACCCTTTTTAAGATGTCTAAAAGAAATTCTAGGTTTAGGTGGAAGAAGGTGTTTATTAAAGCTATAAAAGGAAATGCGTTTGTCAATTATATCAAAAATTAGTTTTTTCCAACAAGAAAGAGCATTAGACTCAACATGTTCTCTTCGACACCACTTACTACTAAAATTTTGTAAAGCCTCCGCAATCTGAACTCGATAAGAGTTAAAATATATCAAGGATGGTATTCTATATTTGGGACCTTTATTCAAAAGAGATCGTAGACGTTTATCTTTAATTATATCAAAATTACCAGTAATCACATGACCAGACGGAGAATAGCAAAATTTTGAGGTGGCGCAATTTCAATTATCAGGAATATTATCATTAATATTAAGGTCGGCCACAATTTTATTATAGTTGAAAATTGTATTTCTGATGGGTGTGTTATATTTGTAGCAGATGATAGGTGGTTCTGTATTTTTAAAGTATTTAGGAATAGTGTCAATTACATTTTTGTCTCTAAAAATACTTTGGAGGTCAATACAATCAATACCTTTATTAATAAAAGGAACTTTCAAGAAGAATCTTTGGTGTTCAGATAATTTGTCAATGTGCGGTCTGAGAACATGTAGAGGAAAGCTTTGTATCAAACTAGCCGTTCCTATGAGAGGATCTGATCTAAAATAATTTTATCGGCTTGCTCGTCAATTTCTTTCAATGAAGATATAGATAAGGAGGAAAGTCTAAGTTGATTTTGGAAAGCAAAGCTATTTGTATTCATTATATACACATTACGTCTACTGTGGGCAGATAAATGGTTACCTTTGTAAAATAGTTTGATTCCAGGTAAGACACCGAATAACACGACGTCTCAGCAGGATCCAAACTGATACTGTGGATGTGTTGATCCAAACTGATACTGTGGATGTGTTGATCCAAACTGATACTGTGGATGTGCTGATCCAAACTGATACTGTGGATGTGCTGCTGAAACGAATTGTAAGATAAATTAACTGTGCCAATTGAAGTCGATGCTATTTTCTACCAATAAAAGTTCGCTCACCAGGCTTAAAGTACAAAAATGAGTCATGCAGGAAACACCACATACAGAACAAACACTCGCCCGAACAGCAACACAAGGAAACAGCAAATGTACATAGGTAGAAAAAACAACAAGAGACGCACAAAGACAAAACAAACATACAATAGGAGGAAGATGGAAGTACCGCCTTGGAACGGTCAGTGACAAAAGTCACCGGGGGGTTTAAACCGGTTTATGGGCGCCCAACCTCACCCTTATTCCATCCCCATCCTAAAATCAGTATTTTTAGTTGTCTTCGACCTATCACCACTTATACAATATGCTCATGTTGTAAATTGCTATGGTGACAGAAGGCACCGGAGGATACCGTTTTAATATAGTCACTTGGATTGTAGGCAGTGGCTGCGATTTGCGACCTTGTTCTGATTTAGGATCCAAATTCAAATCGAATATACAACTACAGATTATTTGTCGTTTGAAAGAGGTTGTGTCTATTTACAATTTCACTATAGGTGGGTGTAGTACAGATATTTCAAAACATATATTTTTATCATTCGTTCGACGCTAGTTATAGTTTCGCACCAGTTGTTTTACAGAAATGTCGTCACCTATTTCTTCAATTATTTACAGAAAGATCATCATATTTTTCTTCAGATATTAGTTTTTAATTTCAAGTCTTAGTGATGCTGTTGCTCGCAAAGTAGGCATTATCTTCTGTTCTGAGTCGGTCTTCTGCCTCATAAAGTAAGTAGTTTAGATTAAGTTGTGTTAGTCGTGTTTACATTTCCGTCTTACCGCGATGGAATGCCGAAGTGCAGGTACGCCTCACTAAAGAGTACTGACCAATACCAAATAATTTGTTAACATTTTGTTTTAATTGCCAGCACCAATTTGAATTTAGTCGTCATGTGGTCGATTGTTAGAACAGTGCTGGTTAGCACCATCGCGGATTATTTGTACATTCATATCCGTTTATATCACTCATGACAACGCTCTAATGAAGCTTCTAGGAATTACGATTGACGGTCAGATACAATTTTAGCAATTAGGGAAATTGTCGTCGACAGTAATGGAGTGCCGTACTTACGCCTTAGGGGTTTGGCAATGTAAGTGTAAGCTTGCCAGTTTGGATGTTTCGCAAGGTCATCATCAGTCATTTGAATAACTTCGCACAGTTCAGCTGAAACAACATCAGACGGGTAACAGAAACTGCAGAGTTATACCGATTTATTGAAGAGACAAAGAATAATGTATTGCAGTGATTCATCGAAGATCGTTTTTGGATTAATTAGTATTGCATTATGAGTAACACTTATAAATATAAATTATTGTTTGGTATTCAATGGATTGGTATTACAAGTTTGCACAACTGCTATTGCGAGGACTAAAATGACGTAGACAACTCTTAGTACCCGAGGTTTTTATCAATAAAATGCGCATGTTTTCTCCATAAATCATTTGTGCAGAGTGCAATGTGGTTGTAAACAGCATATTTTATGATTATGATGTTTTACAATAACAGGAAAGCTTATTCCGGATCAAATCAATATATGACTGGTTGTTATGAGCATGCTAATAATTACATTTCTATAATTACAAACATAGTTGTAATTTCGCGACATACTTTGGCGTGCGTTGACGTCAATGCATTTGCATCATTACTCAAACGGACGTTTACGTACTGTTACTGTTAATATGATAAAACGTAGAACGGAAATTGTTTGAAGAAACCACGTAGAATGAAAACGGCGGCGCAGCGGAACGTGATCAAATACTGTATACCATTACACTTGATTCCTAAGCAAACACTACGAAAACTGCATGCCACAGAAAAGATACAAATCTGTTTCAGGATCTCGTTTATTTATATTTGTTGAAAGATTGTCAGGGGGCGGGGGGCAGCGGGGAAATGGCGGAAGACCAATGTAAGTGGGCGATTGACTGATACATACAAAAAGTACATGTATGAGTCCTGCAAGAAACACCGCATACAAAACACACAACCGAACAAACAGCACCACAACGACAAACAGTAAATGTACATGTATATAAAAGACACAAAGAGACGCATGGACATAACACACAAACAATAGGGTGAAGATAGAAGTACCGCCTTAGAACGGTCAGCGACAAATGTCACTGGGGGTTAAATACATTGCGGGTTGCCATTAATGAAGATCGGCGATTGACAATCCGAGGCATGGTGTGATAATTGTGTGTTCAAAATAATCCGTTCATCGTATTTTACACAATTCATGCTAGAGTTGTGCATTGTAAATGTAGGGTTTCACATATTAAGCGGTCGGTCATTCCTTTGTTTAAAATAGGGGTATTTAAATGCAGGTGGTTGTTTAATGCAGGGTAACAGTATCGCTTTAAATCATATAGGAACTTTCTGCATAATGTGCACCTGTATTAAGGTAACGCCTACCTTACACATCCATAATTGTACCTCATATTAATGTCCGCGTAAGACAGGTTCTACTGTAGGCAGTCATGAATAGGGTATAAATCGTAGAAGATAACACTCGTGAAATTATACACTAGATAAACACATGAATACATTACAATTAGAAGTATGATATTGTTTACCGCGATTCCTTATGTCATAAACCTGATTTAAGACCACAGGAATAAACAGTATAGGCTATCATTACTCATGCTCCCTGACATTCTGCTCGAAATATAAAACTTCGTCATATATCTAAGCATTCATGTCAATTATGTTTCAAGGCATTTAGAGTGTATATAATAGACACTTCATGTATGTTCATGGTCTGCTGAAGGGCACTGGGAGAAGAAATTTGGTAACACACAATACATATATTGCAGAAAAAGTGCAATACATTTGTAAATGTATTTCTTACATAGTATCCCGACAATCAGATTGTTTGTCACATAAACAGTTTCATAAATATACATATGTACCAAAGTTACACATACTGTCTTTACTTTGTCTTTTGTCTTTGCTCTGGGTTGTTTAAGAATGTCATTATATTTTTATTAACCATGAATATACTCTTGAGAATCGGATTAAATTGATGTTATTATTATTGCGTGTTCATTGTGGTGAACACAGTTCACGTGACACCATTAAGATTAACTTTTTACTCAACATGTGTCATCCTGCCAGTCAGGCCACCTCCACATAATCGCATAATTATGACAGGCATTAATCCACGTATGATCACGGTGACCACTGGATATGGTTATAATGTACATTTAGTAGCATTGGTTTATGCAGCAACGAAAACAAATTAAATATTGGGTTCTCTAACGTTAATTCACTTTGGTCTGAAATTGTATCTCGTTAGGCACTCACGCTCTATGTGGGATTAGAACTATGGACCTTATTCAGGTCTGTAGCAATGCAAATATACACTTCAACATATTTCACATGGAAAAAATCTTCCAACAATCATTCCTTAATTGCCTATCCGCCATATTAATTTATTTTATTCTCTGTTTTAGATGTGTAGATACAGGATGTCGATACATATGTTTTACTTGTTCTAACGCTGGGTGCTTAAATTACATTTAAGTATAGTTTTAATGGTGTGAAACGGAAATATATAAATGGTGACGTTGACATCGTAACCTAGATTTATAATATTTTTGAACTATAAATGTGTTTCAATTTATCTGAAACATTAGTAGAACATTGATAAATGGAAGCCAGACATATTAAACCCTTCTCTTGCTATTCACGTCAATATACCTACCTGTAAATAGTGAAGACCCAGATGAGACAGCTCCTGCAGGAGCTGTTTCATCAGGGTCTGCATTATTTACAAGTTGATTGTGCAACCAGTGCACTCCACAGCAGTGATTGCACAGCGAAATACGTGTACACAGTGAAGATATATGTAATTATACAACAGGGCATGGGTCAAGAAGAAGAAATGTATTTTAAAATTCAGCAAGCGAAGGGTTAAGGACCACAATGGAAATAAGAGCATGGTCTTTATTGTGTTATCCTTGGTATAGAAAGCATGCCATGGTTTTTCACTATGCATCATTTTACGAATTACTATTTATTATGATGTGATACATGTTTGTAAAGCATATTATGTTTTCTGTTTGGAGAAATGAATCTATCTATCTATCTAACCGATTTAGGGGCGCCCAACTTAGACTTATTCCATCTCCGTCCTAAAAGACAAGCAGTGTAAATACAAATATCTCATTTCCGACTAATTCACAACATCCGCGATGGCAAACACAGTGATACATTACAACCAGAGTAAACTGTAGAAAAGTAATAAAGGGTACGACCGAAACGAGATCCGACGTTCTCCTTCCGTTTCCAGATACGTGAAAAGAGGGCAGCGTGATTGGCAACTGTAAAAGCGTTGACAACAAGACATGCAGTATGCTGTAGTACTATAGGATCATATCCTGTTTTAATGAGTTTTAACATATTTGATGAATAAAGTGTGCAAATGGGTATGTCCAATAAGTTTACAAAGTTTGTAAACCACACCACCATAACATGCCGGGTGTGAGCTACCGTATGGTGGGAACGCTTAAGATTGCACTCATACTTTCCAATAAGAGAGATATTTTGAGTTTATGATATCTATATCCTTGCTTAAGCAGCTTTTCAGTTAAAATGCTATTTCGACTGTTAAAATCATCAGCAGAAGAACAAGCTCTAGCGAAACGAATAAGTTGAGATATGTAAACCCCATAAGATGGAACACGGGGAACATCTTCGTCAAGGTAAATTCTATTCTTGTGTATATTCTTATATATCTCTTTTGTCATAAATTCTGCAAGAGATAATTCCATTGTCAATTTTTAAGGACTAGATCAAGAAAAGCTGCATAAGTATCGGAAGGGTTAGCTTTATCCAATTCGAGTTCTTTTGGGTAAATAACAGGAATCATACTATCAAACAAAGGGCCATCTACATGTATAATGAACATATCATCCAAATATCGAGACGTATGACATCTACTTGAGATTGTTGGCTCAAGCTCAACATAAAATCTCTCTCATAGCAGTGCAAAAGCAAAGCTGCGACCAGTGGTGAACAATTCGTACTCGTAGGAATACCAATAACCTTACATTTTTTTTATAGCAAGATAACTAGAATGCGTACTGTAAATACGAAATGATAATTATCATGTATGCTTTAAAGAGTACGTTATAGAAGTTGTTTTGCAAATGACGTTCGATGGGACTTGATGTCAAATGTTATACTCGTAGATGAAATACTATTAGCAATTAGCTACAATGATTCTCTATAAATAAATACTCTTTAACCCTTCCCCTGTTATATATTTATACCCCAGCAAACGTATTTTTGAGGAGTATACTAGAATCACTGTGTCGGTCGGTAATATCTTACAGAACGTTTTCCCTGTTTAAGGTAGGAATGCCGAATTCCGTGTGTGAGTACGTCTTGGGTGCCGTAGTGTTGTGTACCATATTCTATGTGACCTTGACCTTGAGCTCTGACCTCGGTTATAGATAAATATTGTCCAGAGCAAATCTCCTGTATTATTTGAAGTAGGAATCCCATATTTGGTGTGTTAGTACATTTATGGGCAAAGTGTCGCACGCTAGGCATGTTAGTGTCTCTGTGGCCTTGACATTGACTCTGTGCATCGGTGTATCTGTTTAAAGCTGATCCGGAGCGTACCTCCTAAATTATCAAATTTGGTTTGTGAGTACATCTTGGGTCGGCGAAGTGTCACATACTATTTCCAGGTCTCTGTGACCTTCACATTGACCTCTGACGTAAGTCAAAGCGCATATCTTCTATATTACGTTAACGGCCTCTCTGCAGTTGCTCAGACTTCAGCAAAGTCATTGAGTACATATTTGACATATTTTCACAGTTGTTATCATATCATGTTTACATATGGTAATGTGTTTACCCAAGTGTGGATTTACCTGCATGATTTTACTACTTTTTATTGAGGTCGGAATGCCACATTTAGTGTGAGTATATCTTAGAATGGCGGATTGTCGCATACCCCTTTCAGGTGTATGTGACCTTGACTTTGACCATATACCTAAAGTGAAGAACAATCTCGTCCGGAGCATATGTTTCTGTATTGCTTGAGGTTGGAATGCCAAATTTTGGTATTTGAGTACATCGTTAGATTGCGGAGTGTCACGTATCATTTTCAGGTTTCTATGACATTGACCTTGACCATAGACTTCAGGTTAGGAAAACCCTGCCCGGAGTATAGTTTCGTATATTGCCTGAGGTCAGAATGCTAAATTTAGTGCGAGTACATCTTAGACTGGCGGATTGTCGCATGCCATTTTCCGTATCTGTGTCATTGAACTTGACCAATGACCTAAGGTATAAAAAACCCTGCCCGGAACATATATATTATATTGCTTGAGGTAGGATGCCAACTTTGATATGTGAGTACGTCTTTGGATAGCGGAGTGTCGCGTGCCATTTTCAGATCTTTGTTGCCTTGACCTTGACCACTGACCTGAGTTATAGAAAACAACCTCTTGCCGAAGCGTATTTCCTATAAATATGCTTCGGACAAGGTTTTCTATACCTGAGGTCAGCCATCAAGATCAATGTCACAGAGACCGGAAAAATAAACGGCACTCCTTTTCCGGAGCATATATCTGATACTACCAGAGATAGTAATCAAAAGTTGGTTTGTGAACACATTTTGGAATGGCGGAGTGTCACAAGTTGGGTTGTGAATACATATTGGGATGGCGGAGTGCCACATACTCGTTTCAGGTGTTTGTTGACCGCTGTCCTCAGGTTTATCACAACCTTGTTTCAGTGTCTAACATACAGGCGTTTAGCCCTTTGATTTGTCAAATGCTGCTGTGCGGGGGTATTGATCTTTATTGAAATATCTAGTAATTCAAATTTCACAACCTACTGAATATGAATAGATACAATAGTTATAATGAAGGGTGGAACATTGCAGCCATTTTAGAAACAAAAGAACCATATCTATCACAATTCATTAGTAAGCATCAGACGGTTCCTAATATAGCCGTCTGTTCTTGGTCTTGTATGTTTGCATATGCGTGAAAAGGCGTTGATATGAAGGGAACGGTTGACTCGCAGCCCGATAAAATGTAGTCGTAATACGTCTCGGATTTAAAATGATAATATTTACCACGATACCATCAATAACTGTTTACAAGCAATCGTGCTATCTAATTAGGAAAGACAAACCGTATCAGGTTTCAAACTTTAATGAGAGACACCTTAAATATGATGGGAAGTTTTTATAACATGTTAGCAGTAATGATCTATCTCACTAGCAGTGCTCATCTATCTCACTAGCAGTACTCATCTATATCACTAGCATAACTCATCTATCTCACTAGCAGTACTCATCTATCTCACTAGCAGAACTCATCTATCTCACTAGCAGTACTCATCTATCTCACTATCAGTACTCATCTATCTCACTAGCAGAACTGGTTCCCATATCTAAGGGTCATAGATACAGATTATCTCGAAAATTTGTCGTTTACAGTATACATTCGGAAAGAAAACAATGATGTACGATACAACTGCTTTCACAAAATCAAGACTCTAAGGTGAGTTCAATAATGAGTGTGATGAGTCTATAATGCTACATAAGATATTTGCATCAGGATTTGCATTGCAATTGCACAGGAAACACGACAACTAGCAATTGTTCGGTTGTGTTTGCTTAATTTCCGGATTGTTTTTTTCCTGTGTGAAGGGAGCACCATATGCATGCGGTATAATAATACTAATTGCAATGTGTAAGAAAGAGAACACATACCTTACATCCGTATTAGACTTGACCATATTTATACTGAAAACAGATCAGGTCATGGATGGCACACACACAATTGTGATTTTCATAAATACCATTATTCAATGTTTACCGCAAGGTAACACATGAAAAAGTAGTAAAGTCAAAGGTGATTGTAGATGTTGCTTTATTTGCCTAAAACTACTAGAGCGTGTAACAGTTCAGTAAACAACAACAGGTTTTTAGCATTTATTTGAGAGACGAAATTACCTAAAACTATCACTGACTACGACTATTAACCACTGTCATACAACGATCGTTAGATTCCCAATGACTGAAGTATGATCACATCTATCTTTGTTTAATACCTATTAAACTATTTCTCTGACATTCTTAAACTGATATGTGATAATGACTCGAATATTCACAGATTCATCGCACGGCTGTTGTTGGTAATAAACGACAAGGTGTCACTAATAATCGGGTAGCGGTTGTAAGTATCTAAGTAAGGTATCACTAGTGATTGTGCAACATAATTTTGCAGGTCAGTCAGTATTGTTTCGCAAGTAATTCTGCAGGTCAGTCAGTATTGTATCGCTTGTATCGCTTGTAATTCTGCAGGTCAGTCAGTATTGTATCGCTTGTAATTCTGCAGGTCTGTCAGTATTGTATCGCTTGTATCGCTTGTAATTCTGCAGGTCAGTCAGTATTGTATCGCTAGTAATTCTGCAGGTCAGTCAGTATTGTATCGCTGGTATTGCTAGTAATCAAGCAACCTTTGTAGACAATTTCTCATGCTAATCGGTGATTTGTAAGTCCGTAATATTTCACTAGGAACCGCACAACTGCTAGTGGTATGCCGGTAAGGAATCGTTAGTAATTACGCAACCGTTGTAGGAAAGTCTGTAAAGCATTGCTAGTAATGGAACAATGGTTATAGCGTGTTGTATGTTTGGTCTATATAACGGTTGTTTATTTGTATTTCTTGTATTTCATTGTGTGCGTTATATGCATTGATTACAACTTACCTATTCTGTTACCTCATTGTCCTACGTATGTAAGGCAATAATTAAAGTGTAGTGCTGTATGCCATACATACACCCAGTCCAGGTGGTTCTGGGTCATAACGGTGTGCGTACTGACACGGCACATAGAATGTTACATTTGAGTTTTGGTGATCTGAGTACGCTGACACAGTGTATTTTAATTAATATGACACGGGCATATGAATTTAGGGAAACTATACTTCTTACATTAATTTCCTTTTTTGTTCTAATCGATTTCTATATCTTAAATATCTTTTGTTTTAAATATTCATTATGGATATTGAAGATACGCATGTTTTCTACATGTACTCTATTCATGCTAAGTGCATTTGAACGCACTTATCCTGTAGGAAAAAAGCGCTGTATAAATGTGGTATAATAATAAATGATAATGATAATAATAATAAAAATGATGATAATAATAATAATAATAATAATAATAATAATAAAAAAATACAACACCACATACAAACATATGCACAATGTTCCTAATATTATTGTCTGTGTAATTACTACTGCCATAATGAGAGATAAGTATCTTATAATGATAAAAAATGCATTTAAATTTGGACATATTTTGAAAACACAAAGTCGATATCAATACAGACAAACACTGGAAAATGTTCAATTAGCTAGTTTTAAATGCTAGGTTAACGATTTGGATAAAGAAATGGAAGTATGCAAATGACGAAACAAGTTAAACATTACTCAACACTTACCCGGTTTTGTGTTTATTTAAAAGTTCATTACCTACCGAAAGTTAATGGACAAATAAGTTATGATGAAATATAGAAGGCTGAACACTAAGCTATTTCAGAAAGTAAAGAAACAGATATTCGAATTCCATTAGCAAAGAGAGCAGACTCCGATCAGGCATATAGGAGCCGTCTGATCTGGGACTGCTCTGTTTGCAAATACGTGAAAACGGGTTGATATGAAGGAAAGGGTTAACACAAGGTATCTGTGTATTTCATTTGCTATGTTCTAATACGTGATATTAAACAATGACTAATTTCTAATTAGTTTTGTTATTTTCATTACATTGGTGTGTAAAAACCTATAAACCGGAATCTTAAAGTGTGAAGAAAGCTTAATTCAGGTTGACAAACACACAGAAAGTTCCAAAGAAGGGTTCTGTGTGACAGTCATCCCGCATGAAGCAGTCACCAGAATAATTAGAATTCTGATGACGTGGGGTAAACTGTAACCTATCGTGAGTTTTACATTTTGTGTTGCAGCTCTGCATTACATAATTCATCCACCAGACAGCTGTACTTTGTAATTGGTTGACCAAAGCATTTAACCTTTCTTTTGATGTTCACGTCAATATACATACCAGTAAATAGTGCAGACCCTGATGAGACATCTCCTGAAGGAGCTGTCTCATCAGGGTCTGCACAATCTACAGGTCGATTGTGCAACCAGTACACTCCACGGCAATGATTGCAAAGAGAAATATTTGCAGACAGTGTAGATATATGTAATAATACAACAGGACATGAGTAAAGGAGAAGAAACGTATTTTAAAATTCAGCAAGAGTAAGGGTTAAGATATAAATTGGAAGTAAGTCTATATTTTGAATGCAATCGAATAGGCAGAGGATGCTAATATCCTTATCTGAAGGCAGACTATTCGTGCCTGTGTTACAGTAACTTGATTTATCGAGACTGCATTCATATAATTAAAACGGTCTGAATATACAGTAAAACCCTTGTAAACCGGATGACTTGTATATTTATGAAGAATTATATATATGTTGTTATTGGCAGGTAAATGCTTAATTCAGGTTGAAAGTTATACGGAACGCTCTTTTAGTAGGTTTCTAATTGACTTTTACGATGCATTAAACTACCAGGTGATATAAACACCGTCATTTTTACTAGTTTGAAATTCCGGTTTAGAGGGGGTTTACTGTTTTAACGAATACGGAACCCCTTTTCATCCGTATAATCATCCTGTTTAACTGCGTATTGGTCTGATTGAATCAGTATGCTCAGCTAATATATTTGTGCAATTTAAATGAAAAATAAGATTCAAACTGCACTGTGTGTGAAGAGTGTATGAAACAGATGTGATAGATTTGCTTCCGTAACCTCAAATTTATGTGGTTCTGTGGAACATTTAGGACAGTACAGTAAGATCTCTATACCTGAATACTAGTAGAGACGAACGTATATAACTTTAGACAGGTGTCTGCTTAATGCAGAGTAAAAGACATGCAGAAAGCTCCTAGAGGAGTTTTCTTTCTGTATGACTTTCATCCTGTATTAACCTGTCTCCAAGACCGATATTTATACTAAATTGGACGCCCGGGTTTGAAAGATGTTACTGTGTAACAAGCCAATGTACCAGTTATACAACCAAAGCAAAAAAAAATAATTGTCTTCTTCATTAAGGATGGAATCGTCCCTGCCTTGAACATAATTGGACTAAGGATCGCGATATATGATTACTTTCTTAAAAATCAAGTACAAGGAATATTATTTTCCTTTTTTAAAGATTATACATGTAATGACATGACGCGACAGAAATGTTTAGGAATGCATACATAGTCAATCGACGTTTTATTACATCGCGGAAAAAGTATTAGGTATTTTGTTCATCATTAATCTCCCTTAACTTTTCAGTGCCTATGCCGTTAGTATTGAGACATTTCTGTTTTGGTTTTAACACGCATTGAACAGCCATAAAAGCAAATTTATGATAGTTGCTTAATACAGTAATGATTTAGGGAATGCTTTAATGCCATGCAGATGAGAATAACCTGCAGCATTTAGAGCTTTAGCCTGATTCTGCGATAATAGTTTAACTGAACTGTCGGAGGGGTCGTCAGATTCAGACGAAGATAAGCACTAATGCTTTAAATTTGTCTTTACACAGTTTGTCATTTCCACAGTTTTGCTGTAATCGTTTGTTGAATTGTTTTTTAAAAAGGGAAATAAGTAATGCCCATAACGTGTGACCACAGCAACCCAACCGGATAAATGAAAGGCGGTTTTAAAACAACTGTATGGTTTATATACGCTCGTATTCAAATGTGGTCTCCAAAACTGTCCCTGTACATGATATTACAGGACAAAGAAATACAGTGTTAAGTTTTATAGGATCCAGAACTAGACAGGTATGTATAAATATGTTGCAAACTGGACAAATCTAGATCTATTGGAATAGTTTGCTGGGTTATTTGGTTTGGTGGGTTATTTGGTTTGGACGAATGCATGCCCAAAGGTAAATGCAAAACATAAAGTAAGGAATGGGTGCATTAGATATATACATTCAAAGATTGGGCTGAACAAGTTCATAGATTCACTTCTCATAGAAGGTAGTCTTAAACTCCAGTGAATTTTGTCATTGACCGTCCAAAGGCAGTACATTTGTATTTCCATCTACCCGCTATTGTTTGTTTGTAAAGTCTTTGTGCGTCTCTTTGTGTTTTGATAGATATGTACATTTGCTGTGTGTTCTTGTTGTGGTGCTGTTCGGGCGGCTGTTTGTTTTATATTACTCATAGTTGTACTTTTCATGTCAAACAGTCACCATTATAGTGTATATATACCTGGTTTAGACCTATATCTAAATAAAAATCAAATTCATCTATGCAATAGCTGGACAAAACTGGACGCACATAAATCGAACCGTAATTATGGCGATTATGTTAAACTGAAAAGGATGTAAAACTTTATCTGGATGTAAAAAATATGATTGAAGTGGCTTGCTTATTCTTATCTTTAATGCTGAAATATAAAAACCTCTTTCTTACGGAAAGGCATGCATGTCGTTGTGTTCCTTTTTACATCAACTCCAATGTTGTTGACGGACAACGATGCTATATGTTATGATTACCATCGCCCGTTCTGTTTCTTGGTCCTGCAATGTTTTTTATAACATGGAGACCAGTGAGATAAAAACATGACAAACAATAACAGTTCATTAGGCCTAAAAAATATAGACATTAATTGTAAGCTATCAACACGTACAAATGACTTAACTCAATAAATGTAGATTTATCAAAGCCGTCTTTCTCCATACACAATTTACTTGAATTTCAACAGGGAATATTAGATGAAGCATAAACGAATTTATACTATCTACTTCCAATAGCTCGCTTATTACATTTGTCTGGGAAGGGTAATGTATGTGCAGTAGAATATATTACGCAGTGAAATATTTAGGATAAAGGTAGTGAGTGTACCCCACAGGCACATGTTAAATTATATAAATTATACAGTTCGTTTTGAAGATAAAATGACCTGAACCCTTTCGCTGCTAATGTTGCATCTCTGATTACCTATGCAAACAGCCTGGATCCAGATGAGATGATGCCGGGTAGCTCTAAACTGTTTGTTTCTGTGATTGTTTCTTCAAACAGAAATGAAGAAATATCAAAATGGAAAAATGTAGCAGATGACAAAGTTAGCAGACGACACAATTTGGCAGCTAAAGAGATAACCCGTATCCTGCCGATTGTGACCTAACCGTCATCTGTAAACAGTAGAGATGCAGATGAGAGGCGAGTAACTCGGTGTCTCATTTAGTATCCAAGCTATTTAACTCTCGGTTTTTCAAAATCATGAACAAATCGCAAGTAAGTAACATTTGCTTCATATCTGAGTTTACATAGTGGCCTAAATAGGGCATGGGTTTCTACACACACGGTACCTTAAGAACATGTTCTAAGCAGACTGGACACTGGTGTACAAAACACTCAAGGGTAACTGTAAAAAAGTGAAGATATACATGTATATTATAAAGAAATTAAATAAGCTGATGCATTCCAATGAACACTTTAAATGTTTTTGTGGCAATTTGGAAGTGCAATATGGTTGAGGGAAAAGATTGAAATTTGAATGTTGTATGAAATATATGTTATTGACACATCATAGACAGACATGTAAAGGCAATTATTGATCGTCAATGATTGAAATACACCCCTTTAAAATACTTTGTATCATTTATTCAAGGTCTATTGAATATTGTATGACATTAAATGTTTGAACTGATAAGAATTACACAAGATACATTAGACCCTCTGCAAGGATATTATGCAGTTATTCTATGATGATAAATGAGTATGTTAGTATTTGGAGAATCACGAAACTGCCATCACATTTTCAAACCGATTAGATCCCAGTGGGACGCTGAGTAGCATTCGAATATATAGTATTGATGTCGTGATTATCTCTGCCTAACCACAGCGGAAGACATGAACCAAATATACATTTGAAGCACACGAACATTTTACTAGCACGTACAGAAAAGTTTATTGTGTTAATGTACATATTTACCTGTCTGTTACATTACACTCTCCACAGAGAAATCTCGATCTGCGATAAAGCTTGGGCAATAACCGTGTGCAAGACAATTCCAATCCGTCAATGATCCTTCATCTTACCTACTGTCATCAGTTGTGGCGTGCACCCTCGGTTACACACAATATCGCACAATAATTACCTTAACTATGCAACACGCCACTGTCGTTATACAATTAAATCCTCTGTAAGGAGAATTTATACATAATCGCCTGGCTGCGTTATTACCTTAAAGACAGAGAAACAGAACTATTATTTGCCTCCACTCTGTATGGTTCCAACAGTAAATCAGTGATTCATAAACATTAATAGTTCTACTTGTATTCTCAATGAACCCTTGACGCCATAGTATGAGTGGAGGAAGGATTGTAGGTTCAGTACTCATTTTTTTAAGAGAGCCGATATGTGTAATGTAATTCAACACACATTTAGACGTAATATGTTATCCATAGCTTTGCATAAATATCGCCAGGTGATTAGCATATTTATAGGCTGCATAATCTGACCAATCTTCAATGACTGAGTACATGTTATAACGTACTTGGGTAATTGTAGTTTAGTAAGTACAGTGTACCCTCGTTACAACGGAGGGGTTTGTTTCTAGACATTTTGCTGGTATAAAGAGGTTGCCGTTATAACGAATTTAAATATGAAAGGAACCATGTGGCCAGTTTTAAACTAGTACCAACATGTGAACGCTTAATGCAGAACACAAGTAGTGCAAAAAGCTCCCTTTGGCCAGACGACAAAGTTAGCAGACGAATATATTTGGCAGCTAAAGAGATAACCCGTATCCTGCCGATTGTGACCTAACCGTCATCTCTGTAAACAGCATGGATGCAGATGAGAGGCCGAGTAACTCGGTGTCTCATTTAGTGTCCAAGCTATTTGACGCTCGGTCAGTAGTTTCTCAAAATCATGAACAAATCGCAAGTAAGTAATATTTGCTTCATATCTGAGTTTGAGTAAACACGTCTATACATAGTGGCATAAGTAGGGCATGGATTTCTACACACACGGTACCTTAAAAACATGTTCTAAGCAGACTGGACACTGATATACAAAACACTCAAGGGTAACTGTAAAAAAGTGAAGATATACATGTATATTATAAAGAAATTAAATAAGCTGGTGCATTCCAATGAACACTTTAAATGTTTTTGTGGCAATTTGGAAGTGCAATATGGTTGAGGGAAATGATTGAATTTTAAATGTTGTATAAAATATATGTTATTGACACACCATAGAAATGTAAGGCGTTTATTGATCGTCAATGATTGAAATACACCCCTTTAAAACACTTTGTATCATTATTTCAAGGTCTATTGAATACTGTATGACATTAAATGTTTGAACTGATAAGAATTACACAAGAGACATTAGACCCTCTGCAAGGATATCATAAGTTATTCTATGATGATAAATGAGTATGTTAGTATTTGGAGAATCACGAAACTGCCATCACATTTTCAAAACCGATTAGATCCCAGTGGGACGCTGAGTAGCATCCAGATATATAGTATTGATGTCATGACTATCTCTGCCTAACCACAGCGGAAGACATGAACCAAATATACATTTGAAGCACACGAACATTTTACTAGCATATGTACAGAAGAGTTTATTGTGCTTATGTACATGTAACCTGTCTGTTACATTACACTCTCCACAGAGAAATCTCGACTCGTGATTAGGCTTGGGCAATACCCGTGGGTAAGACAATTCCAATCCGTCAATGACCTTCATCTTACCCACAGTCGTCAGTTGTGGCGTGCACCCTCGGTTACACACAATATCGCACAATAATTACCTTAACCCTTCGCTTGCTATTCACGTCAATATACCTTTTTTAAATAGTGAAGACCCAGATGAGACAGCTCCTGCAGGAGCTGTCTCATCAGGATCTGCACTATTTACAAGTTGAGTGTGCAACCAAGTCACTACACAGCAGTGATTGCACAGCGATATACTCGTATACAGTGAAGATATATGTAATTATACAACAGGGCATGGGTAAAGAAGGAGAAATGTGTTTTAAAATTCAGCAAGAGAAGGGTTAATTGTTCAACACGCCACTGTCGTTATACAGTAAAACCTCTCTATGACAGCCACTGAATTACATCAAGTATTTTGTGTTAAAGGCAGGTGACTACTTAAAGCATGGGGAAAGTAAAATAGAACGCTCCTATAGGAGCGTTCTGTTTTACTTTCACCTTGTTTAAGCAGCCACCTGCCCTAAATACCAACTAATTAACACAACGTAGTGGCCGTTATAGAGAGGTTGTACTGTACAATTAAATCCTCTGTAGGGAGAATTTATACATAATCACCTGGCTGCTTTATTACCTTAAAGACAGAGAAACAGAACTATTATTTGCCTCCACTCTATATGGTTCCAACTGTAAATCAGTGGTTCATAAACATTAATAGTTGTACTTGTATTCTCAATGAACCCATGACTTCGTAGTTTAAGTGGAGGAATGATTGTAGGTTCAGTACTCAGTTTTGGAAGAGAGCCGATATGTGTAATATAATTCAACACACACTTAGACGTAATATGTTATCCACAGCTTTGCATAAATATCGCCAGGTGATTAGCATATTTATAGGATGCATATTCTGACCAATCTACAATGAGTAAGTACAGGTTATAACGTACTTGTGTAATTGTAGTTTAGTAAGTACAGTGTACCCTCGTTACAACGGAGGGGTTTGTTTCTAGACAAGTTGCTGGTATAACGAATTTAAATATGAAAGGAACCATGTGGCCAGTTTTAAACTAGTACCAACAGGTTTTTGCACTTCTTGTGTTCTGCATTAAGCGATCACCTGTCTTTATTGGCATTGCACCTATTTAATCAGTGGTTCAAAGAGTTAACGGTAATTTTGTTTCAATGCATACTACCGGTATAACGAGGGTGTCATTGTAACGAATGTCAGTATAATGAGGATTCACTGTATTTGAGCAAAAACAGTAATTTCCAAACATATCAACATTATCCAGTAATCTGTCAGACTTTAGACCAGAAACCGCGGCCTGACTTACTTTACAGGTACGGTAAAACCTCTCTATAACGGCCACTAAATTACATCAAGTATTTGGTTAAAGGCAGGTGGCTGCTTAAGCAAGGTGGAAGTTAAACAGAACGCTCCTATAAGTTTTACTGTACACTCTCGTGTGTTGTATACGGTAAAACCGCTCTAAATCGGACTTCTAGTAGAGAAAACATCGGATACCTTTAGGCAACAGGCTGCTTAATGTATGGTGAACGTCTTACAGAAGGTTCATAGAGGAGCTTTCTGCATGACTTTCACCCTGCATTAAGCTGTCACCAACTCTAAGTCCGATACTTATACTAAGTTTAACGTCCGGTTTAGAGAGGTTTTACTGTAATTCACGGAATACTATATCTGAATTTATGATTATAGTTTAATACATATTTTGATAATGTCTTCATTTCCCTGTAGTTTAAATAAATCATTGAACAGGCTTACGTTTTCTGTACGATGTATTACTTATTACGGAGAATTCCTTGGAGACGCAGTAAACACTAGATTCTTCGAAAGTTTAGTACATGTAATGAAGAATATATGCGTTTTAGGCAGTTGTCTGCTTAAAGCAAGGTGAAAATTGGTCACGCTTAGTCAGTTAATAGTCAAGGGTGTTTATAAAGAAGAGTATAACATGCCACACAGAACAGAACCAGTACAGACCTCCTCTAGGAGTCCTCTCATCTGGCCTATACGGTTTGACATTAGTGACTGGTTTTTCGCGTTGAAAGGGATATGCCTCAATATAGCATGATACTAAATGTAGTTGTCTAATAAAATGTTTGTATTAGTTACTACATGGCGGCTTAGTCGAGGCAACAACACATCAGAGAAGTTATTTAACCCATTGCATCATAGGTTATTTTAGATACAACCTCTTTGAATAAATCTACCGAAAAGGAGCATTAACTAGAGAAAAGGATTTTGTTTTAGAATTTTGTAGTTTGAAACAATTGTGATAAATAGAGCATTTGCTCTTATAGGAGCAAATGCTCTTTTTGTCACAATGGTTTCACAAAGTGACTTTTGCAGAGTCGTGAAAAGTCGTCAATATGAGGGAATGGGTTAAGAATGATGCATCCTATCATGAACTCGGAAAAGCTAGTGAACTAATTTGTTTCAAATGAATTCTTTTGTACGTGGGGGTTTATTGCACCACTGTTGTAACTTAACTCTTTACTCCATGAATATTCATGTAAGAAATAATGACATCATGAATACCAATTAGATTAATTGCTATAAAAGTACACGGATACAGATAATGTTGGCCACGACAGAAACTATAGACTCATCTATACCCATATCAGACGGCTCCTAGAGGAGTCGCCTGATCTGTGTCTAGTCTGTTTGCAAAGGCGTAGAAAGATGTACTTATGGAGTAAATGGTTACGAAAATCTCTGTAAGATGACAACTCAATGCATAGATACACCCATCTTTACAAAACAGATGGTTGTTTAACCTTTAGCCTGCTGAGCAAAATCTTGTTAGTAGAAAATGTAATCGATTTCAGTTATCACTGTTCATTTATCTTGCTTTTCTTTTCAACAGCACGGTCAGAGTATCAAACAGTTTGGATCCTGATGAGACACCGAGTTACTCGGCGTCTCATCTGGATCCAAACTGTTTGCAAAGGTAATAACTCACCCACCCGCAGCAAGCTAAAGGTTAATGGGAATATTTCTGCAATTATTTTGTACTGCATTCGGATATCATCTGTCCGTATCACTGAATATCAAACATACTCTGATGGTCGATTTGGGCAGGTTTCAATGTACTGTAGAACATGTCTTAAACGACCATCAAAACGATGTCTAATTATGGGTTTGTAGGGCATGTGGTAGCTTAATGCAGGTCAAAGGGTATGTATGCAAACAACTCATATATTAGCTTTCTGCATTACGTTTGCCATGTATCAAGCAACCACCTGCTTTTTAAGATTCCTGCGTCCAATTAGTATACAGTGCTCCCTCTCTACAACGACACCCTTTGGGATACGAAGAGTGTATGTGTTGTTCAGAGGGAGTTGTTATAGGGAGGGAAAATCAAACATAATTAGCGTGTTTACAGATCCCCAGATCAGGTATATTTCGAGAACTAAAACCGTTATGCCTCAATCAAACCCTATGTTGTGACCACTCTTTAGAATCGTCACAAAGAGACGATTCTAAAGAGTGGTCACGACATAGGGTTTGATAGAGGCATAAAGAAAATACGATGGAAAAAGTTGTTCTAGAGCCTTGTTGTTTCGGAAACAGTGACATGCGTTGTTGTAAGGAGGGAATCGTTATAGAGAGGGCCGTTGTAGGGAGGGAGCACTGTACTATCAATACAGACAAGTTCTACTGTATTAAAAAAGTGATAGGTCATTTTATTTTGAATACTCATCATTTAAAGGTTTGACTTATATAGGAGTTTTCTGTATTACCTTTTCCCTGTATTAACTCATTACCTGATAGGCTATTTTAGATACAACCTCTTTGAATAAATCTACCGAAAAGGAGCAGTAACTAGAGAAAAAGAACATTTTAAAATTTTGTAGTTTGAAACCATTGTGATAAATAGAGCATTTGCTCCTATAGGAGCAAATGCTCTATTTATCACAATGGTTTCACAAAGTGACTTCTACAGAGTCGTCAAAAGTCGTCAATATAAGGGAATGGGTAAAGCAACCACCTGATGTTTTAAAATTCCTGCGTCAACACAATACATGATCGCTGACTACAGGCTCTATTATACATTGTCGTTGTGAGTTAGTGTTAACGAAATATACAGAATAATTATTGATAGACGATAAATGTTGTAAAATAACTGGTAAACAAGCATTAGGGTTGTACAGTACATGTATACTAACATGTGTTTTATATACAGTAGAAACTCGATACTACGAACATTCAAATACGTACCATTATTGATCTTCAACACAGGTGGCAGCTAAATGCAGGGTGAATGTCGTGCAGGAAAAAACTCATCTATGAGCTTTCTGCACGACTTTCACCCTGTATTAAGCAGCCACCTGTCTACAAAGACATACATTTTTCATTACTAAAATTTCGTAGTACCGAGTTTTTACTGTACATATAAATAGTACTGATCTTGTTAAGTATAATTGCACACAGTACTACAGTCGGAATGGGGAGGTTTTGTAACACAATGAATTAGCAATATCCGTAGCTGATTAACAATGGCAATTTTACAGATAATTCAAATGCAACAGTTGTAGAATTAATGTCTTAATTTACTTTAATTCTGCCTGTAGGTAACGACTGACCTTATACTCGCACAGTAACTGCTGTCAACAATTTGTTATTTTGTATTGTTGAGATCATCCATCTAACGTTTGAAACAAACACCATATGCACTAACATCTCTCTGTGTCTGTTTAATTTTCAAATTTAAGTTAACTCTTCTATTTCAGGGAACTTCTTTATAATCTCCCCGTGGAGTTGTTGCTGGGGAAGCAGATAAAAGAATGTGTTATTTCCCAAGGACTTTTTTTTTATTTAAATAATTTAGCTAGTCTCGCATTTCTCACATAATGATGCGTTTGAATAACCTGAGGTAAAACGAAATTATTGGCGTGTCGTGTATGTTTGAGACGTTCAATGCCACTTTAACCATTCTCTTGCTATTCACGTCAATATACCTACCTGTAAAAAGTGAAGACCCAGACGAGACAGCTCTTGCAGGAGCTGTCTCATCAGGGTCTGCACTATTTACAAGTTGATTGTGCAACCAGTGCACTCCACAGCAGTGATTGCACAGCGAAAAACGTGTACACAGTGAATATATATGTAATTATACAACAGGGTATGGGTAAAAAAGGAGAAATGTATTTTAAAATTCAGCAAGCGAAGGGTTAAAACACATTTCTCCTTCTTTACCCATACCCTGTTGTATAACTACATATATCTTCACTGTGTACAAGTATTTCGCTGTGCAATCACTGCTGTGGAGTGCACTGGTTGCACAATCAACTTGTAAATAGTGCAGACTCTGATCTGTCTCATCTGGGTCTTCACTATTTATAGGTATGTATATCGACGTGAATAACAAGCGAAGGGTTAAAAGACAGTGAGTGACTAAACGCAATTCTATATCGTACAAAACGAAAGGCAAATTAGCTGTCTGCTTTACAGTTATATTTACAACTCACAAGTAATAACATATGTCAAGGAACATACTGTATACTTATTTAAATATACTGAATATTTTTGAGTGTCAAAGGTTTCATTCATTATCTCAAAACAGTCGAAATTGAACAAAAATCAACAATAATAACCCTTTTCCTCATGTGAATGATTTTTCACGCATTTGCAAACAGTGGAGACCCACCAGAGCCGTCTGATAATGAGCTGTCTGATGAGGGTCTGCTCTGTTTTCTTATATGGCCCTACAGCTTTTGTCAAAACAAATAATTCTTTTTAAAATTTTACATTATAAAAATTAATTGAATCAATAAGTTACGAATTGAAAATTTCACGTATAGTCGTACATATTTATGAGTTAAATATTTAATAATATGCTAGAAAGGGATTACATGATTTCAATTATGCCTCCGACGAAATGTAAGCGTATTCTTACCTACAACTAAGATCTAGCAGCCTTCATTCATTGAAGGAACTGTATCTATGCACGATGCTCTTTCGAAATGTCTAATGCGTTTTACGTCATAAGGTTTTCAGTGAAATGTTCACGAAATGGTTAAAATAGTATTATTTCAATGATTAAAATATATTTACAATGCATCGTTGACAGATTACCTTCTAGAGCAATGTGTTTAGAAATAGTTATACAATGATACAGTCTGTAACTCACAATATGCTTTCAAGGCATCAGTAGAATGTTAATTGTATTTAATTCACACAGTACTTGAGCATGTACAATTCACTAAATGTGAATCCGTATTTCAGACATTTGTGTTGTTGATTCTTTCGTAGTAGCAGAGGTGATTGCCGTTCATAAAAATAAATCATTAGTCAGCATTGTCCAAACACATAATTGTAGTATGAATGACTGACTGAAGTTATGAGAACAATATTATTTTCAAAATGTTAATATAGAAAAGTGAACAACGTTTCTAAAAGACCAAATATACTTTTATCCTGACATACTTTTATCCTGACACTAAAACGACCGTGAAACAGGTGGCTGGAATTGTTTTTATTTTCTGCCACTACCTTATATGGAGTGTAGTTTCCCTTTTCCTGGTTACAATAGGCAATGAAGCTCGGTAGCGAAATTTCATATCCAGTCACTTCTTTATATGGGTGAGTAGGAACACGGACCCATTTTGACCCATTTTATTTTGACATCAAATGATAAATGACGTCATCATTTTGTCTCGGCGTTGTTTACACAATACACAGTACAGATAAAAAGGGACATTGAACGAGAGAAATTATGACACAATATCACATAACTTTAATGAACAATTCAAATTATTCTCATTTTTGTTGTTAAAATGTTTCAAAATACATGTACAATAAACGAAGCATTAAATGGCTTTCTCTTTTTTTTTTAACTGAGAAATATCATTATTTGTTATTTTGTTGAACACCATGATTGGGCTATAAGAATTCATATGTCACATAAAGTAACTGAATCCTAAATCCAGAATTGTTACAGAGCTAATTTATTTTGCCAATGGAAACCAATGCAGTTATGTCTATGAGAATACATAATTATATTTGTAATGTTGTACTAGCATTTGAGACACTATCTGAGAAAGGGGATCTTATTGCTTTGCAAACAGTGTAGACCTAGACCCAGATTAGTGTAGACCCAGAACAGACAGTGTAAACCCAGATAAAACAGTGAAGACCAAGATCAAACAGTGTAGACCCAGATAAGATATCACATCAATTATCAATGTAAACATATCAAACTGTAGACCCAGATCAGGCAACGCATCTATGATCAGTGTCGATCAAGACCAGATCTCACATCTATGATCCATGCACGTGTAGACCCATATCAAACAGTGTAGACCCAGATCTGGTACCATATGATGAGGTATCTGATCCAATTAGACATTGTATAAGATTGAAAACAATTTATAAAGACACTGATGAGTGACAATAAGTGTAGATCCTGAGGGGTCAGAGACATGGTGGCTGATCTTGGTTTGCACTGTTTGTAACGAAATAAGACACTTTATACCAGTGAACAACTTATTTATTCTACCATTTCTACCAGCGACTCGCAACATTCTTACATACAAAAGATATGTGCTAAACTACAGTCAAATATCTGAGGGTGAGCAAATTGTCTGTTCAAATCTGCTGTCCGATTTAATTTTCCTGTGGCTGCACCAATTGATCATCAACAAATGCCTTTGACACCAATGGCTCTTCCTTCTAGTAAATGTGTTCATTTCCCGCATATTAATGCAAACATTCCATCAATTCAACGGTTAGCACAGAGTCCTACCACAGTCCAGTCAGTAAGCGGATCTGAAAATGTAAATAATCAAAATCAAGCAATGTAAACTTCAAAAGCAATTATTTAAGTCAATATTTGCAGGTGTCACAGTAAATATCACCAACTTAAACCTTAACATGGAGTAGGTTGTGAAGTAACTTAGTTTCATGTTAAATCTGCAATATTCTGCAAAGGACCATCAGCTAATTTACTTTTGAATAATGTTACTGAATTACTTAACCCTTTCCACCATAGCCAAAAGTGCAAACCACATGTATGTAATATTCAATGTGCAAATAACATGTATCCATCTTACAATAAAGCAGGATAACTAATGCTTAAAACACAATCTTGAGTAAAGTAAAACAGATAGCTTGTTCATGATCTTTCTGTTTTACTTTCAGATTTCCTTGTGCTGTCATTAATATTTAACAGCATTGATCAGCAAATATTCATTTGTGGTGCTTATAAATGCAGAATTGTTAAGGGCGCCTTTATATAGATGGCACTTATGCGGAGGAAATGGTTTAGAAGACAGTTTGATATAGTTGTTTGATATTGATTGATTAAAATACAGACATGGAAATCATTTTCAGTTGAATTTTGATATATGATTTTAAATTCTGATGGGGCTGTGGTGGTTCTATTTTTGAGGATGAAATTGTTCAATGATTTGTTAGGCAGACAGATGGGTACTGAAAACAGTGTTAAGGGAAATTTCCCGCTTTTCTCCTTTTGACTTTTGAGAGTGAGAGAGAGAGAGAGAGAGAGAGAGAGAGAGAGAGAGAGAAAGAGAGAGAGCGAGAGAGAGATAAAAAGAGAGAGAGAAAGAGCGAGAGAGAGAGAGAAAACGAGAGACAGAGAGACAGAGAGAGACAGAGACAGAGACAGAGAGAGTAGAGAGACAGAGACAGAAAGAGGGACATATAGAGACAGATAGAGAGACAAAGAGAGACAGAGAGTAAGAGAGAGACAGAGAGAGAGAGGAAGGGGAGGGAGAGAGGTGGAGAGAAGAGATAGAGACAGACATAGATACAGACAGAGGGGCAAACAGAGACAGAAAGAGAGGGAGAGAGAGAGAGGGAGAGAGAGAGAGAGAGAGAGAGAGAGAGAGAGAGAGAGAGAGAGAGAGAGAGAGAGAGAGAGAGAGAGAGAGAGAACATATTAACCCGACGTTCTTGGCACTTTTGAGCTGCATTTTCAATATCAAGCACCCATCAATGTTTTCCACGTCGACACGAATTCAAATTCAAACAGGTACAAATCCAAATGTTAGGTTTAACACAATTCATCGCATCACAAGACAAAGTCGCTGTTAAGAAAGCAGATCTTACACAAAGTCCTGTGTAACTCTAGAATGCGTTTGTTTGATAAATTGTGTATGCACCAGCAACGATGACTTCTGATCGTCTCATTGGAGAGGCCATCAGGCCTCTTCACAGTGTTGGAATTGGATGTCGGCGTATTCTGGGATGGTTTACAATTTATCTCAAGGAGTTTTGAATTTGGATAGTAAAAAGAATATCGTCGTCTACCGGACGGGGCGAGTCGTGGCTATTCGCATGCGCGAGTATTGGTTATATACAAAATGCGCAGTCAAACTATCACTAACAAAATTAATAAGGAGTTTGAACATAAAAGTAATTATGGAAAACGTGGTTGAATTTGAAACATAAGATCAGTTGAATCTAGAATGTCGATATTTCAGTTCAAATAGACATGATTATTTTATCCCAGAACAAAGTGCAATGATTTTTGCATTCCGTATAAAATTCGAGTAACGATCGGCTCAGTTTCTATTTTTAGATTGACCTAAATCATAAATCGATGGAGCTGAACAGATTATTTAGGTCTATGTCATTGCCAGTCCCTTTAAGAGTTTCTTAATCTAATTATCATGCGAAGAGTTTCTTAATCTAATTACCATGTGAGTAGAAAGGAAACATGTACCTTTTATCCGTACCTTTTACAGCCTTTACTCATATTTTTGTGATTATATAAACAAAACATGGGGGGACTATTTTTCATAAAGCAGTAGTTTGGTCACAGGTCTACATTTATATTTATAGAAACAATCTTAAGAGTTTTAAGAAATCGAAAGGGTGTTAAGAAAAAATAATAATTGATTCGTTTTATTTATTAATGTTTTAAACCACATTACTGTAAAAAAATGTTCGTTATTTGGTGACAGGATAAATAGAATAACCTGTCACTTGACTCGCAAAGGGTCGCCTTTCGATTTTCTACCCTCACCGGATAAACTTTAACATATCCTTCAGTGACATGTTATTCTCTATCTATCCGTAATGTGTCAAACATAATACAAGATTAACCAATATAATAATGAGCATGTTAACTAATATAATGGGAACGTATTTTCCTTATTTCTTATAGCTTCCTTTTCATATCTATGCATATGTAGTAGACCCAGCCTGATGGGGGTCTGATCTGTTTGCTTTTGGAATTGTACCAGTTCTGACTACAGAAGTTTATCAATACCAAAATATTATGTTTACATATGCCTTTATCAAAATTCAGCTAATAAATATTCATTATGTCAGTACACAACTATTCAACAGAGAAAGGTTTAACCATATAGATAATGCTTTATTCAATATAATGGTGGCTTCTTTAACTTATATAACGATGGCTTCTTTATCTAAGATAATGGTGACTTCAAAGCCAACATTATGATGGTTTCTTTTCCCAATATAATGACGGTTACCTTGTTCGATATAATGGTGGCTGCTGTATCCGATATAATGGTGACATATTTATCCAGAATAATGGTGACTTCATTAACCAATATTATGGTGGTTTCCTTATCCAACATAATGGTGACTTCTCTAACCAATACGCTGATGGGTTTTTAACCAATATAATGGTGACCTTTTTGGACTGTGTTGTATACACTAATCATGTTAATACAACAAGAGTATCCAAATTAGTAGACAATCATTCGAACTGCAAATAAATGTGTGAAACAATTTGTCCAACTATTCAATAATTGAATACTGCTCTCTACATAATTACATTTCATCCGTTGTATCTCCTGCTTGTAGACGAAATTGGTTGCTTCAGTTTTTAAAATTGTATTTTTATTTGTTATTGCTCCGATTAACAGACATTCTTGGAACTCGTTCCTTATACATGTCTGATGAAACTTGTACAGCCTGGTTTTAAATAATGCGTACTTTGGAGAAGGCATTTGTTTACAAAGCGAATGCTTACGCTTCAGTTTATAAATACATATAGAGGATCTTACATGAGTGTTCATTACAAATTGTTTTTATGAAACGGGTTTACTATAATTATATGACACGAGCTTTAGCGAGTGTCATGTTCATTATAGCAAACGAGTTTCATGCAAACAATTTGTAATGAAAACGGATATAAGATTCTTTTTATCACATAAGCCTTAAAATGCCATAGAAAATGAAACAGGCTATAGCTGGTGGCTGTTTCGGCCATTGCTTACAAACAGCGTAGTAATACAGCGGACAACGCACATGGAGCGCTACGATTGACTAACGCTTAAATGAGCGCTACAATTGGCTAACGATTACTAATTTACTTTTCGAGATATACGGCTCTCTATTACGGCAATCCCACAAGACCGATTATGTTATAAATTCAAATATATATATATATGTACTAATAAAGCTGAATGGTATCATGTTCAGAAAAAGACAATGAACATAGATATAGTATGTATACAAACGGTTGGGTTGCAAGTATCTAAGATAGATAGTTATCTATACATATAATTCGAAATAATTATAATTCAACCTAGGTCGTGCCACAATACATCAGCCACTAAAGTCTGAATGTCACATTTGCCCTGATCGGTAAACCTGACAATGTGAATTAGGAAGTTCGGTAAGCTTTCAGGAATTAAAGTGAATGGCAATAGAATTTTATAATCTCGAGAAACTATTTGCATAACGGCGCAGTAAACCATTATCTTATATTGGCGCCTTTTGACGGCTCTGTAAAAGTCACGTTTTGAACCATTGCGATAAACAGAGAAGCAGGTGCTCTATTTATCACAATGATTTAAAACTACACAGTTGTGTTGTTTTCCCTTTTTTCTAGTAAATGTTCATTTACAGCAGATTTATTCAAAGTGGATGGATTTAAAATAGCCTATATTAGGGAATGGGTTAATGTTAAATTGTCACATTTCCGAATATTTGCAACATTGCACTTATTTACTAGTTTAAATGAGCGTCTAAAACTCTTGTTAGCTCAGACGATGCTTTATGCTATGACTAACAGGTTATGGTTCCAAATCAATGAACCATCTTTAAGTCGTGTGCCAGACATGTTTTTATCCTCTCATAAGCGTTCATTATTCTCTATTCATGTTAGTCGCCTTGCCAATCTCACACGATTATTCATTGAGTGCCGAGAAAGATTATACTAGCATTTGCCAACCATGTAGATCCAGATCTAAGGATTTAAAGAGGAATCCTTTGATCAGGTTTTGCACTTTTGTCGTAATTTAAACTCCTTCAGCAAGTTAAATCTGTTATATAGAATTCACTCTATACGGTAGAACCTTTCTTAAGCAACCATCAAAACGAGGCCTAACTATGGGTATGTAGGGAGGTTGGTAGCTTAATAATTCGCTTGCTATTCACGTCAATATACCTACCAGTAAAGAGTGAAGATCTAACCATGGGACCAAAACAATATGCTGTCAAATCGTAGTTGATAAGCCCAAGATCTTAAAGTGAATGTGGGCAAATTGAAATGGACTTAACCCTTCGCTTGCTATTCACGTCAATATACCCACATGTAAATAGTGAAGACCCAGATGAGACAGCTCCTGCAGGATCTGTCTCATCAGGGTCTGCACTATTTACAAGTTGATTGTGCAACCAGTGCACTCCACAGCAGTGATTGCATAGCGATACACTTGTACACAGTGAAGATATATGTAATTATACAACAGGGCATTGGTAAAGAAGGAGAGCTTTCTGTATTAATTTTGTAATGTATTAAGCAATTCCTGTGTACAATGTAATATAAGATCGCTGAAAAGAGGTGCTACTGTAGTAAAAAAGGTCATTGCCCTTTGAATACAAAGTATTTAACGGGTTGAATTACGTTTGTAGATAAAAACAGCATAACACATCAGGTACATGTATTTTAGACGGCATAACTATCGACACGTTTAGTATAGTGCTAAGAAGCAGTAATATTTGATATCACCACGTAATGGTCAATTTCAGTTAACCCATTCTCTCATTATGACGCCTTTTGACGCATCTGTTGTATTTTGAAACCATTGTGATAAATACAGCATTTGCTCTTATAAAGCATATTTTGAAACCATTGTGATAATTGGAGCATTTGTTCCTATAAAGCAAATGCTCTATTTATCACAATGGTTGAAAAACTATATAATTGTTTAAAGAAATCCTTTTTTCTAGTAATTGCTCCTTATCAGTAGATTTATTCAAAGAGGGTGGGTCAAAAATAGTATAGGACGGAATGGGTTTCATACCGCATGTCCAAACAAAGCTCTACGCGTAGTCTAGAGGGTATTTGGAAACAGCTACTTATCAACTTGATTTAACAATTTTGCTACAAATAGCGCATCTGACATAACTTATACAATAAACCCCTCGTTAAAGATATGATAAACATCGGTCTTGGAAACAGGTGTCAGGTTAATGCAGGGTGAAAGTCATGTATAAAGCTCTTCTTGGAGCTTTTAGTATGATTTTTATCCCGCATTAAGCTGCCACCTGCCTTGAAGCATCTAATTCTTCTCTACAAGATTTCCGGTTCATAGGGATTTACTGTCCAAGCAGTTTGGACCCAGAAGAAATGAAAACAGAATTTTAAAGTTTCGCTGTCACTTAATATCGTCTGCAGATTTTGTCATCTGCTACAACTTTGTTTACATGTTCTTCCATTTTTTAAGAACATCGTCACCTCATCAAACAGTTTTAATCCAGACGAGACATCGAATTACTCTGGGTCCAAACTGCTTCAATTGGCGCGAAAGAGTTAACCCTTCTCTTGCTGAATTTTAAAACACATTTCTCCTTCTTTACCCATGCCCTGTTGCATAATTACATATATCTTCACTGTGTACACGTATTTCGCTGTGCAATCACTGCTGTGGAGTGCACTGGTTGCACAATCAACTTGTAAATAGTGCAGACCCTGATGAGACAGCTCCTGCAGGAGCTGTCTCATCTGGGTCTTCACTATTTACATGTGGGTATATTGACGTGAATAGCAGGCGAAGGGTTAAGTCCATTTCAATTTGCCCACATTCACTTTAACATCTTGGGCTTATCAACTACGATTTGACAGCATATTGTTTTGGTCCCACGGTTGGGTCAATAACTATCCGTTCATGAATTCATAAAAAATGAGCTCCAGTGGAATAGTGTTATACAATTTTCATCCACTACATATTAACAATTCAAGCTATGATCAATTTGTCTAACATAATGCACTCAGAGTATCAAACAGTGTGGATCCTTGTGAGACGTCAAGAGACTGAACGTCTCATCTGCAACCAAACTGTTTGCAGAGTTAATCATGCATCAACCAGCAGTGGACGTAGGGTTAATATAATAGTTCAATACAAATCCAGATGCCTTCGCGCGGTTAGTGTTGACATACATGTATCGCACAGTAACCTTAGCTCTATGAAGCATTATGTGTAATGAGAGAGATCGTCCTCATGGGAGACTGACTACATGTCTATACAGGTTTGACAGGATTATGTTTGTTTCGTGTATTATTCAGTACTCTGTTACAATCGCCTATCAATACATTTTAACAATGCTTGCACATGCAATGCGCCCTCCATGGTAACCGTGTATAAACTATAATGTGCTATACATGTACTGATATTAATAAAGACGTATGGATATTTCAAGGTATAATTTGATCATTGATAATGACATTTTGCCATTAAAACTCACACTTAAAGATGTATGTTGCAGAAATTTCCGCAAATTTTGCGTTTCGAACTGATTTCAGAATTGGAATCTATGTACCTTAACACTTATTTAACGCTACACAGCACGGTCAGTAAATGGTTGTTTGTGTCGAAAAGACTTTCTAAATGGATTGCTACGGAAACCAACGGAACAGCTTTAGTCATTCGCCGGAATCTGTCGTAAGATTCAGTTTTTTACATAAATAATCATACGATAGACCTGTATGAGTTAGCTCCCTTTGACCGTTATATTTGATTGACACAATTGAACGGTGTAATTATTCAGCTTAATGGCATTTAAATTATATGTGATAAGATGGGCATATTGCCTTATTGTCCTGAATAAAATCTATTATGTAAGCCAACAATCATTGTCAGCCATTGTGCATGTGGTAACAACCTAATTAATATCCGAAATAGAATCGGAGTCATTCAGAACTTGGCCGAAGATGTCCGCTGATTTCCGTACAAAATCCCCGTTTCTAAAAAGAAGGCTCATTTTTAAGAATTTAGCAGTATTCGGATAGCGATATTTAGCTGAACAAATATATCCTGTCTGAAAATGGGTTATAAGCATTATTTTTTTATTTTATGTATACCTGTACAGCTTCTGGTGTTGATTGATTAATACGAAAAATGCGCATAATCCATCATTAAGACCACACTTGTTTCTATATCAGTGCATATGTTTAACCCTTCGCTTGCTATTCACGTCAATATACCTACCAGTAAATAGTGTAGACCCAGATGAGACAGCTCCTGCAGGAGCTGTCTCATCAGGGTCTGCACTACTTACAATTTGATTGTGCAACCAGTGAACTCCACAGCAGTGATTGCACAGCGAAATACTTATACACAGTGAATATATATGTAAATATACAACAGGGCATGGGTAAATAAGGAGAAATGTATTTTAAAATTCAGCAAGCGAAGGGTTAAGACCACACTTGTTTCTATATCAGTGCATATGTTTAAGAGCACGGTGGATCAGTTGTCTTGAACATTCAGCACATTTACACATCAACTTTAAAATGAAGGATAGTTGGAAAATAAAAGTCATGCTACCGTTTTTGCAGTTTAACAGTGCTCCCCATAATAACAACATGGTCTGCAGTTCAGTCATCCTGGATCAAGATGTGAGCTCGAACACAGTAGGACCTGTCTTAAGCGGTCATTAAAAAGAAGTCTAATTGTTGGTTTCTTAAACAGGTGGTAGCTTAATGCAAGACAAAAGTGTAGAAGCTTTCCGTATCACTTTTACCCTGAATACAACATCCATATGCATCTTAAGAGTCCTATGATCAGTAAATGAATGACCGCTTCAGACAGTTCCTACAGTAACCTGATGCCTGGTCATGATCTAAGCAGTGTGGTATCCGGCCTATAGCCTCTGAAAAGTCTTAACCCTTCTCTTGCTGAATTTTAAAATACAAATCTCCTTCTTTACCATACCCTGTTGTATAATTACATATATCTTCACTGTGTACAAGTATTTCGCTGTGCAATCACTGCTGTGGAGTGCACTTATTGCACAGTCAACTTGCAAATAGTTAAGATCCTGCCGGAGCTGTCCCATCTGGGTCTTCACTATTTACATATATGCATATTGACGTGAATAGCAAGGGAAGGGTTAATGGAAGTTTGCCCCAGACCCATAGGGATAATGGTTAAGGTTACATAATCAAGGGCGATTTCACATTAATTATTCTTAATATCGTACCATCATCAATGGCAGTATGTGTATGCTCTGATAACGAACTAGATATATCTTTTAAACTATCGTATTTTTAAACAAATATAAGTTATGTAAATTTAAAACAACTTGTTTTTTAACCAAATGGTTTAAACTAAATGTTATAGTATTGTATTTACTAATATTTTATGTAATATCTTATAAAGTATGTTGTATACGTCTTGGAAATCTATTAACAAGCTATAGAAGATGATTTCGTCATCCAACGTTAAAGATCTGCAGACTTCTACAGTAGAACCTCTCTTAACTGGAATTCTAGTAGAGAAGAAATTAGATACTCTTAGGCAGGTGGCTGCTTAATGCAGGGTGAAAGTCACTCTGCATGAAGCTGCCATCTGTCACCAAGAACGATATTTATACTTAATTTAACGTCATGTTTAGAGAGGTTTTGGACCTTTTTAGTATTGCATTGCCCTGAATGATGTTGATGTGAAACAGGAAAAGAACAGTATATGAATGTCGTGTGCGAACGCGCATTTCATTTGTGCTTCTAGTCTGGTTGTGCACTGTCGTGTGTCTCTTTTCAAATATCCCGTCTGATATTGTTCTATTTCTATAAAGCAGTACAATTATCTAAAGTGGTGTAAATGTCATGATCAGGTCTGTGCACAGACCCACCCCATAAAGTTCAAGTTATAACTAGTTATAACTAGATGTATAATGAGGAAATAGTTAGAAGTAATAAGGAGTCGTGTTCCTAAGAATGCTTTGTCACAAAGAGCAGAGTAAAAGTGATTGGAATTTCTAATGTTCACCGATTGAGAGAAAGCACGTATTGTTAAATATTTAGCGTGCATTGCGCGGCTATGTATTTAAAATAGTTATGTAATATATATGTGTACATGCATTAGCAAACGGATACGTCAATGCAAATTTTTGAAGCCTTCATGTGCGGCAAGTATGTAAGATTGTTGCAAAAAGTGGATATCCAGATCAAATACCTCTACACCGTTATAAAACTAATTTGCCTCAGTAAAACATTTTGACACAACCTTTTTAACTTATTCTCTCCTAGACTATTTTAGACCCCACCTCTTTGAATAAATCTACCGAAACGCAGCATTAACTACAGAAAAGGAAAACTTTAGAATTGTGTAGTTTTGAACCATTGTGATAAATAGAGCATTTGCTCCAATAGAAGCAAATGCTCTATTTATCGCAATGGTTTAAAAATGTGACTTTTACAGAAGCGTCAAAATGCGTCACTAGGAGAAAATGGGTTAATTAATATTCAGAAAGGGAGGAGTCAGTTTTAATTATTCAGCACATGAAGACCTAACATACCGTATACAATAAAAAGTAAAATGTGTACCTAGTTATAGTCTACTTTCAGTCCGAATGACCGCTCAGCCGACTGTACATTTACTCATTGAGCCATTCCCCTACAATATTGAGCACTGCTAACATATGGCTGGATAACGCAGCCGCAGCACCAGCTGATGAGCCTCACATGTAGAAGAGGAAGCAACCTCGTGCGGGTGGGAGACACTGAAAAGCGTCTTTGAAATTTCGAGCCGGGATTCGAATCCAGGACCCCTGGATTATCAGTTCAACACGTAATCACTAGGCCAATCATCACCACATACAGCATAATCTCTCTTAAGCGGTCATCAAAAATATGGGCCTTTATAGCAGGTAGCAGCTGCAAGTCAAACGCAGAAAGCTCGTATTTCTTCATTACGTTTGACCTGCATTAAGTACCAATTTGCCTTTAACTCTTCGCTTGCTATTCACGTCAATATACCTACTTGTAAATAGTGAAGACCCAGATTAGACAGCTCCTGCACTATTTCCAAATGGATTGTGCAACCAGTGCACCCCACAGCAGTGATTGAATAGCGAAATACTTGTACACAGTGAAGATATATGTAATCATACAACAGGGCATGGGTTAAGAAGGAGAAATGTATTTTAAAATTCAGCAAGCGAAGGGTTAAGACTCCTATTTTCAATACATGAATGACTGTTTAGGACAAGTTGTACTGTGCATTTAACCCAAATTATTATACTGTGTACAAACTAGTTTACTCACAGTGTAAGAAGATTTGACGTTGTAATTTGCTTTCGTATTAAACCTTTAGTCTGCTGAGCAACTTTGCGAAGGTCATCGAATTCAGTTGAGCTGCCATAGCTGATTTATCTTGCATTTTTAACATAGAGTTAAAACAATTCGGATTCTGATGAAACGATGAGTTACTCAGCGTCTCATCTGGATCCAAACTGTTTGCATAGGTAATCAATTGTTCGCCCGAGACAAGCTAAAGCTTAACATCCAATTACAGCCTTATACTGTGTAATTTATTAGGTAAAGGTAATATGAACATCCACTTAAAAACCATGCTCTGTGATTTTGTAACGTCAGCTGGGTATAAGTGTTTATTATTAAACATGCCAATATGTTATTACAGAATATAATGTTGTCTGTTTGAAGTTTGTAGTCACTTTATTGACCTGACCCATTTACGTTTTGTTAACATTACGATACTATGATAAAGTGTATGATATCAAGCATACATATTCTTGACTAGCTACGTCAAAATGAAATATACTCGCGACTAAGCATGATAAGCACTACAACAATCATTTAAGCTCCGCCTCGATCGGTTCTGAAACAAACTAACAGAAATCTATAGATAAATTGTTGCACACGTTGCACAAATGTATGGCTAAATGAGTAAGTAGTCTGAATTCAGTGCCATCGCACAACAAATTGAATCAGTGTTGTGAGAACAACACATGACGAGCATATGAACAATATGACAGTATAATAGTACGTCAGAGACTCTAGAATACACGCATGTCATTTCTGAAAGTTTGATGGACACGTGTTATATTCTATAGGTTTATCTTTTTATCTGTTTGGATCAGTCGATAATATATCAAGTTCCATAGCAGGGTAATGATGTATGGTGTTTTAAATAATTAACAGCCTATTGCTCTTATGTATATATAGAATTACATTGTGCCGTTCTCTGAACAATTAGTTCAATGACTACTTTAAAGGAATATATTTAAAACACGCAATGTACTGTGTTTATTTCGGGGAATCTGTGATTTCATAACTGTGACTCGTTCATATAGGAATTGTAGATGCGCTGTACACCGCAATACGCATGATACAAGCCATTTGTTCCAATATCGAGGTACACTGTCTAATGGATTGTAAATTGTAATATTGCTTTGTTGCTGCTTTGAGAAATCTATATTGATTAATACACGCACTATATTACATCTTGTTTCCAAGATCATATTCCTCTCACCTGAGACATTTTTCATCATATTCCTCTCACATTCTAGCTAACCAATCATAATTTTCTTTGATTACGAGATGGCACTTAGTGGTAAAGTTTATACTCATAACAGGGGAAATGGAAACGAAACATGGATGCGATTTACTAGTTGTTGGCAAGGCGTTGTCCTTTGTTACCTTTTGTGGCCTTTCCTGGTAATCGCTGTTGCGAAATTGCCGAAAAATATGTATACACGCCAAGTGTAGTTTTGCGCATTCTGTATGTTTTGGAGAGTGTGTTTGGATTCGGGTTTAAACTGTGTACAATAAAGGCGTCCACAATGTCAACAGTCTGCCATCAATTGCATTTAGTTGATTAAGGGACCGTTCTGACACAAATGCAAACACAGTTGCAACAACACCAACGATATGTATAATACAAAACACAGAGGCGTGTTTAAATTCTCATAGTGTACACAAAAGCAAGGACACGGAGTATGCATAACAATATACACCAGGCCAAGTTCAATTACTTAGATAGTTTTACAATTTAAAACAGAATATGAAATGAAAACTTAATGTTACTGAATAAAGTCTGAACAGATACGATAATACCTGTGTCATTATCCAATATTGCCGTAATAAAAACAACACTGCCATAGCAAGTGGACATGATAAATAAGATTCGATCATGCACCAAGTTAATATGGTGTCATAGTTCCTTTGTATTAGGGAATTGCCCTATGACACATTCAATTACAATCTTTCTATCACTAGTCACGATATACCTCTCACTAATATAACTATGGTCGCTTGTTGGCGTTTATTATTATATCATAAAGCTATTCATTTCGTTTGAAGCCAAATGGTTATATTGATTCGTGAGTTGGAAACCATGAGTTTGTCTAGGCATTTGTTTGTTTTCTATTTATCGACATATCGCAGTGCATTACAAGTACACTTTAAGCAACCGGCAGTTTTATAACATTATACACAAATGACTCGGTTTTCAATATTTCGGCCGTAGTCTTTTTCAAGAAATAACACGTAATTAAAACTTCACTACATGCTTAAGCAACATTATAGAATTGTTTATATTACATGACGTCATTATGACGTCATTTGGCGTAAAAATGTCATTTGGCGCCATAATGTCATTGCAACACTGCTGGAATATACTGATAGCTGTCTTTGGCATTTGAATCCAAACGCTTTCTCTTAATTGACGTTCTGTTTTCTCTTTATTGTATAACTTATCTAGGATGGCAAATGATGCATCTTTCTCAGAATGACCAGGTCTTCCAAAATGAGAATTTATTGGTTTCTCTTTCGCGAGTCTAATATCCCTGAGATGTTCACTCATTCTGGTTCGCAACTCTCTCGCCATTTCGCCTACATATATGGAGGATTACATACAATACGTTGCGAATACGGCAGGTAGCATCGTCGACCGAATTGTACAACACTTTCTTCTCAGTGTCTAAAATTTCACCTCTGTGCATTACATTACAATTTACGCACTCTGTTTCACAGCTAGTACGGTGGACTTTCAAGGTTAAAACAAATAAATCATTTTGGAAGACCTGGTCATTCTGAGAAAGATACATAATTTGCCATCCTAGATAAGTTATTACGTCAGTCAGGTGTCAGTAAATTTTTGAAGGGATTAAGAGAACGTGATGATACCTAAAATAAACATCAGAGCGGAACGCCAAGGAAATATGAGGAAACTTCTGAATACGTTGGGTAAAATCTGATCGACGTCAGGGATTGGCTGATATATAACAAAATTAATAGTATATTGCCAAATAATATCTCCTCAAGGACTGTTCGGAGGCGAATGAATGTATAATTGACATTTTTGTAACGTCTGACATCAGTCATTTTGATGACTCATGTTTGGCCATGCACTGATATGTTTGTCCTTTGAGTGTTTTACGTCTCATTAGCAATATTTGGGTCATATAACAGATACAGGAGGACCCTGGATTTATTTATTGCACCTGATCACTTTTGCCGATATCTGGTCAGTTTGGCAACGAACTAAAAACACGGACCTTCAACAAGCGAACTTCAGGATTTCATCTCTCCTACCTGAACACCTACCCGTGTACAACGGTACGAAAAATCGGTGGTGACTTCAGAATTCACATTTCAGACTTCAGACTTCAAATCTTAAACATCATATTTCTAACTTCACGGTTCACAATGGTTATATAGTTTGAAGTATGCATGTTCTATAAAATCTATAGCCTATATTCATAAAGTATGAAGTGTGAACTATAAAATATGAAATGGGTATAGTAAAATGTCACCAACGTGTTACCATCACTATCAAGGAGCCTTTATGAATTAACCCGCGGAGGCTTTTCGGACCTTAATCAATGTACAGCCGCGTTAAGAAGACGAGGTTTGTCTATGTGGTCGCCTTTACATCGTATACGCGTATACATACAAAAGTTAATTTACTCCAGGAGAGCACTTTGATTGCAATGACAATGATGGCGCTGTTGATGATGAAACTGGTGGTGTCCTGATGATGGTGATGACGACTACGATCATCGGTCATGTACATATTCCGCAGAAGTGTATGATCATAAACTTCTAAGAGGTGAGAAATACATGATATTGGTTATACAATGCACACATCACATGTGCCTAGAGATGTTTAATACGTATCGGTATAAACAATATGCTAATTGTCAAATGAAAACTAGATTGCTTCTATTATTGTTTGGCGGCGAACGCATTTTGTTTTTCAAATGGTTTGTCCGGTTTTTTTGTCGTTTTGGTTTGGTGTCATTGCCTAAAGGAAAGTGTTGGCAATTAAGGAAATAGACACCGACGGTAATTGTTTTCATTTCACATACCCCGGAGCTTAATGACATTTAGCAGAGCATTATGGCTTATTGTAGGGATTCTTAATCTGTACACGGTTATTGGACTGATTAAAATAACATGTGTAATTATAGCGTTGCTTCGGTTAAAAGGGAAAATCACTCTGTCTCTCTTATTTTAAAGTATCCCTTGTAGCGGTCCCGAGGGCAGAAAGCATGGCCACATCTGTTATATCACGTATTACGAAGGTCATATGAAAGGTAGTGGGGATAGTACAGTATTTATCACAATTTGCACGTGCATCCACAAGTATAGCATATACTGTCAAACTGACCGGAAATGGCATTATATTCACTTGCAAAAACAAATTTTATTCGCAGTTAAAAACATGTAGTATAATCATATTGGCTGAAATCTAACTGCAAATTTCAAGAACTGATGGCGTTTTATAAGATACGCGGAATGGCATCGGCGCACCAGACTTGGACAAAGTGTATTGGCACAATGCGCTTCAATACAGTATTATTGACCGATGGGTACACATTCTGAAAGGATGAGATCCTTTGAGAGCAAAAGCAGCAATGTGAAAACAGAAAATTGCAGATTCGGTTTTACTGAGTCTGTTCATGGGCAGTTAGTAACAATACAACCCTACTCACGCTCTCTAATACTGACTATTCAATTTAAAAAAATAAAAACATCGAACGCGATTATCCCTAAGGACCACCAAATATAACAACACTGAATGTAACGGAAATGAGATAAATAATTGCAAATTTCAAAGGAATAAAGCCCAGATATGGAAATAGAGATTGAGACAAAACGCGAAGTTCCTGATCAGACACCGCCTTGAAAAGGCGGCGTCTGATCTGGGACTGCACTATTTGTCGTGGTGCATTTATGCGACATCGACGATGAAAGGGTTAAGGCTGTCACATGAGCATTTAACACCTGTTGTGAAGCACATGAGTTATGAAGGTACGATATTCTCTTTTTATAGACCGATTAATCAGCACCAAAGATCAGACTCGTCATGTGTGCCATCTGACTGCTGTGTATGACAAAGACACAGTAATTGATGCCGTGAATAGATAAATTCAATTAACCGAGAAAGATGAAACACGCGAGATGAGTAGCAGATCATATTGGAGAAACATCGGGCCTTAATTCTGCAGCGGTTTTTTAGATTTTAAAAGAAACGCTAAACCTGCGTAATGTTTCTACCCACTGAATACCGCATTAATTATAACACTAGAAAAGAGCCCGCGCAGGCGCGTGCAGACGGTTTCGTACATTCTGGTGAATTGCAAGGTACAATCACTACAATGGTTTTCCAATATCGTTATTAATTATAGTACACAATTTAGTCATGCAGGAAACACCACATACAGAACAAACAGTCGCCCGAACAGCAAGACAAGGAATCAGCAAATGTACATCCCTATAAAAACATCAAGAGACACACAAAGACAAAACAAACATATAATAGGGGGAATATGGAAGTACCGCCTTGGAACGGTCTGTGACAAAAGTCACTGGGGGTTAAACCGTTTTATGGGCACCCAACCTCACACTTATTCCATCCCCACCCTAAAAGACAAACAGTGTAAATAAACGTATCCTCTCTCCGACTAATCTACAACAACCGCGATGGCAAATACAGTGGTAAAGTCAAGTATAACGAAAACGGCAAATACAGTGGTAAAGTCAAGTATAACGAAAACATTTAAGTGAACAAACTGTATCCACCTATCGCTAGTATACTCAATGATTGAGCTGCAAACAGAGTAACTGTAGAAAAGTAATAAAGGGTACGACAAAAAACGAAATAGTAAGTTTTATGTTGATTTTGTTTGGGTTTAAAGGACAAAATATCGGAAAAGCATAGTTTATGTAAGGGTAGACATTTATCTTATAGACTTCTTTACACCATAGTATATAATGTTATAATAGCATAGAAAAAGTCCCGCACAATGGCTGCTTATACCAAGATATATTTGAATTTAAATTTATTGTATATAACACAAATAAAACATTCAAATCAAAACGGCCTCAGTGGTCAAGTAGTTGCAGTCCCTAAATGACAATTACTTTGCTTCTCATAGCACTGAGTTTGATCCAGGTCTTAATCTGATCTGTCAAGTAAGGATGTCTTCCAGCCGGCTGGTAAGTAATCTGAAATACTACTGACGCCATGTAAAACTAATAAATGTTTACTACAAAAATATTAAGAGCACTAATTTAAGTGCCATTTAAGCAATGGTTTATTAGTTTGGCTGGTATGAATTCTTAAAATACTACTTGGTAAAGAGTAACAGCTAAATCCGATGTGTTTGGTTTGTGATGAAATAAATGATTGTAATCAATACCTAAAAAGATTCATTTAAAGTCTGGAGCAGCTGATTATAACTGTAAATATTATATGTTTATTTCATTTCATGAAATATCATTTCTGGTTTTTGTTACAGCTACACGGGGAACGTCGTCGTTTCAGCTAGTGTAGTTCCTTATAAATGTAATTGATATTATGATATTGTGAAAATGAATGAATTTAAATACAATTGTATAGGCTAGTAACAATCTTGTTTCAACACAAAGCTTCTAATCACCAAGCATTTCTCTTTCAGAACGGTATACCCTTATACCACAATTTACAGATTATAATAAATGCTTTTTATGTTATTCCTTATTAACTATGAAGGTGTTAAAGCCAGTTGAAACTAGGTATGGTAAATAGGATGGCTAAAATGATAACACAATAGATAAATTGAGTTGAAATAGGGCATTTATTATAATGCCGGAAAAGCAGTAAATAATTGCTTAACCAATAAGCTCAAAATAAACATGAATACTTATCATAAAAAACTATTTACCATATCCGGCCGTTCGCACCGCCGTTGAGTTGAAATAGGGCATTTATTATAATGCCGGAAAAGCAGTAAATAATTGCTTAACCAATAAGCTCAAAATAAACATGAATACTTATCATAAAAAACTATTTACCATATCCGGGCGTTCGCAACCGCCGCCCGGATCTAACAATAAGTGATGTAAAGCATAATCAAAATATAAAAAGTGAGTGGGCTTTGCAAGCCCGTGGGTGAAGACCGCAAGTGGAGGAGGAAGGGAGGAGGACGGTGATAATTTAGCAAAAATAGATCAGCATCCTTCCGTGATAAGTAGAAGACAAAGACTGATCGATGAAGGATTCTGATTGGACCAGGATGTCACCTGGTGCGAGAGAAAGCCTCTGATTGGCTGAAATAGAGATAGGGGCTAAGAACCCTAGACGTGAGCTTGCCATTACGGAATGATTCTCCGGGCTTGCACAAATCTCCCTTCGTTTAACATAAATACTTTTATGCTGTTCATAAAATTCATTTATGTTATTCCTTATTAACTATGAAGGTGTTAAAGCCAGTTGAAACTAGGTATGGTAAATAGGATGGCTAAAATGATAACACAATAGATAAATTGAGTTGAAATAGGGCATTTATTATAATGCCGGAAAAGCAGTAAATAATTGCTTAACCAATAAGCTCAAAATAAACATGAATACTTATCATAAAAAACTATTTACCATATCCGGGCGTTCGCAACCGCCACAAGTGTAACGGCCGCCAAAGCCCGGATGAAACTGGCCTAATTACAAGAATGTCCTAAGCAATTTCCATATCACTAATCAGTCAGGCCAACCAGCAGTAGCAGCTAGAGGGATCCTAATGGGAAAGAGGGGCCGGTCGAAAAAGGATGGAAGAGAAATGAGCCATCCAATGATCTGGTTCACATGTCACCGAATTCTTATAGATAATGGCTATTTGCCTATAAAAGATAGAAGTGAAACAGAACTTAATGATTTGTCCACCTTGAAAAGACCGCAGATAGGTAATAATTATATCTGGAGCCCCAACTTGATATTGTTCCCAAATGACTAACCCAGTGTGGTAAAGATTAACCGCTAATGATGGCTGATAACTGTAAAACTGATTGACAGAGAATATACTGACTGACAGAGAATATACATGTATAAGTAAGTAAAATATTTGCTTTTTACACAAGCAGCAAATTATGCTGAAAGAATCATCTCGTTCGGAAAGCAGTATGTTTTAAATACACCTTAACAGCGAACAAAAACATTATTATATGACTAGACAGATAATCATTTCACTCTCATCATGTCAATGATACGTGTTGCTATGCATGTGACTGTCTCATGAATCTCCAAGTTGAAATGACTAGTAGAAACAAAAGCGTATTAGAGCTCACTGTCTCACACAGATGAGCTGGGCTAGCCCATTGATCACATTAATAGGTAATCTATCATGACTGAGAATGATCTGGTTGTTTCATGCGACAGTCACATGAATATCTAGCTGAACATTGCTAGTATAAACCAAGACATATTAGAGCTCACTGTCTCGCACAGATGAGCTAAACCAGTAAAATAGAGTTGGTAGACTGTTCCAAGTTTGTTTGATGGGTGGCTGTGATCCTCTAGGCATAACTGCCTAAACACAGAAATATACAAGATGTATGAGAGAAATTTGATCTGGAGTATCCAACTATATAGCTTGTAGAGCAGTGTACCAACTCTATTTGACATGTGGTGATCATTAGAAAGATATTTACATAAATATATACAGAAATGACCGCTGTCTCGCACAGACGGTCTAGTAGCAGTCTAAAACTGAAAACTTGAAAACAAGAGGCAATGGACTCCCATATGCTGAAAAACTTGACTGCAGAGGTTTTAGGGCATAAGGTTGTTGTACTTGCTGTCTCGCACAGACAAGACAGTAACCTTAGCTCAACGCAAGGGGGCTAGGACGGATGTATTTTTTAAAGGCAGATGATTTCCAGCGACCTAATCTCTGAATTGTAGTGGGGGGAAACTGCAGGGAATGTGCGTAAGTGGCTCCTCCTATCCTGAAAGAATGTGTAGTGTAACGTGTGGGATCCAGGTCACATTTAATGACGCAGTGGCGTAATATTTGTCGAAGATACTGAATTGTAATTGGGCATCCACAAGGAAAGCGGAACAAAGGGCCGGTGGTGAATGTCATCGCCCGACACATTTTTTGGAGAGCTCTGACAGGGCAGATCCTTTTGTCTGTTTGCCTGTTTAAAGGTATAGCAGCTATTTTTCCTAAGGAATGTTTGTTAGATTTCATGACCACCGTAGCTGACTGAACCCTTGACCCTGCAAAGGTGAAAGACACATTCTCTCTGGTGATTGTGTTGTGGGTACCTAGTTTTGATAGAGCCACTTCACCACCACGAAAGAGACCGAAAAAAGCTACCAAGTATAGCGTTTTTATGGTTTGCCTAATGTTTGGATCCATTTTTGTCTGTTTTAAGGTCATGACCAGGCGAAGCAATATCTCGACATCAAAGGGTAGTCTACGGTCCGCAACTGTAGAGCGTTTGATACTGTATAGCAGTTTTTTGACAAGGAATGAATCTGCTGGGTTACGAATATTATTGATTTTATGGACGTAGGAAAGGGCCGATACCATAGTTGCAATGGAAGTTGGTTTCAGCCCCCTTGCTGATGAGACGGCTATGAACTGTGCCAGTTGTTCCTCTGAAATTGGGAGCAGAGGAGTATTCCAATAATATGTGGCATGGAAGGCTTGGTACTGTTTCATGGTGTTGCGGTAGCTTTGCCATGTAGAGGGAGCCAGAGCCTGTTTGAGAAGGTTCCAGACCGCTGCATTTAGGGCAGAAGTAACAGATTTTCCGGTACCGCCTTGGGTTCGGCGTTCATGAATGGTGCCATTTGGTGGAACCGTGTTATCTGAAAGCGGGAAAGAAGGTCTGGTAAAACATTCTGTTTGCCCGGGACGTGACTAGCTCTGATGAGGAGATTGAACTTCATGCATGATAGTACTAGCCTTCGTACTAGCTTCATGACGTCAGAGTCACGTGATGTTTGTCTATTAATAATGTGAACCACAGCATAGTTATCAGTATGAATTAGCAAACGCTTGTTTGATAGAGATGTCCCCCATATGTCTATAGCAAGTATGATGGGAAAAAGTTCCTTAAATGTGATGTGGAAATTGACCATATGTAGAGGCCATGGCCCATATATCCATTGCGAGCCAAAGATAGCTCCGTAACCAAGGGAACCTGAAGCATCTGTGTGTAGGTGAAGCGTCGAGTCAGAGACCCAACTGTCTTCAAGAAACAACTGTTTGCCATTGAAGTGTTCTATAAATAGCTGCCAGGCCATGAGGTCTCGGCGACTTTCTTTGTTTAATGTAACCCTGTGGTTGGGCCGAGTGACTTTTTTGGTAAGATCAGTAAGGCGCCGTAAGAAACAACGGCCTGGCAGAATAACCTGGCAGCAAAAGTTGAGTAACCCCAGAATGGACTGAAGTGACTTGAGGGTGATTTTCCGACATTTACTGTACTGTTTAAGGAGGTCTCTGAGTTTAACAATTTTGGAAAGGGGTAACCTTGCCTCCATTGTCGTGGAATCCCATGAAAGTGAGAACCTGGCAAGCATGTTCGGTTTTTTTCTGCCTTTATGGGGACCCCAATTGTGTCACAAAAGGCCAAGAAGGTTTGCAGGTTTAATTCACAGCTTGAAAGGGTGTTATTAAGAATTAAAAAATCATCAAGAATGTGTATAATTTTGTAAATTTTAAGATGCTTTTTGCTTATCTATTCTAAGGCTGAACTGAAAGACTCAAATATGGCACATGAGCTAGATGCCCCCATGGGGAGGCAAGTGTCATAGTAATAAAGGCCCTTAAACTGCATTCCCAATAGTTCGTGATCTTCTGGGCGTATGGGGATCAACCGAAATGCACTATCTATGTCAGTTTTTGCCATGTACGCCCCTTTTCCTAAAGACAGAATCTGTGAGATGGCGTCATCAAATGAAGCATAGTGAACTGTGGACAGGGATGGGTCAATGTGGTCATTGATTGAAGACAATTTTGGATAGCTTAAGTGATGAATGAGACGATATTGCCCAGCTGTTTTTTTGGAAACTAAACCAATAGGGCTAATGTGAAAATTGGGAAAGGGTGGGTCAAAGAAAGGACTTTTGACTCTGTTAGCCTTCAATTCTAATGCCAGTTTGTGAGCTGTAATGTCTGGGAGTTCTAGAGTAGATTAAAGGTTGGGGGAGAAGGCCGGTTGACGAGGGCCTGTATAGCCTAAGGAAAACCCTCTGGAAAACCCTTGAATAAGGTAAGCCGCATCTTTGTTTCCCCGGAGATAGTGACTAAGTACTGAGATGTTGATCGGCGTGACTACTTGTGGGTTACTTACTATTCGGTTTGTGGGCGGGGTTGTTTGAGGTTCTGGGGAGGGAGGGGGTGGGCGTTGGGTTGGAGGATGAGTCCTGCATGATGACCTCCTCTACAGAGACCACAGATGTGGGGATAGGTGCATTTTGAGAATTTGCAGACGCCCCTGTGGTTGAAGCGCCAGCATGTGTTTGGCAGAAAAGTTTGTGATGGTGACCTTGGAGACCTGCCTGAATTGGAGGACGGCCTTTGTGTGGAACGAAAGGGCTGGTTAGTGCCAGTGGGTTGGGTGGAAGCTAGTAGCCAAAAATCGGCATGAATCCGGTCCCATGGAATTGGGGTTGATTCCCGCAACATGAGGAATTGGGCATCATATGCTAGAAAAGCCGTGCCTGGACGTTTTGTTGCCAGATCACGGACTATCTCTGCATATTTTAGTAAGGACGGCATTTCAAAGGGGAACTGTGTCGCGTAAATAGCGGCAAAGCGTAGGAAAGCCGAGGTCCACTGGTCAATATTAAAGATCTTTTTAGACCTGGCTGAAGGAACAATGCTAATATTGGAGTGCTTGTCCAGTTGAAGAGAGAACTGAGAGGAGGGGACGGATGAAAGTGGGTCTGCGGGAAGTAGATTTGCCAAATCAAAAATATGTTCCGCCAGATTCTTTTCTTTAAAGACTTGGGGACAGAGATGGGAATGGGGGTCGAAATGGGCTCAGCATAAGGGATCCCATTACCTCCTATTAGGTTACGCGTGTGTTGGTGAACCACCTGCTGTAGCCCCTCTAAATCCGAATCACTGGAAAGTGCACCAGGGGAAGAGTCCTCATCTGAAGTTGAGGAAGTATTGTTGGGTTGATGTTGTAGCTGATGTCGACCTTGTGAGGGAACCAACTCTTCTTCGGAATCTGATATAATGTATGTGGGGTGTTGATTTTGACAACTGTCTGGCATAGCCACTGACTGTCTGACTGCAGTGGGAGGTTTTGACCTGTTAGTTGTATGTCTAACTTTGAGGGAACCCGGTCCCCTGGCACGTTTTGATGTGACTGTGCTCTGCACCGTTTCGCTGCCTTCTCCCACTGATGCTGTAGTATTGACCTTTCGTCTCTTGTGCTGTGACTTGGTAAGTCTGTGTGGCCTGATCATTTTGGGAGGGCTGACTGTGATGTCTGTGGCTGCAGTCTGAACATTGTCCACCAAGCAGCAAGCTGCAGTACAGCTCGCTGTTGGTTTGTGGGCCCTTTTCATCTGAAAAGAGAAAAGGTGAGAAGATATGAGATAATGTGGAAAACTTTTGCATAGTTGAGTGTTGGTTGGATGACAGGAAGAATTAAGCCTAAGCCAAGTTTGATGGGGAACATGCAAATTCCAAACCGAGGTGCTGCAAACGAAATAGTACTTTATTGGGCCGGAGGAGATAGGCCTTTAACATATGTAGTCAGCCAAATAGTGACTAACAAAACTATATGCAGGACTCGGTAAATCTCCTGACAGCAAAATATAGACAAATAATTCCACTATAGCATTGCACTCGGATCTGGATGAATATTGCATACTGTAGGGTTGGTTCCCTAACATGAAAAAATAACTCTTGCCAAGTCAAAAGGGAGACAAAAAGTGGATAGGGATGGACAGCTTCTGAACGCAACAGCAATGTCATGTCTAAAATAACAATTCATATATATGTGGTATATTCCTAGGCTGATATTGCCGGTAATGTATAGTAAAGATAAAATGACAATGCTGTGGCGTACTTGGCGTCACAAAAACCACCGTCCTGTATGTGAATGGGGAGTTGCCAAGTGGGGCACCCCATTAAAACAGGAAAAATAAAATGCAGAGAGCAGTAGGTATAGCCTATATGAGCATATTGATATTGAAAACTCAAGCAGGCACTAAAGCTTTTGGCATGATATGTCCTGTCCTTTGTAAGTATTGCATCAGACCAAATGGTCTGAGATGATATAACGATTCAGATAAGAGCTCAGAGTGCGTCACACCGTAATACTACTTATAGGGTTGTATTATAATTTATAGTTATCTGAAACCAGGATCAAATAAATATTAACAGTTATGTGAAACCCGGATCAAATAAATGTAAACAGCCATATGAAACCCGTATCAAATATATGTAAATCACACGGAGCTAAACATAAACTGGAATGTTTACAGAATGTTAAAAATTCGCATAACTAAGACTTATCTGATCAAATGTAGCAACCATTGCCGCTCTCAGATTAGCGTAGAATTTTCTGAGGCCATGCGTAGACAGGTGTACGCCATCCCCGGAGAAAGAGAGCTGCTTCGCCTCGGCAGACCAGAAACCTTTACACCGCCAGAATCTGCCTTTTGTTGAATGTGATAGATAGCCTGTGAGCAAGAGATTGGTCCGGTCAACACGGTTGTTAAACCAATCTACATCGACCGGGGATCGGGTCCGGAATTGAGGTTCGGTCCGATGAAAAATCTGACACACAATGACATGTTTAACGTCCAATGAGTTGTGAAGTGTGTCCACCAAGCTCATAATTGCGGTAGCGACATCCACTGGTGAGTTCCTGTCGTCGTATAAATCGTTCGTACCGACCACAAGAACAACAATGTCCGGCGCAAAGTCTGAAATCACTTCCAAGTTCCGACATAAATGACCCACAGTTGCACCCGGATATCCAGAGTATTGTATCAAATGATTGTCCCGAAAATTGAAGTTGAAATGATAATCGTCGGATTGTCTAATGAATGTTTTTAGTCTGGACACGTATGAGTGCCTGAAGATCTGAATTTTCATGGGCGCCGCCATTATCAATTACGTAGCAGTGACGTCATAGCGTGGCTTTCTCCGAGGATGGTGAACCCGATGCAGATAATGAAGTATCAGGTCGTAAAACAAGCCAATTGAGCTAAAATACCTGCGGCTGTAGGTAGCTAGGGTATTCACGGAAGAGTTGTCGTTGAAAAGTATAACAAAAATCCAGGTAGAACGTTGAAAAAGTCTGATAATTTAGCAAAAATAGATCAGCATCCTTCCGTGATAAGTAGAAGACAAAGACTGATCGATGAAGGATTCTGATTGGACCAGGATGTCACCTGGTGCGAGAGAAAGCCTCTGATTGGCTGAAATAGAGATAGGGGCTAAGAACCCTAGACGTGAGCTTGCCATTACGGAATGATTCCCCGGGCTTGCACAAATCTCCCTTCGTTTAACATAACTACTTTTATGCTGTTCATAAAATTCATAAATAGCATCCAACAGTCATGTACATTTATCAGTGACTCTGTAAAGTATATAATATGCAAACACGACGAAGTCTAAAGAGTAAAATCCGTCTAAATGAAGCAGTGTTGTTAACATGTTCAAAAATGGTACTGTGCTAGTCTCAGTCTCACTGTCTGTGAAAACAGAGACGACATTATGACCAGTTAGGTGCTAGGGGTGATTTGGCCGAGGGGCGCTTCAGCAACTTCTGCTCTCTTTCTGTCATTCTGGTTAGTACACGTTTGTAAGGAAAACAATATAATCGATTGCATTAAAAAACAGTAAAGAAACAATTACGGTAACATACACATAAAGGGGAATGCAAATAAATGTTACAATGCCATTATGTGAGAACTGCATACGTATTTAGGCATTGGGGCCATTTGGACAAGGACGTATCAGCTGTTTTGCTCTTCGTCTGTCATTTTATTTCCTACTTTTTTGTAATCGCCGATAACTGTTGAAAAATCAACCTTTATTGCAGTGTATATATTACCTACGTTATTGTTTATTAGCCTTTCTGCGCAGGCAGCCTGTTGCTCCATATGCGTTCGATCTCCATGTGCATGGGTCTAAACGAAAGTAATTTCAACCCGAAAGGGGGGGGGGGCACTGTGAGCACGTAGATTACTTTATACATAACAGCACACAAATACAGGGCCAGGCAACATAATTGAGTAAGTCGCCACATATTAAGTACCGGGCTTTGATGTAATGGATATGTACACACAGGAGGTCGTGGGTTCGAATCTCAAGCTATGCACAGTTTCCTTTTTTTAAACAACTGATTTGCTATTTGTAATCATATTTTTAATTGTTTAGTCATTTTTTCAATTATATATTAATACTAATGTATTTTGTTATTATATGTTATTATTAATATTTATTTTTGTTTTGTACGGACAGTATTTTAATAAAAAAATATTGGTAACTGATAAGAATCGAACTAGAGACCCGCCACATGCAAGCCCAGGTACATATCCATTGAACCGAGACAACTATGTTAGAACATTTGCGGCTTGCTAAGGCTTTTAAAAATAAAGAACTGTAGTCGCTTCGTTTTTATTAACATTATAGTAGGTCATGTTTTGTTCCAAAATAAGTTGGTATATCTGTATAAACAGTCACAAACCGTCTATTGTTAACAAATACTAAAAGAGAAGCGAAACAAACAAAACATAAATCGTTTGTGTCCGTATCGGAATATTCACCAATCGTCACTCACCTTAGAAGGTCTTTTCCCGTCTATTTTTAGATTTACTATTTCTGTAGGTAGGGGAATTTCTCTGTCTGTATGCGCACTGGTGATATTAATGCTTTTTCGATATCAAATAACACAACTTCAAAGTGTTAGCTACCCGCACATAACATTATCCAATATGTACCTTGTGCCGTATTTACGGCAAATCCGACAAAAATCGAGCTCGTTCTTTTAGTAGTACAGATCTGTGCAAAAGAGGGAAAGGTAGAAAAAGCTTCCGCTCTGCTCGTCATATATAAAAACAATGACACTAGACTAATCAGATAATTTGTAACAGGTAATAAGACGTTGCTGTAGTTTTGAGTCTGACAATAAGTAAACTAATAACACGTGGGTGGGTCAAAATAATGGCAGACCCGCTATTGCTCGGAGGAGCAGAAACATCAGGCGGGCAATGTATGCCATATTCTTTGACTCAGCTAGGACAATTCTACTTGCTTGCGGTTTATTGTATGTCGTGTTTGCGGCTTATAGCATGGCGTATATTGAACCCACGGAATGAAGGACACAAACAAACATCAAACACAATTATATTCAGACACATAATGTTTCATCAAGAAACCGAACGAAATAGACGATACAATTAGAGACTATTGTGAAGGATTGTATGAATGGCGAAACACATCAATATTTAACGGTATTACATTACCTAATTGTTGGTTTCTATCAGAACCTATAGGTCTGGCTCATTGAAATGAATGGTTTTTGTCTGCCTGATGGTTAGTTACGGATGGAACTTTAGTACAGTCTAGACTCGTTCCGTTTTAATGGTATGGTCAACTTAAATTGGACACCGTCCGTACTCATGAGGTTATAAAACGTTTTGCTTGAGTCTGAGATCATTCTCAAGCATCTGACCAATCTACAACCTTTAGATTATGTTTAAAATGGCATATTAACACATGGAAAGTTTGCAAAAGCAGAAACTGTAGAATCATATCTATATTAAATTATATAAGCAAACAGAGTAGATCCCGATCAGGCGGCTCCTATGGGAGCCGTCTGGTCTGGTTCTGCTCTGCACATGCACAGTACACGTACCTGTACATTGCAGTATAGCTCATTCCAGTTCCCATTTATTGAATATTATAAAAAACGTCATTTTGACGTCATCCAAATGACGTCGAATTTGCGCTATTCCCTCAATTAAGTTTAACCGTTCTCACGCTGAAAAATAGTGTCTGCTGACAGTTTTACCAACGTCTGATTCCTTCCGTACTTTGAGAAACAAATATTTTTGGAAGATCCTTTCATATCGACAGATGAAATAACCAGGTTATTACATGGTGAACTAGGGTCACATAGTGATATAAGCCTTTATCTTACAGTAAGGGGTCCCCGAGGGGAAGCAAAACGTCGCCTTCATTAACAACTACACATATTAAACGTTGTAGTATAATGCAGTCAGTATACTGATCAACTCGGGCAACATGATTTTCCTCAGCAGGGAATAAAAAATTAGATATCCCGCCAATGATCTGTATAACAAATAACATCCGACAGGAATCTAATGATATATAGCATGCACTGCATACTCTGCAGTTGCGTCATCTAGTCTCCTCTGCAGTTTTGATTATGTATCTTACCTGCAATATATCCTGCAGGAGCTGTCTCATCAGGGTCTGCACTATTTACAAGTTGATTGTGCAACAAGTGCACTCCACAGAAGTCATTGCACAGAGAAATACTTGTACACAGTGAAGATATATGTAATTATACAACAGGACATGGGTCAAGAAGGAGACATTTATTCTAAAACTCAGTAAGAGAAGGGTTACAAATCTGACATTGTGACAGGCTAATACCGTGATTGGTTCAAAATTGTGACCTGCTAACATTGTGACTGTCATCGTAGCAATTGAACTGTCATTTAGTTACATGTCAAATTTATCATAATAATAATTATAAAAATGATGCTACTGTTATTACTAAAAAGAAGAATAAGAAGAATATAGTTATTAAATTATTAATAGAATAATTATTATTATAATATGGTCAATGAGATTATTATAAATAGCAAATGCTCACTGTAATATGTCACTATCATATTAATCATCAAACACGTTTTGACGTTATGTCACCTTTTAAGTCACAGTCCCCGACTCCGGCGTCTTAATTGTAGCGATCCGTCACTTATGGAAACGGAATAAGGAAATTATGTCAGATTGTCATGGGTTACAAGATATTTTACAATGATTAAATGTTCATGCGCATGGTATTTAACAGATCCGCGAACATCAAATATGAGAAAAGTTTAAGTATTCTAAAACGTTCGTTGAATCTAAGCGTTAAGTAAAGAATGAGAATGTTTTCATATTGGTCTTGAAATTGTTCTATGAACAGTTTTATATAAATGGAAAAGTAGTAAAGTCAAGCAGGCAAAGCCACATGCAAGACGCAACCACCACCAAAACACCGATAGACAGCATGACACACACACACACACACACACAACCACACACCCAAACGCACACGCACACACACACACGAAATGAACACAGAAAACACCAAAAGACACACAAGAAACAGGGACAAACGTTCCACAACATGAACAAACCACAAGCACAAAGACGCAAGGCAAACAAAAGGAAGGGTGACAAAGAGAGTACCGCCTTGGCACGGTCAGCAGCAAAAACACCACTGGGAGTTTAAACCGGTTTACGGACGTCCTAACCTCACACTTCTCTCAAAGTCACCCTAGCTTTACAAATATTGTAAAGTCGTGTGTGTGTGTTTGTGTGTGTGTTTGTGAACACGGAATTCATTTGAGCTTTTGGTGTTGCTGTGCATTTCTGTGCGTCTTTTCCAAATGACTGCATGACTTCTGTTATATATTTACGGTAAGAAATGTCAAATGAATGACACAACGAAGGGGTTGATACCAAACACATACCTTTGTGACTCGTGTGTGGCACCCGGACCTCAATATATTACTCTTATTAAAATTCCTCGAGGACAGTGACCACGGTGTAGTGTGTCGGATTAAATATAATTATATTTCTGGTATTATGTTGGTTGTTGCGTCACCTACTGCAGTAGATGTCATCTAAGTTAGCAGTGTGATACTTACCATACACTCTACGTCGTCTGTCTGTATGTTTTTCTATATGTCAGTTGTGTCGCCTCGAAAGTTGTGTCACATGTCCTATGGCAGTTGACCGATTTATTTCTTTGAAAACTTTAACATGTCACTTGGATGTAATGCACTAATAATCCATCGGTGATCAATGTTGTATCTAGCCTTGTTATGACATTACGTCATGCACTGTAAAGATGGACCCATCCCATAACGTTTTTCCAATTTCATTTAATTGATAATCGACATGACAATGTAAGAGTGTTATGATTGTAAAACTTTAAGAAATGGGCTTGCTTGTAGTTACTAATAATTTGTATATAGATTGAATAGATAATCGTTCTGTAACATTAGCATTTTGCAAAATTGGAAAACAAATTCTCATGAGATAAAGTATAACTGAGTGTTATGTATATGAAAGTGGTCATAACTAATTCATTATTCAATCACTTAAGAATTTGATTCGTAGTTTCAAAACAATAATGGCATATACATACAGTTAAAACATATCACACTTGTACTTTATAATTATAATAATATTCAAATCGATTTCCTTCGATTAATGAGTTATATATATTTGCATGCTATATGCAGGACATGTCAGGGCAAGCTGTGTTTGACTTTCAACAATATCTGCAGATATTACCTATACAACTTTAGAATGGTCTCAAATCAAATTTTAATTCTGCAATAATGTTCATGCATAGTGTTATTGTCAAAATAAAAATAGTAATTTTCTGATGTCATGCCATATTGTATCGCTATTGCAATACCACCGGGGTGATATATTAAGCTTGAAACGAACATTATAAGCAGAGATGTTTATGAAAACTCGGACCCAAACTGGTATACCAAATACAAAATATACTTAATTTTCCATAATAATCTAGTAAATAAAACAATTGAAACCCTACTGTAATATTCCATACTTGGAAATACTAGTACGAACGAAATATTGATTCCGGTACGATATCGTACGGTCACTTTACCCACGATAGTTTGCAAACGTACACTGTGAACACCGCCAACTTTTAATTACTGATTTCCGTCCCTTCTGTAAATGGTTTCTAAACGACATTGTCGTAAATGTTATCACCGATAGGCACATAGTCATAAAGTTTCACTTGTCATAGTGTCGAGGTAGGAAGTGTATAGACATTGCAAAATACTGAACATATATTGATTCTCTAGATAAGAAATATATAAATTCTAGTTAGACGTATAAGGATGCTCACTGATACAGAATTTGGCTCATTACTGCTCAATAAATAGTTGGTTGTATTGTTAATGATAATAAACATTGGAATAAAACATTTGAATCAGTATTTCATATAAAATTATTCTCGAGTATACAACATCAAAAACGATTGTTCTAACTATTTATCAATGTATTTCACCACACACATAATTATTATAATTTCAGAGAAACAAACGTGTATCATATACAAATGTACCTGTGTTAAGGGAAGTGCTAAAAGCAAAACATTTGCTTCTAAGTAATAATAGTCAGACGAGTATTCCACTAATCACATATGAAACTAATTTGATGAATAGAAAAAAGTTTTATTTCGTTTGACGTGAAATCATTAGAGTCGATACTGACTGCTAATTTTAACCCATTTGCGCCCAGTGGATTTTCCATTTTTATATATTAGATTGGTCATGTTTTATCAAAGGGGTGCATGGCCTAAAGTTTCGATTTCATTTTGTTTTATATTAATATTACTATCAGCAAACTGTGTAGACTGTTTTCCTACGTCTCACATATGTGATCGTGGGAACATATGGGTTAAGTGCCATCAACCATTCTCATCTGTCATATATGTGTGTCATGCATATATGTGTGTCATTCTTGCTCCTGCTGACAAGGCATCAAATAATGTAATCATTACTTGAAGATTGTATTATGTTGATGTTTGAAAAGAAGGAGCTAACTGGTTCACACACTTATGTTACAGTTCAAACACCTGAACTAGATATAGTCTCGGAACATGTAAATATGTGCAATACTTTTAAATCTGGTCCTAACATACAACAACATGAACTTTATTAAATCCATTAACGGAAGGAGGACGTCAAATAGCTGTACTATTTCGTTTTTGTCGTACCCTTTATTACTTTTCTACAGTTACTCTGTTTGCAGCTCAATCATTGAGTACACTAGTGATAGGTAACTTAAATATTTTCGTTATACATGCACTTTACCACTGTATTTGCCATCGCGGTTGTTGTAGCTTAGTCGGAGAGGGGATACGTTTATTTACACTGTTTGGTTTTTAGTGTAGGGATGGAATAAGTGTGAGGTTGGGCGCCCATAAACCGGTTTAACCCCCCAGTGACTTTTGTCAATGACCGTTCCAGGGCGGTACTTCCATCTTCCCCCTATTATATGTTTGTTTTGTCTTTGTGCGTCTCTTGATGTTTTTATAGTTATGTACATTATTCGTTATACAGTTCTTTCCCAGGGTACATGACAATTTATTCCCGGCTGAGGAAAATCATGTTGCCCGAGCCGTTAGGCAAGGGTTACATGATTTTACCAACCGGGAATAAATCGTCATGTACCCTGGGAAAGAACTGTATAACGAATTTATTATACTGCAAAGTTTTACGGTTCGGATAATTTATATAAATCCATTTTGGCATGCTGAATCACTAAACACGCAAATTCCCCTAAACGCACCCCAATACATTATTTCTACCCGAAGGTATCCGAAGTGGTGTGTATTGTATTTCATCGGCGTTCGTGTTATTATAGATGGCTGGACGATATAATAACTCCTCTGAAAAACTGTTTTATTGGTCATTTCAAACAATGATGTTTTTTAATTCATTTCTACATTTTTTTCTTTACATATCAATAGTTGTCTATTATGAATTTTGCTATTGTTTAGCCGAGTCGAGAAGTCGGTCTTTTGGTTTCTGACCATAATATGTGGGGCCTGCCATGGGGAATTTCTATGTACCCTGTCAGCTCATAGTGTACATGGACTCTCGTACACGGCTAGTTAACCAATCAGAAGTGAGGATTTTACTTTGCAGTATAATAATTGCTGTTTCCTTGTGTTGCTGTTCGGACGACTATTTGTTCTGTATGTGGTGTTTCCTGCATGACTCATTTTTGTACTTTTATACTTTGTACTGGATTCCGAAACTACATAAAATCCTTATAATGCGCGTTTTATTGCCAACTCTAGTTGTTGTACTACTACTAAAATATCTAAACTATTTACGTCCGGTCTTACTAGGATCAAAGAACATGTAAAACGTTACTATGATAAAATATATGAAAATTCTAGTATAAATGTTGTTTTGGTCCATAAAAATTCAAATGTTTTAACTAAATGGAAAAGTAGTAAAGTCAAGCAGGCAAAGCCACATACAAGACGCAACCACTACCAAAACACCGATAGACAGCATGGCACACACAACCACACACCCAAACGCACACTCGCACACGAGATGAATACAGAAAACACCAACAGACACACAAGAACCAGAGACAAACACTCCACACATGAACAAAATCACAAGCACAAAGACGCAAGGCAAACAAAAGGAAGGGTGACAAAGAGAGTACCGCCTTGGCACGGTCAGTAGCAAAAACACCACTTGGTGTGTATACGCATTATATATATTCAATTCTGTACATGCAATTTAATCATGTGAAGCGCTTTTGAATGCACACATCCTGTGTGAAAAGAGCGCTATATAAATGTGGTATATTATTATTAGTAAACATAATTGCAATCTACGGACGTTACTGCAACTAGGTATTTCTCAACCAAAATTTATGGGGATGTTATCTATATACTTCGGGGTCATATCCATTTTCATGATTTGTTTATAAAACACATTAAAACCTTTAAGAAGAAAGGTTATGATCCCATTATATTGCAACGCATTGCATGTTTGGTTATCGGCCCTTTTACAGTCGGTAGCTACGCTTCCCTCTTTGCTTGCGCGATGACAGGCCGATGACTCTACGATGGTATACTCTTAAATTCAGATACGGGATGAGCTTACCAGACTTAGGTAGTACTTTTACCTTGTCGTGCCTTTATCGGCTTCCCTGCAGGTGCTCTGACTTCAGCAATGTCATTGAGTACATATTTGACCGATTGTCACAGTTAGTATGCTATGTTTTACATACTGCCATGTGTTTACCGTCTTCTATGTTGTGGGTAAGTCCGGCGGGAATTCCTTTATTTACACAATTTGTAAAGCTAGGGTGACTTTGAGAGAAGCATGAGGTTAGGTTGTCCGTAAACCGGTTTAAATCCCCAGTGGTGATTTCGCTACTGACTGTGCCAAGGCGGTACTCTCTTTGTCACCCTTACTTTTGTTTGTCTTCTGTCTTTGCACTTGTGCTTTTGTTCATGTACGGAACGTTTATATCTAGTACTTGTGTGTTTGTTAATGTTTTCTGTGTTCATCCTCGTGTATGTGCGTGAATTTGGGTGTGTAGTTGGGTGTGTATGTTTGTGTGTGTGTGTGACATGCTATATATTGGTGTTTTGGTGGTGGTTGCGTCTTGTATGTGGATTTATCTGCTTGACGTCACTACTTTTTCATAAAACTCAAGTTAAAACATAATATGTGTACGTCATAAATTGATACGATCATAATATGCATTTGATAAACCTACGTATATAAAGTACATTATCCTAAAACATTAAGAAATATGCATATACTATATTATGACCTTTTGTGCGGAATTTACTGCCCATTTCATAATTCAATTCTGTATGTGCATCTTCTTAAAAGTAAGTTGCTTTAACGAATCTAACACTGGATTTTCCCTTCTGGTAGCACAAATGAATTTAAACAACGAGTGGATTTGTGACAGGCGTCGATTGGTTAATGACGCCCTCGGGGTAAGTAAAGTGACAACATGTCCAGTCTGTACGATCTTGTAAAAGTACAAACATGAGTCATGCAGGAAATACCACATACAGAACAAGCACTCGCCCGAACAGCAACACAAGGAAACAGCAAATGTACATGGGTAGAAAAAACAACAAGAGACGCACAAAGACAAAACAAACATACAATAGGAGGAAGATGGAAGTACCGCCTTGGAACGGTCAGTGACAAAAGTCACCGGGGGTTTAAACCGGTTTATGGGCGCCCAACCTCACCCTTATTCCATCCCCATCCTAAAAGACAAACAGTGTAAATAAACGTATCCCCTCTCCGACTAATCTACAACAACCGCGACAGCAAATACAGTGGTAAAGTGCATGTATAACAAAAAAACATTTAATTGAACATACTGTATCCACCTATCGCTAGTGTACTCAATGATTGAGCTGCAAACAGAGCCTAAATGTAAATGGTGTTGTGATTATACAGGGCACACAAAGTGTCTTTATGACACCTAGTTCCATATACTCTGTTCAGGCAAACCCATATAAAGAGGAACACATGTCTTCCTTTGTAAATGTTTACCCTTTGTATTCTAGTCTCGGCTGAAAACCCCAATTAATACATTCTTAACAATCCACGGTGTATCAACAGTTTAGTATCTCTTATTCATAATTAGACGGAACTCAATGCACTTTGTAACGACGAACGTTGCATTAGATGGCATTTTAAGACTACGGCACTATAGTTTATACTTCGATGTTCTAGAGGTTTCACAAGTATAGCATTTGCTTTATGAACCATGCAAAGATTGCAGCTTAGGCAATACTTAATTCAGTACGCATATTAAGAACTCCTTATACATTCCATGACATAAATCCTGTTTAAGTTGACATTTATCACACATATATTGATTTAATGAATTATATCACCGGTACATACATACTAGTAGCTTTCCGTTATTTACAATTGTACCCTTAACAATTTCCGTAGCGTAATGCATTTTCTTAAGACTTAATATCAGTCAGAAAACGATATTATGAATTAATCTGTCTGGCGGGCAGTTATTGAATACGAGCTTAAGACGCATTAAGACGCTACAAGAATCGGAAAACGGCCTGCTGTTAAAGTATCAGATAAGTTCCGTATTCTGATCCCACAAAGAAGTCACGTGTGTTTTAAGAGGCGTAACAATAACCCGTCTTACTTTTAGGTAGATAAAGATGAGAAATAGAACAAGATGTGAAACACTATGCCCCCGGTATGACCATTGACTCTGATGTATCACATTGACCTGAATAAGTCATCCATAAAAGCTAAACCTTCGCCTCTATAAGTTGCACATGCAAGCCAACTTTCAAGTATGTATGTGCAAGGGCGACAAAAGTATAGCAAATGTTAAAGTTGGGGACAAACCAACCAACCAAACGAAATATATAGAGAAAACACAATATGGCTGGGGTACAAAAAGAAATATGCATTTAGGCAATGTTATACGTCTAATATTCAGAATGTCAAAATCAAATTAATTTACTTTCTTACAGTTAAATTATATTTTTATTGTTATTGTTTTTGTTGGGTAACTATATCTTTCGATACAACTGGACATTCCGGATACAAAATGAATTCGTTTATATCATCGATGTTGTGTTTCCACCACTTCCTTAGGACATTAATTACCGTTCTTCAGTGGTGCTACATAAGTACCAAATGTATACCAACCAATCACTTGTGATACGGACGCGATTTAATAACCATCTATTCGTTTAAATGTGTCATATGTCAAGGGTATGAACATGTATTAAGCATCTGTAAACACAACTCCAAATACAGTGACACCGAAGTATTACATGTATACAGATTACTAAGCATTCTTATTATTTGTTTTTGAAACGTAAATCACACTAGCGATATCTGGACAGAACGCATATATTTGCCACGTTTTCAATGATTTCGACGAAACGATTGTTTTTATTCCGTGCCATGAGCATTGCGGACTATAATACATTGGCGGAAGTGAACAAACAGTCATACAGGGAGCGCCGCATTCAACGGGACACGGCACCAACCATCATCAAACACGGAACAGCACGCTTATATGGACAAAATGAAACACACAACAATATGTAAAACGTTAAACATGTACCATATGAAACAACAACAAAGTAGACCATATGGTGAAGGTATTATTACCGCCTTGGAACGATCAGTAGCTAAAAGGGCTACCGGGGGCTTAAACTATGTTTGTGGGTACCCCACCTCACGCTTATCCGGCCTTCAAATTACCAGCAATTACCACCTCGACCAAGGGTTACATTTCGATATCTGAAGAAAAACAGTTCGAATTTTCATTCAAATTATGTTCTTGTTCCTGCTGACAAGGCATCAAATAATGTAATCATTATTTGAAGATCGTATTATGTGGATGTTTTAAGAAGGAGTTAAATTGTTCATAAACATATATTACCGTTCAGATCCCTGACAAAAGATAGTCTTGGGACATGTAAACATGTGCAATTCTTTTAAATCTGAACGCAACACAAAACAACAAACTTTCTACCATGTACTGGATTCTGAAGCTACTTGAAATCATTATAAGGCGCTTTTTATTGCTCTAGTCGTTGTACTACTACTAAACTATCTAAACTTTTGACGTCCTGTCTTACTACTATCAAAGAATATGTAACACGTTACTGTGATAAAATATATGAACATTCTGCCATTAATGGTTTTTGGTCCATAAAAGAATCTAATTATATTTTAACTAAATTTGAAAAGAACAGATAAAATAAAATGTTCCTTGCTTGTAATGTTCAACGTTCGGAAGTTGAACATTACACAATGTGGACTTGCCTTGATGTTTGTAGATCTCTAACTTTTCTTTTAGATAACATATTTGTGCGATATTGGGATACAATATATCGTAAAGTTGTTTGTATACCTATGGGTACAAAGTGTGCCCCTCTTGTTTCAGATTTGTTTTGTATTGCTATGAGAGGGCTTTTATGCTAAGCTTAAAACCTGATACACAAGCTGATATTGTTAGTGCTTTTAGTAAAACGTCTAGGTATTTAGACGATATTTTGAATTTGGATAATCTTTATTTTGAAACTATGGTTACTTCTATTTACCAAAAAGAACTTATTTTAAACAAAGCGAATTATAAGTAATTATTTCCTGATTACTTAAGCTTCTATAAATATTCCATATGCATCCGCTTTGCCTTGGTACTTGATACGTGGTACCTCGTATCCTACAGCCGAACATATAACATGCACTTAACCACAGTAAAGGTACACAATGATATGTAATCCATAATATATAAGTAGCTGTTTTCTTATAGAACTGGCCAAAGTAATCCAGACATCAAACAGTGGCAAAGTAAGTACGACTCCCAAGATGTAAGTTTGTTGCTGGATTAATACACGGATGGAAGAGTTCTTTTAGCTTAATGCTAGTAATTTACACTATGCATATATATGTATATATTCGTTATATCAAATAAGGAATTGATAAAAAGTTGAAATTTTATTTATTCCTCTTTCAGTATAATTATGTGTGGCAGCATTTGTTGCATTGCAACTCGGTGCTATTTCTATAGTAGGACAATGTAAATGTTTCAATATTACAAATAAACCTGTTCATGAGCAGTAATTAAAAGTGCAACATTGCTCACAACCCCTAGTACGATTTAAGCTGTATTCCATTTTTATAACTAAAGCACTGAAATGGATGGGCAAAAGGACCAGAAAATATAACAAATATTCTGAAAATGGGTGAGAGGAAGTACGTTGCGACTTTTTACGGCCGCCAAACAGGCGATAAACACTTGCTGTAACATCGCTGTTGTTAAGTACAAAAATACTGATAAGATGCGATACAATAGTAATATATACTCGACTCGAACTCGAACGAAAAATAGAATAAAGGAAGGTTAATGAGTGGAAACCGAAAGTGTACATCAGTGTCGGATATGCTAATATGAAAAACTTTTAACATACTTGAGCTTCGAATATACACACCTTCTTGAATGTCAGTCAATGATTTATTGTATATTTATTTGAGTAAATCACTTTGTATATTATTGGACTGCATTGAACGATTTAGTGTTCGACTCTAATGAGAGACTACGATCTCCATAGAGCAAACATATACAGTTAGGTCTTCTCGTAGGATTAATCATAACTTCTGGAAGTAGGAGATCCTTCGAAAGCATAAGTAGCTATGTGAACAGAGAAACTTGCCTGACATACCTGCTTAAACTGTATTTAGTTAGCCTTAATATGATACATTCTGAATGTAGGATATAATTTGAAAGCAGAAGCAGCAATGGGAAAAGAGAAAATTGCGGACTCTGTTTTATTGAGTCTGTTCATGAGCAGTTATTAAACGTGAAACACTACTCATACCCCTGGAACTGGCTTAAGATGTATTCAACTGATCCCGAAGGACCAGAAAATATAACAACACTGAGAATGAGGTATTGGGTGACACATATCACGAATATCGACCCTTTTTCTATAGTAGACAGGAAATAGGACACGTTCGGTACCCTTTACGTTACCACAATGGCAGCGAGGATAATCTTTAGTATTTCCGAAATAATGTTATGTTAAATGAACTACAATTTGTCAATAGGAGGGTAAGTAATACTTGTCATTTACGATTACCAGAGCAATAAATAGTAAGAAGGTTGTTTTGTCGTTGGACGGTTCAGTCATCGTCGAATTGAAAAGGGGTAATATTTCCACAGATTGCATTGCAGAAGGAAGGAAATACTCGGAATATATATTTCCTTAGAGAAAAAGGGACTTCGAGGATTATTAGCCCTATTTCACTTTACACCTTAAATTATTACCGTCTGTATACTTCCCGATATGTAGTTAGAATGACAAACTCACGCAGAGCCCTAGTATTTATTTCATCGTTCCAGATGCCTTCCGTAATGGATGGCATTCTAAAACCGATCTACTTTATCGGTGGTAAAACACTAATGCCGATTGAGTAGATCGACACGGCATAATTGTGGAACAACAGTGCTCTCAAAGAGAAGCGTTCGACTGGCAAATAAATCATTGAGGAGATTGGCTTTATCAGTGTCACATATAGCTATGGTATCATTATTGACCAGTGCATGGATCCATGGGCTTTTATCGGTTAAACCAGCTTCAACCAGTCACAAGAAGAGTATCAACTTATGAAGTGTGCCTGTAAAACTTGTATAAAAATCATGTTGAGCGCCGCGAACTAAATAAACTACATCGATGCGTAGTGTTTTGAATTTTTCGCACGAGCACTTACATTTGGCAAAATTACTTGTCCTAGACCTAAGCTTACCTTTCATAAACGATATAAGATAACGTGTATGTCTAACGATATAGATATAACATGTATTATGATATATTTTGTTCCACAGAAAGACAATTAGACTTGGCGGTGTTGTTTCTATTTGTGAAACCGCCCGTAGAATAAATGCCTTAACCTGTATGCATTTTTAACCATTTTGTGCAAGCAATGACGTCCGCTAGACACATGCTCGTCTGAATCAAATTTTAGAGTGGGTGCTTGTTAAATGAAATGATAACCAGGGTGTCAAACAGATTGACGTCTGATGCTTACTCATTACTCGGCACCTCATATGGATTCAAACTGTTTGCATATGATAACCCAGGCCCGTCTTCATTGTACTGAACGGGTTAAATTAAGTCCATTTATTACACGCCATTCAGTTTCTAACAGCTATTACAACAGTCACACTAGCAATCGGTTTCTGTCGGACTCCTAACCTTGTTAATCTGCCCGTATTGTCAGACACCGGTAAGTAAACCTCTTCCGTAGACACGTCTTGTTAATGCCTTACAGTCCTGCTTAAACTGTTTTTAACGGCACCCCGTATACATACCAGGCTTATAGCGTATAACATATTAGTGTTACTCTAAATAGGATGAATTATGTATATAGGAGAGTCTGAGTTCGTTCTCAAGTTTTTGATTGGTCAGATTTGAGCCTTTGGCTCAAATCTGACCAATCAAAAGCTTGAGAACAAACTCAGACTCGATCCTTGGAATGCAAATGCAGCAATGCGAAAAGAGAAATAACTGTTCATGAGCAGTTATTTAAAGTGCAGCACTACTCACACCCTATGGCACCGGCTAAAAGCAATTGCATTTATGATTCAGAAGGACCAGGATATATAGCAACGCTGGGAATTAAGTACGGGGCGACGTTTAATTGCCACCACACAAGCATTTAATATCTGATGTTGTGAAGAACGTACTTTCTGAATATAGGAGATCGTTCACAAAGTACATCAGCAATGCGGAAACTGCAGACTCGGCTTGAGTTAGGTTGTTCATGAGCAGTTATTTAACCTTTATCCTGTCACCAACCGCTAAAACGACCGCGAAACATGTGGCTGGATATTTGCTTTGATATCCTACCACTACCTAATATAGAGTGCAGTTTCCCTTTTCCTGAATAATATAGGCAATGAAGCTCGGTACCAAAATTTGATATCCAGTCACTTCCTTATATGGGTGCGTTGGAATACGGAACTATTTTGCCCATTTTATTTTGAAACATTAAATGATAAACGACGCCATCATTTTGTCTCGCCAAAGTTTACACGGTACAGATAAAAGGGACAATGATAGAGAGGAAATATGACACAGATAAAAAACTTTAATGAACAATTCAAATTATTCTCATATTTGTTGTTAAAATGTTTCAAAACTATAAAAGAAACATTTATTGTATTTTTATTTCTTTTTAACTGAGACAAAGCATTATTTGTTCTTCTGTTGCACGACACGATTAAGGCTATGAGAATGCATATGTCACATACAGTAACTGAATCCTAAATCCAGAATTAATGTAGAGCTAATTCATTTTTCCAATGGAAACCAATGCAGTCATGTCTATGATAATACATAATTATAATTGTAATGTTGTACTAAAATTGAGACACTGTATAAGAAAGGGCGTCTTATTGCTTTGCAAACAGTGTAGATCTAGACGCAAATCTGTGTAGACCCAGATCAGACAGTGTATACCAAGATCAAACAGTGTAAACAGAGATCAAACAGTGTCGACCCAGATCAGATCTCACATAAATGATCAAAATAGACCCAGATCATACTGTAGACCCAGATCATACTGTAGAACAATATCACACAACACACATATGACCAGTATAGACATTGATCAAATACCTCATCTATGATCAGTGTAGATCTAGATCAGATCGCACATTTATGATCAATGTAGACCCGGATCAATCAGTGTAGACCCAGATCAGATATCAAATGATGAGGTATCTGGCTGCTCTTGATGTACACTGTTTGTAACGAAATAAGACACTTTATACCAGAGAACAACTTATTTATTCTATCAATTCTACCATCGACTCACACCAGTCTTACATACAATATGTGCTAAATTACAGTCAAATGTCTGAGGGTGAACAAATGATCTGTTCAAATTTGCTGTCCAATTTAATCATTCTGTGGCTGCGACAATTGATCACCAACAAATGCATTTAACACCAGTGGATCTTCCTTCTAGTGAATATGTTCATTTCCCTATAAAACATTCCATCTATTCAACAGTTAGCAGGGAGACCTGCTACAGACCAGTTAGTCATCGAATCTGAAAATGTAAATAATCAAAATCAAGCAATGTAAAGTAAAGTACCTAGTTATAGTCTACTTTCAGTCCGAATGACCGCTCAGCCGACTGTACATTTACTCACCTGAGCCTACAATATTGAGCACTGCTAACATATGGCGCAATCATGCAGCCGCAGTACCGGCGAGTGACCCTCACAGGTACCAATTTTAACCCCTGGGTGGAGAGGTGGTGCGGATGGGAGACACGGAAAAGTGTCTCTGAAATTTCCGGGAGGGATCGGGATTTGAACCCCGTACCTCCGGACTGATAGTCAAGCGCGTTACCACTAGACCACCGCACACCACAAATGTGAATGTAAACTTCATAAGCAATTAATTAAGTTAATATTTAAAGGTGTCACAGTAAATATCACCAACTCAAATCTTAACATTAAGTAGGTTATGAAGTAACTTGATTTCATGTTAAATCTTCTATTTTCTGCAAAGGTCCATTTTTATTACTTTTGAATTAAATGTTACTGAATTGCTTATCCCTTTTCTCCATAGTCAAAAGTGCAAATAACATGTATATTCAATGAGCAAATAACATAATTATAATATCCATCTAAATAATAAAGTAGGAAAATTAATGCTTAAAATACAATCTTGAGGAAAGTAAAACAGAAAGTTGACTGAGGATCTTTCTGCTTTACTTTCAGCTTTCTTTGTGCTGTCATTAATTAATATTCAACAGCATTGATCAGCATAATTATTAAAGACGCCTTTATATAGATTGTACTTATGCGGAGGAAATGGTTTTAAAGGCATTTTAATATGGATGTTTGATATTAATTGATTAGAATACATACATGAAAATAGTTTTCAGTTGAATTTTGATATATGATTTCCAATTCTGACGAGGCCGTTGTGTCTACTTTTGAGGATGAAAGAGTTCCATGATTTAGAAGGCAGGCAGATGGGTACTGAAAGCTGGGTTACAGGTAGTTCCCTGTTATTCTCAGAGAGAGAGAGACAGAGAGAGAGAGAGAGACAGAGAGAGAGACACACACACAGACAGAGACAGACAGAGACACAGAGACAGAGAGAGAGAAAGACAGTGAGACAGACAGGGACAGAGAGACAGAAACAGAGACAGAGAGACAGACAGAGAGACAGACAGACAGATAGACAGAGAGACACAGACAGAGAGACACATACACACAGGGAGAGACAAAAGGGAGAGATAAAGGGACAGAGAGACATTGACACAGAGAAATACACAGAGAGAGACACAGAGAGATACATAAATATAGAGAGAGAGGAGAGGAGAGAGAGAGAGTGAGAGAGAGACGTTTTACCTGCAATTTATCAGCAAAATATCTTAATCCGACGTCCTTGGCACTTTTGAACTGCTTTTCCAATCTCGAGCACCAATCGATGTTTTCCAAATTCCATGTCGACACGAATTCCAATTCCAACAGTTACAAATCCAAATGTTAGGTTTAACACAGTTAATTGCATCACAAGACAAAGTCGCTGTTAAGAAAGCGGATCTAACAGTAAGTCCACAAATGCTGTGTAACTCCAAAATACGTTTGTTTGATAAAGTTTATTTTCGCCAGTAACGATGACTGCTGATCGTCTCACCTATGTTCAGTTAACATATGCGGATGTTTGTAATTTGGCATGTTATCGTTTATATAATTCTATTAAGAATATGTACATTTTCTTTTTGCAGCCTTTACTCATCTTTTTGTGATTATAGAAACAATAAATGGGAGGACTATTTTTCTTTCAAGTGGTAGTTCTATTCGGTCACAGTTCTATTTATAGAAACAAACTAAAGAATAAATCGAAAGGGTGCTAAGAAAAATTAATAATTTATTCGTTTTATTTATCTTAAATCTTTAAACCACATTATTGTAAATATATGTCCGTTATTTGGTGACAGGATAAATATAATAATATGTCACTATTTAGCCGACTATGGGCGGATGATTGAATGCCTATGTAAACAGATCGGATCCAAACTGTTTGACACCCTGGTTGCATTTTGGTAGACACATTCATTACAGCTTGAGTTTTGAAAATGTAGTACGTGAAAAGAATTGCAAAATAATTTGCTCAACAGGCTGATGGTTAAAATGCAACTCTACTGCACAAGCGGTTACAGTTCAGCGGTCTGCAGTCTTGTGTTAAACAAATGTCAGTTATACATCAGTGTCTTGACTCCCTTTCTATCTCTACGACTGCTGTCAATACAAATTAGGTTTATTACTCTCATCCGCCGATTTTAAACCAAAGTCCAGTGGGAATATTTTAATACCGCATCATGACAACATTTTAATATCGCATCATGACAACTGCCGTAATTGGAGAGGTGGGCGATACTAGAATCCCATGCGCGGATCTAGCAACCCCGCGCGTAACCCAAAGTGGTATAATGATAACTATCCCCGCATGTGATCCTGGAGACTGGGGTTGAATTAAGAGGGAGCTACTTGTAGACCTATAGTTTCAAACGATGGAGACGCAAGAGGCAACTGTCGTACAGTTGTATTTGCCATTGTCCTGCTAGATAGAGATTTAGATCCATTTATTTCACATTTTTACCCATGTGGACACGTGAGAACCTATTATCAAACAATGTTTCAGTTACTGATCGGGAATGAAAATGTCACTATGGCAAAAACCTTTTAAATGCCGCTGACCATATCGTATATCTCAGGATAGTGATCACCATCCTCCCTAATATCCAATTTTAGACTAATTTAAATGATTTAAAAAGAGTAATTTGATATACCAAGTCAACCGAGTCATTAAATAAGCGGCAAACACTAATATCGTATATTTAAAGGCAACGTTCTAGAAATGTTCTAAGAGTAATGATAAGAGTAGGGCATAGGACCCGGGTTTCTCTGTATCCTATCCCTTTTCTCTGGTGCGTCCAATTAGCCAATAGTGAGCAGAAACGGACGTTAATCTACACAAACAAATCATACTCTACTTTCAAACCTTTTCTTCGGTTAATTAATTTCGCGAACTTACACAATATCGCGTGTCTGCGCGTGTGTGTAAACTGAATACTACTTTTCATTTTAAAATGATTTATAATGTAGCATACAATTTTCTCACCATTGTTCTGATTTCGAAATTTACACGGCGTTGAGATGTCACCCTACCTGGGCATGATAGAAATACAATAAAATCCAGCTTTAGTAAAGCATGCATAAACTAATCATTTTCTTTTAACTCTTTCTTTAATGAACATTAATTTTGTGCATGAATACTGTCTTTCAAAACATGTCAAAGGCATATTATAATCCCATCCCCATCCTAAAAGATAAACAGTGTAAATAAACATACCCCTCTCCGACAAATCTACAACAACCGCGACGGCAAAATGCATGTAAAACGGGAGACATATGTAACGCTTTCGTTTCAAAGTTATGTCATCTGCAACTTTGTCGTCTGCTACAATTTCCTTTGTTTTTAATTTTCTTCATTTTTGTTTCAAAATGTAGTTAGAGTATCAAGCGATTTGGATCCTGATGATACACTGAGTTACTCGGCGTCTCATCTGGATCCAAGCTTTTAACTTAGGTTATCACAGATGCGATATTGGCAGCGAATGAGTTAAGTGAAACTAACTGGATCCACATGTCACTATTGTACTCAATGATTGAGCTGCTATCAGAGTAAGTGTAGAACACAAATAAAGGGTACGACAAAACAAGATAGTAAAATGTTCCGATGCCCTCCGTCCGTTTCCGGACTAAAAGCAACATTTTGGTCAAACTTTAGACACATTTCTACTTAACTGCGGAACAGTGTCTCGTCAAATCCATTGAAAATGTATTTAGAGTTCAATTTGTGGTGGATATAGGATATATGTTTTAATGTGTATGGTTTTCGTCCTAATTAGCAAGACAGTTAACTTAGTTTAATGACAGAAAACGGAATAAAAAGTCGGTATCAGGTAATTTAGAGATTTCTGGTTAATTTAGATGATTCACTAATATGAAACTATTGGCTTTAATGTATTGCTATCACAATGGTGCTCCAATTCAGAATTGTTAGGCTAAATAGGTCAAAGAACTTAATGAGTAAGATATGTGGTATCTGATAAAGTCAGTAGGATGGTCTAAAACCAAAACAAATCCCAGTGTATATTATTAGTTATGCAGTGCTTAGTGTCACTAATGTGGAATATACACTGCCAGCAACTATTCATATGGAACGAGGCGACTACCTTTAATTTCAAGCATTTACACGCCTAATTGCATCAAGGGCCTACATATATGGCTTTGAGCGGGCGTATATCCTTCTTAAAAACAACCACAAAATGCTATACAATAATGGCTGTCTCACATTATGTCTAAATAGTACATCAAATCTATAATCTTATACACGTATTATTTCGTGTAATGTTATGCCACAGACTTCTTGCGAACAGCACATTTCTAATGAATTACCCCCCTTTAATAGAACAAAAGAAAATAATTTTTTTTACTCAAATGTCGTTTTTATATATATTATTATAAAACTTATTATATTTTATTTCAATGCCAATAAAGCATAAATTATATGTATGCATTCTTAGAAACTATGTTAGGATAAACATAAATTATTATTATAAGTTGGAGAAAGGCATCAGGCTATCAAGCAAGGGAAATAACTATTGCAAAGGCATGATAAGGAGTTTAGTAACCCCATATGGGGATTTATGGAGTTTTCACGTGACATCACTTGACCAATGGAATGACAAGAATTTAGTAGGAGTTAAGATAAATGATAGTATCCATTTAAGGGAAATGTTTATTTCATGTAAACACCTGCCATCCAAATTATGTTATAAGTGCCTCGAATATCACTATGTACGAAGTTCCACTGCTGCTTATAATCAATCAGTTCGATGGTATTCCTATTCATAATTTAATACTCAGATCCTACATTGTACAATATAACATCCATTGATTTTAGATGTTAAGGTAATCATATACAGCAACCACTCTAAATCGGATGTTCGATATAGTATAAAGATCGGTCTTGGAGACAGGTGGCAGCTGAAAAAGGGTGAATGTAATTCTGCATGACTTTGACCCTGCTTTAAGCAGCCCTCTACATAAAATATCTATATTCTTGTCTACTAGAATTGTGGTTTAGAAGGTTTTAAAGGTATATATATTATGAATATGTTTTCAACTTTATACTTAATGGCATACACAGATTATTTAACGTCGAAAACACATATATACGTTTGTTTCTGATTTTACGTCGGTAAATTAAGTGAATATATTACATGCGAGTCGTGATTGTGACCAAAATGATCATGTTCGCAGTCTGTCAGTACGGATACCGTAGACACTTTTTATGATGAACTCATTGGTACCTAGCGCCTCTTAAAAGGACATAGGCAAATAGTGTAGATCCCGATCATGGGCTCATGAAGGAATCATCTGATTAGGGTATGCCCTGTTTGCTGAACCCGTGGGTGTCAAGGGGATCTACCGACAAATAGTTTGTTTTACATGCCTCCTTATCATGGAAACAAGGATGGACTCCAAAATAAGATCTGGTGGATTTTCTTTAAACCTTTCCTAGTTCTATATTTATTCCAAATGTCAATACCTACTGAGTATTCATTGACAAAATAGTTATAATGAGATGGAATACTGCAGCTCTTTCAGCAATATTTATAAAGAAACACATCTATCAAATTCCATTAGCAAACAGGGCATACCTTGATCAGACGGCTCCTATAGGAGCCGTTTTATCTGGGTCTACTCAGTTTGCAAATGCGTGAAAAAGCAAAGGTTTTAGAAGTATGGACGTAAATGGGTAAACTCCTAATCAATCACAGTGTATACACTTCAGCGGTTATGCAGTGGTTCTTATTATGTCCAACAACAAATATAGCGTTTAATGTTTCGCAATATTGGATATTCATTTACAACCAATTAATTCACCATGAAACTTTATACTACCAACGGACCAGGATCACTTATTTGTTCATTAGACATTTTAATAAAGCTATTCTCATATTTCTGGTTGCTAATAATTATGTTTAACTTGCAACCGTCATCTTAAAATGTCGTTTAGACTGAAATAAAACGTTCTTTATGCATTATGTTTTATCATTCCTATAAACGATCAGAATGACAAACTGTTTGGACTGATTGGCCTAGACCATTCTCATCATAACTAAGTATGTTCGGTTATCACGTATTCTGTTAGCAATCTGTCATAACAGGATCAAGGAGAAATTAGATACACTACAACAGGATCAATGTGAAATTAGATACACTAGTTCATCCCGATTCGTACCTAATTAGCTGGAAGGTGTATAAATTACTTGATTTAATGATTCGTCACGGGGAAATACAGTATACTCTCGATTATTGGAATAGTTACATAATTGTCGTTATCAATCTTTAAGGCAGGTGGCAGCTTAATGTATGGTGAACGTCATGCAGTAAGCTCCCCTAGGAGCTGGCTACATGACTTTCACCATGCATTAAGCAGGTACCTGCCTAAAAGAGTCTCAAGTCTTCTATACTAAAGTTTCGAATAATCGAGATTTTACTGTAGATTAACGTGTATGGTAATGATACAATATTCTTGTAAATCATGTATCGTTATTTACGAGCGGGTATGTGCAGGGATAGATTAATAAAATTAGAGAATTTAAGCTTCGATGTGCTAATAAATAAATAGTTCACAGTCATGCAAAATGTTTTCGAGATAGAACTCTAGCATGTTTCACAAATGATATTAAACTGCTTGAAACATATAACAGTCATACATTACATGATCATATACGAATGGTGTTGATGTAACAACATGGAGCAGAAAACAGAACAAACTCTACACAGCGCAACAAGGTCACAGTGGACTCTCCAGGGAAACGTCATTAGGTACAGCAAGTCATCGTTTAGAAAAGCAAGATAAAATTAATTGTCCTGTAAGAACTCAACTGATTAACTTACTATCGCGTAACTACTGGCAATCTTATAAATGAAAACGAAGTGAAGTAAAGTAGGAAAAGACACTTACAAAACGAAACCAACACCAAAACACCAATAGTAAGCTAGCAACACATCCACACACACGCACGCACGCACGCACGCACGCACGCACGCACACGCGCGCGCACACACGCACGCACGCGCGCGCGCACACACGCACGCACGCGCGCGCGCACACACGCACGCACGTACGTACGTACGCACGTACGCACGCACGCACGTGATAAAGAGAGTACCGCCTTGGAACGGTCAGTTGCAAAACCACCACTGTGGGGTTTAAACCGGTTCATGGACGTCATAACCTCACACTTATCTCAAAGTCACTCTAGCTTAACAAATAGTGTAAATAAAGGTATCCCCGCCAGACTTCCCCACAACATAGAAGGGAATCGTAGCTACCGACTGTAAAGGGGTCAAATAACCAAACATGCAGTGCGTTGCAATATAATGGGGCCATAACCTTTCTTCATAAACGTTTTAATGCGTTTAACAAACAAATCATGTTAATGGATATGACCATGATTTTTCCTACGTTTGTAGATAACATCGCCATAGATTTCTGTATGAGAAATACCTTGTTGCAGTAGCATCCGTAGATAAAGTCGGATTTGTCTGTTCTTTTAACACAATTACTGTAGAAATGTGTAGAATTAAACTATCGATAGTGTAGCAGTCAAATGCATTTGGTTGATTAACTTCAGCATTGGTTAGCGGTAGGTGGGTGGTTCTACCAGGGTATTCTTCTGTGTACGAAACAATGCAATGTGTTCCATGCACGGAAACATATAATGTATTTTGTCACCTGTAATTAGCTGGACATCGTGATTTAACTGAAATGCGACGTATAATGTCCTTTGTCACCTGTAATTAGCTGGACGTCGTGATGCAACTGAAATGAACAGATAATGTGATCTTCCACCTGTAATTAGCTGGACATCGTATTGTAACTGAAATGAACAGAAAATGTCGTCTGTCACCCGTAATTAGCTGGACGTCTTTATGTAACTGAAATGAACAAATAATGCCGTCTGTCACCAGATATTAGCTGGACGTCGTGATGTACCTGAAACGAAAAGATAATGTCGTCTGTCAACCGTAATTAGCTGGACGTCGTGATGTAACTGAAATGCGACGTAAAACACCAATACCAACAAACACTCATACACAATATAAAGTGGTTTTCGAAGAATTCAGTTATCAACGATGAAGTATATTCACATTTATAATACAACAAAAGGCACGCGTACTTAAACATGTAAAGTGCATTTGGTATAAACGTTAATCGTTCTCAGATGTCGAACATTCTATTTATTGGAAAGGTACCAACTAGTTCCTGCATAATCTTACATCTTAAAATGTTGATAGCAATCCCGATGTTATTTTATCGGTGGGTAAAGACTCATACATCACAGTGTGTCCACGTTCTGATCTTTTGTAACTAGAGATAACGACAAGCCAAAAATTGGAATATGTAGTGAACACACTCTTTTAAAGACAACTGTTCAGGTATGAAAACCAAATTAACCCATATCGTGCTGAAAGGTATTTATGCCAATACTGCGTTCAGTTGCAATTTGTATTTATTTCTGATTCGTATGAGCGTTTGAGAAACAGTTTGGATCTTGATGAAACGCTGAATTACTCGGCGTGTCATCTGGAACAACCTGTTTGCAAAAACGCGTCGGATCGTATGATAAGGGCTAATGGATGTTTCACGCTAAGTTATGGCAGCATAAAACTACATGCACAATGATGTGAGCCAATCATCCATGGACAGTTTCTAACTACTGTGTGGAGAAATGGTTTTAAACACTGAACCTGTCACGTGTGTACCGTACCGTGTATCTATCAAATCAGGGGATTAGTTACGATAAGGGAATGGATTCATTAACATGTATTGTGCATTATGTGGGTGCCTTTATTTGAAACTCTCTATCGTAGGACAGGTGCATTTGTATTACAGTTGGTGGATTCCTTAAATTATACTAAATCTATTATGAGACGAGTTTATTCATATTGAATAATGAACACTTTCTAATCCAGATTTGCGTTTTGCGTTTATAAACGAATTTATTAGATTTATTAGACCAGTTTCAGTTCAAACAATTATAAAGTAATGTGCTGTATACATTATTGTTATAAAACATGTCGCACTACATTGACTCAAGCGTAAAGCTTTAAATAATAATTTTCCTTTATGGGACAGGTATCTGATTATGCTTACTGTACGAATATAATACTTTACTCAATAAATACGCCTTTCTACAGCTTTGGAAAGACAGTAGATCCAGAACAAATGACTCCTATATGATCCCTCTGATCAGGGTCTGTTCTGTTTGCTTAAACTATACTTAACAAAAAATCAAAGATTCAAAAGTGTTGGAATATATATATTATTTGGAAATACAAACAATTTTAAAATAGCAACATTGAATTATTTCTAAACCCTTAAACCTACAAAGGAATAACTGTCACTCTAACGAGTGTCGTTTTGTGTTTTTAAGTGTTAAAGTAGAGGACCTTTAAAGTAGTGCTTCAACGACGCCATTTGACACAGAATGAACGAAAACATGCACTTGGCTGTATGTAAAATGGCTGGACTCAACGCCATGTTGCGACAGCTTTTAACGTTAGTCATAGTGTCATAGCTGGTTATAACAGGTGTAACTGGACAATTGGGGTGTACAACGGAGACCGGGTCAAGGTCGTCCGCGGGTCACAACCTGTGCACAGGATCGGCAATTGTCGCTTATGGCACGAAGACGACGATTCAACTCCGCTGTAACGTTACGAAGGGACTTTGAAAAGATGTATGGCTACATGATTTCTGTTCAGACCTTCATGAAGAGACTTCATGTTGTAAACCTTCGGGCCAGAAGACTAGTTGTACGACCGCCATCTAGTCCACACTACCGTAGATGTCGGCTGGTGTTTGACCATGGCGTCAACGGTTGCGCAACAGTTTGTGGACTGACGAGTCTTTATTAAACTTGGACCTTCATTATGGGCGTAGACGTGTGCCGAGACAGAGAAACGAAAGGTTTTGGGACGGCCGTGTGGGAGAGCATGATAGAGTCGGAGATGGGGGAGGGGGTCAGTGCTCGTATGGAAGGGCATATCTTACGACGACCACATGGTTCTTTATATCCTAAGGAAGGGGGATCTGACCGGTGTTAGTACATGGATAAGATCATAGACCATTTTGTGTACCCTTACGCTGGGGATTACGTTCATTTCTTCAACTTGATGGACGATAATGCACGCCCACATCGTGCAAGGCTGGTGGATCATTACATTGAACGGGAGAGAATAGAGCGAATGAACTGACCAAGATCTAAACCCTATAAAACATGCATGTGATATGCTACAACGTAGGATATGCGGTTGGGATCGGCAACCAAGGACTGTTGAAGAGACATACTCATTGAGGAATGGCGAAGAACACCCATCGCAGAAATCCATAGATGTTAGGAGCTCATTAACGCGCGTGGTAAACACACGTGTTATTAACTGTAAATTGAGTGTAACACAAATAAGATAAAGACGTTATGTTTAAATTTTGTTACACCGCCCGCCTATTCTTACATACAGTTTTAGGGTGGTTGTGCTTTATTAGCATCTGTAATACTGTTTTCGCCCTTTTTAAAGAGAGAAATACTCTGCAATAAAGTATGTAATATATCATGTAATTTGTGTACATTGTCTGAATAAACATATGTTTATGTATTTGTATTGGTCCTATTGACACCATACGTTTTGTTGAGTATATACTATAGACGTGTTTGTGCTGTTTGTGTCATGACCAGCACTTTCTGTGGTCATGCTATTACCGGTTTATCAATTAATGTAGCTACTTGTCATGATGCCAATTATTCTTACATTACATTAATGATGTAAAGGGGTAAAATAATATTTGCTAGACATACATAAGTATCAGCTTGTTATGCGAAGAACACAGGTACTCGTGTGAAACTGATAGTGATCGTATGTACCAGCTGATGTACTAGGTGTTTGTTTAACACTTTGATTAAAATATTTTTGTGCCATTGATAACTACATTAATGTTGAATTAAAATGGAAGCAGTGTCAGGTAGATGACGTCAGATTATCAAACATGTTACAAATGCCGTATATGCAGAACCAATACTTACATTTTACTTCCAGCAATTTGCCAAATAACATCATCCAAAGAAGTTTTATTCCCCACCACGACCAGATGGAAAGGACTGTTGGGTCAAGCTGATGCTGTAATATATAAACAAACATAAGTCTAAATCGACCTGTAATCTGTAGCCAAGTGGGGACACTCTTGCTAGTCAGATGGCCTACAATATCCATTAGCTGCAAGTTTAAAACATCAGTCTGATTTAATATGCATGCCTAACAAGTCGCCAACTATTTATACATTCTTCTAACACGATGTTATGAGACGCCACATGCACATACATGCCAATGTCAGTTAGTCAAACCTTATCGATGCTTCAACATTGTTCTAGAATGAGAGTCAATCGAAGTATGAATTTTCCTTCAGAGTTTTAAGTTAACGCAATGTTGCCTTAACCCTTTCCCTTAACTAAACGCATTTTGACGCATCTGCAAACAGTGTAGATCAAGATCAGATGGCTCCTATAGGAGCAAAAATGTCATGTTTTCATATGCCAATATAAAAAATAATCTTAATATCCATGACGTCATTATTACCTACATGAATATTCATCAGGGAAAGCGTTAATGCATTTAACAATTTACTCCATGAACATTCATCTAAGAAATGACATCATGAATATTCATAATATTAACTTATTATGATAGCACAGAATATTTGGCCGTGACAGAAATTGTAAAATCATATCTACATTGTATCATCAGCAAGCAGAGCTCCTACATATGCCTCTGATCTGGATGTACTCTCTTTGCAAAGTCATAGAAATGCGTATTTCTGGGGAAAGAGTTACCCAGTTCACACATAAAACCTATTGCGACCTTTTTTGGTCATTTAAACATTTGTAGTACCGGCTAGTGACCCTCACAGGTACGGATTTTAACTCATGGGTGGTGAGGAGGTGCGGATGGGAGACACTGAAAGCGGCTCTGAAATGTCCGGGAGAGACCGGGATTTGAACCTCGGATATCCGGATTAGTAGTCAAGCGCGTTACCACTAGACCACCGCACATCACGATCTATAAAAGGAAAGCGTCAAAGATGTTTATGATCACGTTATAGTCGACAAGTACACATTAATAGTTCGGTTTACTGTTTTTACGCATATTAATACTACACAAATGAATCAAACCATGGTCGAACATCGAACTAAAATATGCTCTGGTATCTAAGATGAGAACCATTTCAGAACATTGTATTATTAGCGTTTGTTTGCCATTTCCGCGGGCCATGTGTATACATGACAGTTATAAAATAAGCAATTAAATCCAGTTTTAGGGTTATTTTGAAAAATAGCAAAGTCGAATGCTGTTTTTTATGTATATACAAATAAAAATAAGAGTACAATAAAAACTCGATACTACGAACATTTATTTAGGATGAATTTATGTCTTTGTAGGCAGATGCTGTTTATTGCATGGTGAAGGTCATGCAGAAAATAAATTCCCCGATGAGCTTTCTGCATGACTTTCACTCTGCATTAAGCTGCCACCATTGTTAAAGGTCAACAATTGTACATATGTGAATGTTCGAAAAATCGATAATAATAAAACGTATGATATAACATGAACGCCAATGAATGTCTCTAAATTTCAATGGTTTGGATTAACACAAATTGCAGGCATTGCCTATCGTGTGTATTTCTTGGTAAACGAAATAAGATTAAATTTATATTCCTACACACATTAGGTTAACTGCATTACTTAACGAAATCAACTATTCTCTATACTATAGTGTTGCTATCGTTCAAGTAGAAAGCTTGTAAACTTTGTATTGTATAAAAATGATCAATATAAATTATACATAGTTGTAACATTTAATCGGAATTAAACAAATCAACACCATTTGACTTCCAGGAAGGTCCTACGGGGGTCATTCAACTTCTCATATAATATGGTTGATAGTGCAGACGTGTGAACCTTATCCTCATCTAAAGGTCAACATACACCAAAAGCTTGATATTAGTAAACGCACTTGATTTTAGCATCTTAACAATACTAGATTTTCTTTTTAATTCAAGAAGACATCGTGATAAATCTAGTTTGAGATCGAAATTGAAACCTTTCAGTTTTCAAAATTAGACACCTTCTCTACATAATTTCATTTTTCAAATTGCATAGTTTGGTTTAAAAACTCTAAGCTCTATTGTAAAATCATTAGTGTTTTACTGAGTAAAATTGATGGGATTTAGGCAAATTGAAATCACAAAAATGACCTCGTAATTTCCTTGAAGTAATGCTGCGGAAACGTATTTTCTACTCTGTATTTTGTACGCACGATGTTCCATTTCAATTACTTAGGAAAATTAGCTTGAAATCTGTTAAGTGTGTTGGATTTTTCCAGCGAGGATGTAAGTGAGTCGGATGTAAGAGCACTTGGAAAGAGCGGCATGAAACTGATGGAAAATTGACGGTAATACAATTATTTCGAAAAGTTTCAACCGTTTCCATGCAGTGCATAGGATTTATACAACTTCCTCCAAGTAATCCCTGTTTAAATTCTTGCAGATATGTTTATTTCTCTTTGAAGACACATCAATTTTCAAATGTGTTATAACAATCTTTTTATAGATCGAGACATCATATTAACATTTTATGTATGCAATTTAATAGGAATAGGCATACGCTGAGAAACTATCATGTTAAACTGTGTATAGAAACCTTATATTTACTTCATGTAGTCCATGGGTATTACAATTCCTAAAAAACAAAACCCATGTCCATATCATCGCATGTCTGTCTGTGCATATCGACAGGATTATGGACTTCATTAAACTTGGTCTTAAAAAGGGCAATAGTCATTCAAAATACCATTGTTAACCATTTGCTTGCTATTCACGTCAATATACCTACCTGTAAATAGTGAAGACCCAGATGAGACAGCTCCTGCAGGAGCTGTTTCATCTGGGTCTGCACTATTTACAAGTTGATTGTGCAACCAGTGCACTTCACAGCAGTGATTGCACAGCGAAATACGTGTACACAGTGAAGATATATGTAATTATACAACAGGGCATGGGTAAAGAAGGAGACATGTGGTTTAAAATTCAACAAGAGAAGGGTTAAAAATTGCAAGTGGACAGGTGGTATGCATGTGCGATACAGTTATTCATTATAACATTTACGGCGTCCACTTTAGCAAATAGCATTGTACATGACACACTAGCATAATGTCTTGTTTTGTACCGGAAACTATTCGACCCGGATGATATTTGTTGCATCGTGGTTTTACGCTAGTTTAATTTAAACCTATTTAGTTGCATAGTAATATGTGCAAAGGGATTGGGTTACAATTTATTACAACATTAGCATTTGCCCGTTCCCTAGATATATACAAAACGGTGACATAGCTTAATAAAACAGAAAATGAAGTATTTATTCTTAAATAATAATCGGGGGCACAACCAAAGTGATACTAATACTCGTTTACTTTAATGTTAGTTTTATAGGTTTAGGACAAAAACTGGCTGTGATATGGGCGAATTTGAAGGTATGGGTCATAATTACGAAAACTGGGGGTTGCCATGGAAACGGTTAAAATACAAAAAGCCTAAAAGTAGGCGCTATTGGCTCCCTGAGTATTAAGTTTGTGTATAAGACCTCTATGTCAAACCCTGTCAAATGCTTTGGAAATATCACAAACTATCACACAAGTGTGTTGTTTTTGTTGTAAAGATTTACAAATAGAATCATACCTTTCAATAAGTTGACAAACAGTTGAATTATTAGGAAGAAATCCCGATTGGCATTGATAGATAAGAACATGTTCTATAGCAAAAGTATACATATATTTGAAAACAACACGTTCAAAAACTTTTTCAACACATGACAGTAGAAAGACTGGTTTATAATTTGACGCTTCATGTTTATCTCCCTTTTTAAAAAGAGGTAAAACTATAGCTTCCTCCATAGATTAGGAAATTTGCAGAAATAAGAGATATGTTAAACAAAATAGAAAGTGGTTTACTAACAGAATCACGAGTGGATTTCAACATATTATGACTAATCGTATAACAGCCCTGTTGCTTTTCACAACTTAAGATCTCCTACGATGTCAGAAATATCTGTTTCTAAAATAGTTAAAGAATCAAAGGAAGCATCCGTACGATTTAAGAATTCTGGTAAATTTAGGTTTGATTCGTCAATAGTTGAAATGGAACAAAGGTACTTATGTAAGGTATCTGACTATTTCTAGTTATCCGTTATTACTGATCTAGGAGTTAGATCCAAAAGAGGGGGACTTGTTGATGAGTGTCCTGATTGTCGCATAATTTTGTAATTAATTTCCAATAAGATCTGGGTTATCTAGTGTGTAAAGTGTCAATTAATCCTCAGACATTTCAAACAAATAAAGTCTGGAGTGTTTTGTTCATATCAATATCCTTATTTTCTTGCGTTTAAAATTTAAGTCTGTTTATATTTATCATGCATTTCTAATTTGTATTTCTCGTCTAATGTCACTTTTCATCCAAGGTTTATCATTTGTTTTGATAGTTACTTCTTTTAAAGGAATACACAGTTTATCCATTGGAAGATATTAGATTATTAAATTTATTAAAGTCACCATATATTTATCCAGCCAATTCTCTTGTACAATTAGCAAATTTAGACCGGTACATTCAGATGACAAACAGAGGCATTATGATGACTCATTGCTCCATCATCTTCAACAACATAGGCACTAGTATATGAGCAGCAATCGCTAATTAAAAGTAGATCTAAAGGTGTGCTACTAGCAACATAAATACGAATTGGCTCATTTATAATATTCGACAGCCCAAATAGAACAATTAAATCATTTAATGGATGTAACACAAAAATAAGAAAGCATGTCAATATATATGTCTCAAATTATGAGAATATGATTTGACGTATCACAAGCTTTATCAACAGAATATTTAAATTTTGCCCAAAATGTCGCAATTGTATTAGGGGGTATGTACACAGTACACACCATTATACTTTTAAGCTTGATTTCAAACCATATTGTTTCCTCTGATGGCGATTCTAAGTCAATGCATCTAGTACAAAACAAAGTGTCTCAGTAGTAAATTAAAAAAAAACCCGTAAGGTTTCTGACTTTCCTGAAAGGAGAACAAAAGTAAAATGTTATCTGTTTATATTATTATCTAAGTTAGTTTCTGTAGGGCATATTATATTGTATTATTCTGTGTTCTAAAAATTCGTACATTCCAGTTAGATACAGTAAAACCTTTCTATAACGGACACTAAATAAGTATATTGTGTTAAAGGCAGGTGGCTGCTTAAAGCAAGGTGAAAGTGAAACAGAGCGCTCCTATATGAGCGTTCTGTTTTACTTTCACCTTGCTTTAAGCAGCCACCTGCTCTAAATACCAACTAATTAACACAATTTAGTTGGGCTGGTATAGAGAGGTTTCACTGTATTTCGTCAAAGAGCCCTGGGATTCTTTCGACGTCCATTGCAAAACAATTAGAATCACAGTAAGAGGCTGAAAATAACTATTTTGAAAATATTTTTTTACAGCAAAAAACATTCATACACAAAAACACAGTGACACGAAATTCACGTGCATAATATCGTGTATAACATTTAAAATCTAGTGTAAAACCAACGACAGTGTGTATCGAGCACAGCGGACTATTAACCAAAATGGATTAAATGGATACTGACTGCCTGTCTCTCTCAAAGCTAAAACGACGAGAAAGTGTATATTATAACAAAAGTTAATATACTTATTAGCTATAATTGAACATCAATATTCAATTTGGAACATTTTGTGTATGGATCCAGCTCGAGTAATCAAACCAAACAACTCAAAGCCGACAACATTCTCTCTGGGTCCAGGTCGTGTAAATTTTAACAAAGTGATTATACCCATAATCTCTCTCCAACAAAACGAACTTTGGTGACACGTTTTATGTGAAATAACTACATCAGATATTTGTAGTTAACTATTATACAATGTCTGATCTGGGTCCAGTCTGTAGGTAGAGAAAATGAGAGTAAGACAGAAACGTTTGCATCCAGACCAAATATCGATGTCTGACATGGAGCCAATCCATGTGCAATATACTAATATGAAAACAGTTTGCATGCAGGTATAACATCTGTTGTTTCGATATTTTCACAGGAATATTGATTGATTGACCTATTAGCATCATTATCATCATGAACTATATCATGGCTGAACTAGTAATTACACATACATGATTCAGAGAATCAACGTTCGTTACATGATACATAAATCTTAATACATCCAAGAATTAACAGATGAGAGTAAAACCATTTGGTTAACCCGATCAGGTGAAAGGCAAACACTACATAAAATACAAACAATCATCATCATTTCAATACTCTGCTTGTTTATAAAGCCTTAATGTAAAAAAAACCAACAGCCTGGCGTCGAATCATACTCCCAAGCAACTTGACGTCTGATTCTGAATCCATGCTGTTTGCCAATCAATCATGACAGAATCCTTTCGAAATTTGAGAGATCGGTTGAGTTAGAACAGAACGTTTTTCAGAGGACACATTCCATACCATAGCAGCTGAATGTTAATAACGATCATAATCTCCAGCAATAGCACTGCAAATAGTTTAAATGGCATAATCGTATATAGAAATTTATAGATTGAAATATTCAACGTTTCCTATTGAACAGTGAGTCTTACATATGCATACTATGAAATATACTCTACTGAACGGATACTATGTTAGATTGCATATAATGTATAACATGAGTTGATCCCATGTCTGCTGCAAATGATGTCATCTGCTGGAACGTCCGCTTGCTTCATTATAACACCTACACGCGGTTGCAAACATTGATCGATTGATTGATCGATTTTCCGGCATCTGATCCATACCCAAGCCTCATGCTAGATTTTGTGTCGCGAATAACAGACAAAGGGTCAGTTCGTTTTTGTCGGTAGTTGTATAGGAAAACGTGTCTCTTTGGTGACAGGTAGTATATAATGGTGGCAATACATGGGAGCCACAAAAAACATTGAGCCAATACATGTATAAACATGGGGGTGTGTAAGTGATACTCCGTGTATCGGTCTGGGTTACACGAACTTGATAAAGTAACACGTGTGTAATTGTTCAACACAACTCACCTTTGTGGTTTACCTTGCGTTAACAGTAGTTCAGTCATATTGCTACGTCCAACTAATTACATGTGGAAGGAATATCTAGAAATGTTTCTGTGTATGGCACAAATTGCATCGTTCCATACGCAGAAAAAAAAGCAATATGTTAGTAACAACCGCCTACCGTAAGCCAGCTGGAAGGCTTCCTCACATGAAATATCCAAATTCACAGGCCGTGACTCGAACCACAGAGTGAGGGACTAAGCCTATGTCGACCGAGGACCATAACCGCTAGACCTCGGATTCCCTCCTGTTATGACATTAATACATGAACAAATTTATCATTAAATGGTACGCTTAATACATTGTTTCAACAAGAACTAATAATGAACTTAAATTGTCGTAACAACGCAACGGCAAGCATGACAGGTTTATAATTCTGTAAATATATATTAGATAACTGGTATACAAACAGTTAAGGTTCCTCATCAGACAGATTAGTGCAATAATATATTAATATACTGACACAATAAAATGATGATGTCAATAATTATGTTTCCAACCATTGAAGTCCTACAGGTGTAGTCAAACCTCTCAATAACCGCCACTAAAGTGTGTTAATTAGTTGGTATTTAGGACAGGTGGCTGCTTAAAGCAAGGTTAAAGTAAAACAGAACGCTCCTTGCTTTAAACAACCACCTGCCTTTAACACAAAATACATGATGTAATTTAGTGGCCGTTATAGGGAGGTTTTACTGTACTTTGGTAAATATGATCCAAGTGGATGAATCACAGAAGATAGGCTCTGACAGTTCTTCCGATTCCCGTCGTGGTGTAATGTATTTTACAAATACTAGGAATGGTACAGAATTATATGAAACATGTTTTTATATTATTGAAGGTAACCTCCTTTGATGTGTCCTAATTATATATAAATTAGACGAAAAAATACAATGAACAGATTAATGTAAACGTAACACCTGGTATGAACGTGACGCTTTGGCGATACCTGCAACAGGACGCGTGGTATATCAATTTGCATTGTAAAATACACGCTTTGTAACGAGGATGAAGCCGATACTTTCACCGTGCTTTAAACAACCACCTGCCTTTAACACAAATACATGATGTAATTTAGTGGCCGTTATAGGGAGGTTTTACTGTACTTTGGTAAATATGATCCAAGTGGATGAATCACAGAAGATAGGCACTGACAGTTCTTCCGATTCCCGTCGTGGTGTAATGTATTTTACAAATACTAGGAATGGTACAGAATTATATGAAACATGTTTTTATATTATTGAAGGTAACCTCCTTTGATGTGTCCTAATTATATATAAATTAGACGAAAAAATACAATGAACAGATTAATGTAAACGTAACACCTGGTATGAACGTGACGCTTTGGCGATACCTGCAACAGGACGCGTGGTATATCAATTTGCATTGTAAAATACACGCTTTGTAACGAGGATGAAGCCGATACTTTCACCGTGCTTTAAACAACCACCTGCCTTTAACACAAAATACATGATGTAATTTAGTGGCCGTTATAGGGAGGTTTTACTGTACTTTGTTAAATATGATCCACGTGGATGAATCACAGAAGATAGGCACTGACAGTTCTTCCGATTCCCGTCGTGGTGTAATGTATTTTACAAATACTAGGAATGGTACAGAATTATATGAAACATGTTTTTATGTTATTGAAGGTAACCTCCTTTGATGTGTCCTAATTATATATAAATTAGACGAAAAAATACAAGGAACAGATTAATGTAAACGTAACACCTGGTATGAACGTGACGCGCTGGCGATACCTGCACCAGGACGCGTGGTATATCAATTTGCATTGTAAAATACACGCTTTGTAACGAGGATGATGCATGCACTTAATGTCAATTACGGCCGTAACCCCTTCCGTGCCACAATGACGGGTTTATGATATCACATTCAAACAGTTTGGATCCAGATGAGACGCCGAGTAACTCGGCGTCTCATCAGGATCCAAACTGTTTGACACTCTGTTTACTGTTGTATAAAGAAAATGGAAGAAATGCACACACGTACACTAAAAATAAACGAAACTGTGCCAAGCAGACGACATTGCTGGCGCCGAATGGGTTAATATAACCTTATTGTTGCCTTACCTTTGTGTAGTTGCAAATACTTTTATGTCGAATACAACATTGTAGGACAATATAGACACCTTGATAGGATGCCTAATTATGGTATTTGAAGTTAGTATTATCAGGTTTATAGTAGTGCAATGGTAATGTATCAAATCGATACATATATAAAATTATGCGTTATATTTTGATCTGCTCTTGCTCTACTTCGAATTATATGTCATAGTATAGCTTTCACGTGCAGAAACTATACATTTGTCAGATGTACATTAAATAGCATAACCAATTGCAATATAAATGTTGATATAACTATTTTTAAATGAGTAATTTGAAAATCCATAGAGTAAGTGTAATCAATACTTTATTAACCTTTTCCCTGATGAATATTCATGTAGGAAACAATGACGTCATGAATATTAATAAGATTATTGTTTATAATAGCATATGAACACGGGACATTTTGGCTGAGGCAGAGGCTGTAGAACCAGATCTATAGTACATTATAAGCAAACAGAGCAGGCCCTGGTCAGACGGATCCTATAGGAAAGCATTCCTGCATACCTTTCGAGCGTATTATTTATGTTATAGGAGAACTGTTTTAAACCAATCCCTTATATGGACGTATGTTGACGCCTTTGCAAAACGCACGTTTGGAAATCACTATGGTCAATAAAGCACTTGTTTCATAGGAGCATGAGCTCTATTTATACAATTGTTTAAAAACTACCCAATTCTAAATGTTTCCGTTTATCTAATAAATGCCCATTTTCATTACATTTATTCAAAGAGCTTTGGTCTACAGATAACCTATGAGGGAATGTGTTAACTGGATCTGTAAGATGTTTTATGTTACGAGAAAACACCTTTTGTTTCGCTGAAATCATGCATCTAACTTTTGGACCAATAACACATATACTAGCACCGATTATATTAAACATTTACGGTTACTTTCCTGTTTCAAGGACATTTATATACCAGCACACAGCTATAATTATATATTACTTTGTATTCAATTACAATTCTACGACAAAGATTGTGTTGAAATCTATTTTCGAACATACTTGATTTCTGTAAGTTAATAGTGTGTTGTAATGTGATAGTCTTATCATATCAAATATGAGAACATACTAAAAGTGTTTACCCATTTGACCATATATATTACATGTATATGGATTGTTCATATCTTGTTCTCACATTAATCACTCGTGATGGCTTAGAATGTGGGATATCGCATGTTTGACATACTGGGTATCGCATGTTTGACATACTGGATTCCCAAGTCAGTTATGTTGTCTGTTCTCTGTGACATATTAAGTTTTTCGATAAATGTAAAGCGAATCTTCGCATTTATAAGCCATGTTTGAATTGCTTTTTTGACTGTGCACGGGTGTGTTTTACTCTTCTAAGCCCTTCTCTATCATTCCTCATCCCCATTTCATTACCAAGAGCTGTCACATGAAAGTGGCAAATGCCCCCTACGCTGTGCGGTTATTCCAAAAGTCCCCATGCACGACAGATGACATCTAAGTGTAACGTTGTAGGTTGGGACATGTAGTTTGCGCACAACAAGTTGACTCTATGTGGTTAATATATCTGCCAAATTATTAAAACAAAACAGAGTAATAGACCTCACATGAACACCGGTATATTATGTGCATAAATGGTGTGTTATAAAAGTGTGAGTGTTATCGTAGAGCAATCACCTTGTCCCTGTAAGTGATACGTAATTGTATAATATGGTGTACAAGTATGCAAAATTATTCCAATATCCTCCATAACTCGGATACGAAAAATGTACTGACAGACAAGACAAACAGTGTGATTTTAATATGCACTCTATAAACTGATTATAGGTATCTAAGTCACTTTCATAGATTCAATTTGTGTGTCTTCCGAATTAAGGCTCTGCGTGTGTAGCTTCGAAATAAATGTTCTGCATGCGTGTTATCGGAATGAATGTGATCAATGTGTGTCTTCGGAAAAAATGCTCTGCATGCGTGCCTTCAGAATAAAAGAAAACTACCTTGTAATAGTCTACTCTAAGTTCGAATGACCGCTCATCCTATTGTACATTTACTCCCGTGCTCATTGAGCCATTCACCTACAATATTGATCACTGATAACACATGGCACAATTACACCGCCACGATACTGGCTAGTATCCTCACGTGTACCTGTCTAACCCTTGTGTAGAGAGGAGGCAACCTCGTGCGGATTTCGAGCTGGCCCAGTCGGGATTCGATACCCGGACCCCCGGGGTTTAGCCCAATGCTCAACCACTAGGCAAAATCACCGCTACATACTTAATAAATATGTTAAATATGTGTCTTCGGGATATATTATTGAATGTGTGTCTTAGTAATGAATGTGCTGAATGTGTGCCTTCGGAATAAATGTGCTGAATATGTGTCATCGAATTGAATGTGCGAATGTATGTCTTCGGAATAAATGCATAAATAATATGTGTTCTAGAAATAAATGCATAAATAATATGTGTTCTAGAAATAAATGCATAAATAATATGTGTTCTAGAAATAAATGCGCTGAAATAAAGGTAAAATAAAGTGAACAATGAGATGTACAGACGAGACGAATATATGACGTTAAAGTGTTAACATTATACACATATGTAGACTGTTGTATTAGCGTTAATGAACATAGCTATTGTATTATGGTAGTTAAGAGCTGGTTTCCTTTACATCCCGTAAGTCTGTTTCATCTATAAGCGCAAGTGCAGTTTGTCTACTAAATAATGCAAATTGATTATATATATCACCAAGATGGAATCATATTCTAGTTACAGTAAAACCTCACTATAACGGTCACTAAATTGTGTTAATTCGTTGGTATTTAGGGAATGTGGCTGCTTAAAGCAAGGTGAGAGTAAAACATAACGCTCGTATAGGAGCGTTCTGTTTTACCATCGCCTTTCTTTAAGCATCCACCTGCCTTTAACACAACATATATGATGTTATTAATGGCCGTTATAGAGAGGTTTGAGATGGACGTAGTTTGGTATATTTAAGCGAGACTTAAGTAGCGTCAGGTTACCTTAGAAAACAATCAAGCCGGGGGAATTTGTTTGTAAAGATAATATTGGTAAATTGGAGTATTGATGTTTATCACCCTCTTGTTGATACTGAATTGAAGTAGGCCTACTAATGAGTTTTAGCGTACATTATATAGCAGTGAATCTTTATGTTTGTACTTCAGCTATGCGCTTTACCCATGTTTGGAAAATGTCTAATACCCATAATCCTTTCACCGCCAATGTCGCATAAATGCACCACGACATATAGTGCAGTTCCAGATCAGACGTCGCCTTTTCAAGGCGGCGTCTGATCAGGGACTTCACCTTTTGCCTCAAATTTCTATTTCTATACCTGTGCTTTATTCCTTTGAATTTTGCATTTATTCATCTCATTTCCTTATTTTATCAAATGATTTGACAAAAGGGGTTTGCAGACGACAATTGGAAATTTGGCGCCGAAAGTATTAAATGAATGTTTTGTGCGTCATTAAAGCATTCACTTGCAATCAATCTACATCCATACGACATGCTATTTTAGTTAAAATGCCGTGTCTCAGATATTTAAACTGATTCCAGTCAGTAAAAGGGGTTGTATATAAGCATCAATTGAATGATGTTTTGTATTCCAGAGAGAATGAAGACCATTGTGTGTGGGTGTGACATAGTCACGATCGTATGTACAATTTATGCGATTGCTTAAGTTGAAGGAAGCCTACATCGACTGCGTATGCATCAATTGGAATAAATCACAGATGTTATGAGAACAAATGAGCCAAACTTATATACTTATCGTACCATCATCGTGTAAAAGCCTTGCCGACCGAAGTGCAAAACAATTGAACAGTTAGTGTTCCTGAAAGAAACTGCCCAAACCTTGTATGTAGACTTGCATATAGCGTTATACATCAATATATACTTAGTCCAGTTATATCATTTACATTTATTAAACGGAAAGTACCAGTGATCTGACTGACGGCAGATGAACCTTCATTGATCTCATGTGAAGATTGATGAGATCAAAGTCAAAATCAACTCCTTGCAGTACACAGCTTACCGATTTAGATCAAACACACCAAACCACAATTGAAGAGCACTGAACTTATTCAGGAACGACATAAATGCATGTACAGGACTGTCAGATAAGTTGTCATACATGCATGTCAATTACAGAGCTTAAACGTATTGATAAAGTCACCGCTACTGAACTACCTTTTCCGAAACATGTCGCGAATGCAGATGTATGTAAGATCGCTCGTCGTTCCTATTCGCCATGAAGAAACGGTCGTTCTTACAACCTATTCATATTGGGCGGTACAGTAGAAGCTGTCTTATGCGATCTTATATTGTCTGGCCTCAGGAATCTTCAAACGGAGACTGATAGCATTTACTATCTACTGACAATATCCTGATTCAGAAAGACACTCATTATCGCTAAAAGAGTACACCACTGAGACATCGACTCAGCCATGTGAGTAAAATTGACCAGTTGTTGAGCTTAATAATATAACGAATGAATGTTTAAACCAGTATTTGGGTAAGGTCAACACCTGCAGTTATAGATGGCGCTTCGGCAAGAAAGCAAATACTTTGGGACCGTACTTAACATTTTAACGGTCAATTGTGAATTGCAAATGACAAAGACATTATTAACCTTTAGCCTGCTGAGCAAAATATTTTTACCGACTTATTTACCTGCTACATTTCCAATATTCAAGCTATAATCAAGTTGTCTACCAAAATGCAACCATGTTGTCAAATAGTTTTGATCCTGATGAGACGCCGAGTTACTAGGTATTCACTCATCCGCCCATAGCAGGATAAAGGGTAACAATTACATCTTCGAAACTGAAAATTTACAATTATCCGAACAATATACTCATGTATTAAATTTGTAGAAGTGATCAATTTTATTCTTATTTGGTTTCATTCATTTTGCTATTTAATCGAACACATTTACAAGCCTTGTGATAACCAAAGCTAATACTAGTGCAAATACTTTTACCGCTTGCAAAATTGGCCTGGTATAACTTGTTTTGCTAAAAGCTTTCTAACGCTTAATCCTTTGCTCCATAAATACGCTTTTCTACGACTTTGCAAACAGAGTAGATTCAGATCAGATGGCTCCTATTACATAATATAGACATTTTATGATTCTGCAGTTTCTGATTCGGCCGAAATGTCGTGTTCATACTTTATTATTATAAATAAAGTAGTAAATCTTCATGATGCCATTACTTTTTACATGAATATTCATGGAGTAAAGGGTTGAACTTTGCTTGTGTAAGTATGGGTCAATAAATATATATTTTGTACAAACATCAACCGAATTACTATAATAATGAGGGAGAGCGTATTGATGTAGTGTTCCAGTCATAAGATGTAGTTGTTTTACGCGATTAACAATGACAAGTCTCTTGCATACTTACCCCGTTCGTGACCGATCATTAGTAATAAAGGGAGCGATTATCATCGACACGTTTTACAAACTAGGACGATTGACTATGACAGGATCATTGCTGTTATTATGCATCTGAAGTACGTCGTTACAATCGTCCATCAATATCTGCCATGATTGATTCACACGTGATGAGTCTCTTTCGATTGTTTCCGAGAATCCAAGATATGAAACATTTGCACTACTGACCGATGTGTGCCTTTGTTATAACAATGGATTATCTCTTCCCCCATGAACATTAATGTAAGAAATAATAAAATGATGAATATTAATTAGATTTAATTGTTGTAATAACACATAGCCTTGGGAATATTTGTTCATGGCAGATACAAATACGAATGTGTTTGAAGCTCATGCTGAGAAGCTACAATTACGTAAATCACTCAGCATTTCTACTGTTTCTAGTTTTATTTTACCCTTTATGTGAAGACTGATCATACAAAATCCATCCGTTATGACTTTTGATTAATTGAAACCTTGTATAAAATATAAATTAAGGAGAGTTATTAGTATGGTACAAAACAGCTAATCAGATTGGAGCATGTGAGTATTTAAAACAGACAGTGGTTAGGTCGCATGAGCTGTGGATATCTTAGTAATCCGTGTGTGCGTAAAAAGGTAGGGCTATCCAGTAAAAAGGAAAATACCTAGTTATAGTTTACTTACAGTCCGAATGACCGCACAGCCGACTGTGCATTTACTCCCCTAGTCATTGAGTCATTGAACTACAATATTGAGCACTGCTAACACATGACACAATCATGCAGCCGCAGTACCGGCGAGTGACCCTCACATGTACCCATTTTAAACCCCGGGTGGAGAGGAGGTGCGGTTGGAGACACGGAAAAGTGTCTCTGAAATTTCCGGGAGGGACTGGGATTTGAACCCCGGAACTCCGGACTTATAGTCGAGCGCGTTACCACTAGACCACCGCAAAGTAAACAGTTAATCAATTTAACAGTACAGTAGCCAGGTTTCGTCAAAACACAACACCTGCATTTCCATAACAGATAATGAGACGAAACACAGAGAAGTACAATCAGACACACATAAACTGAAGTTTAACCAGTATGTCCTTATGTATCGCGTAGCCTGGAGCAAGATAAGACATTCAAATCTAGCATCGCATCAGAATCCAAGTTATTTGACACCCCTTGTCTACTATTTCCAGGCAATTGTACCGCAGTTGAAACAGTTAAGCATTTTGTGAAATCAGGAAGACTAAATTACTTTAACATCTGAGTGAAATAGATGAGACGGCAACAACAATAACGAATTCTAACTAATAATAATCATTGCCTCATTATTCCACTTTCCATTTATTAGATATTCGCCAAGGTTTGTGGCTAAATTTGCATTTATAAGGGGACGTTTCTGAAGGAAAGCACTGTCTTTAGCATGAACGCTTACCTGGAAATCATAGGAAATGAGTAGTAGAGGAATGTCTCAATACAGTAAAACTTGTCTATACCGGACGTTCAATTTAGTATAAATATCGGCCTTGGAGAAAGGTTACATCTTAATGCAGGATGAATGTCATGCAGAAAGCTCCTCTAGGAACTTCTGCATGGCTGTCATCCTGCATTTAGCAGCCGCTCGCTTAAAAGTATCTAAATTCTTCTCTACTAGAATACCACTTCAGAGGATTTTACTGTATATAAAAAGCTATCCAGAACGAATGAATAATGATGTATTAACACCTTTGCATGTGTGCATACGCGCTATATGGGTGTACACGTGCTGTACGTGAGTGCACATGCACCGTGTTCTGATTCGTTCTTCTGTACTTTCTTCATAATCATTATTTCGTTCAGCGTCATTGTCGCAGCATATGTATTGTTATTTTATTTACTGATTAATTGTTATTTTAAATGCTCTGTTTGTCGGAAAATAGCTTTAAAGCTAATGTTATGATGTTCTACATAACCGACTCTAAATAAAGGTTCTTGTAGCTTGTATCTTGTATCGCACCGATCTAATATAATGGCCTATCCAATTCAGGGGTACAGGTCTCTAAAACCTAACCATCGATTAATGGTTTCATGACTTAGGTCTTACTGGAGTCATATCTTGCACATGCGTAGGATAAAATTAATATTCAGCAAACTCGAAACCGTTCTGTGATGTTTGTATGTGTATGTGCGTGTGAGTACATGCGTGCGTGAATGGGTGTGATGTGTGTACGCGCATTCCTTTTGGGTAGGCTGTTTGGTTTTGTACAAACTGTGGCTAACATCTAACGTGTGCACTTAGACTAGAAAACTTGGAGTACATATAACGTTACACATATTTGAAGGTATAGTCTGCAAATGCTTAGTATGAATAAAAAAAAACAATCACTTGTACACATACAATGCTGACAGTCCGTTTTCCCGAAGTATTTTTATATGTGATTAAACTTTATCGGCACTAGAATACTGCAAACACATAAAAAAACGAATATGTTTAGCAAAAAATCGCATAATTATCGACACTGTAATAATTATTTAGTATTGACCCTTTTTTATCTTACAGTAAAACAGCTCTAAATCGGACGTTAAATATCGGTCTTAATGCCGGTTGAAAGTAATGCAGAAATCTCTTCTAGGAGTTTTCTTTATGAATTTCATCCTGCATTAAGCAGCCATCTGACTAAAGGTATCTAATCTCAATTTAAATTTACCAAATACTAGATATGTCAAACTCTACTATCATGATTATGCTACTATGATAGTATTTGATACAAAACCTCGGTGATGGAGGTAAGAACTAATTCATTTTAAATGGTTATATATAACTATTTGGGAGTCACGAGTTTTAAACTCAAGCGAATTGATTTTACCATATATTGCGGGAATGAAAGACCAGTACATACAATAACTTTCATAATTCCACTCTGTTGAAAAATATATCACCTCTGTTGATATTAACAAGTACAGGAAATGTGTAGCAAATTTAAGAAGGTCTTCGTATGGTCTCGAAATTGAAACATGCCGGTATTTTTAATAGTGAAAGGGGTTACAGATATTGTACATACTGGGAATGTTGTATAGAAGATGAATATCATTTTGTATTCGTGTGTCCATTACTTGCAATTCTACAGTATTTGTATATTCCAAGTTGTGATTAGAAATCTTGCGCTGTATATATTTATAAAGCTTTTGCAGAAAGAAGCAATTCATGGATATAGTTTAATATATAACTAAACAACCTAGTATGTGGTCGCTATGTTAACTTGATGATTTCGTAAATGCAATTTGTTAATATAATGTTAATGTATTATCACACATATCATATGAGTGTATCATAGCAACATATACGTGGTTGTGTAGTACAAATGTTAGTAAATTGCCATATCAGATTTTCTATGTATACGTCATACATTTGTAATAAGAGGGGTTCGTACGGGTTCTTACAGAATGACCAAAAACGACGTCCGCTCAATAAATCTATTTGATGACAAACACTCTGAAACATAATGAATTACAATAGGTATAATATCTGGTGATAGAATTACAAATAACAGAAATACAAATGATAGAACACCATCATCAAACTCTCAGTAATTCTACCTTTAACATTAATATTAACATAAATAGTAACATGGTATTCTAGTGACCTATAGACGTAACCTAGATTAACACGATTGTATAAAAGTAATTATTCAGTACATGTAACAATAGATATTACACGCAAGTAAAATTACAAAACTCATCAAAACTTACCGACTAAAGGTCGAGTGAATAAGTTTCTCTCTAAGCTCTCTCTCAAGCTCTCTCTCTCTCTCTCTCCCTCTCTCTCTCTCTCTCTCTCTCTCTCTCTCTCTCTCTCTCTCTGGTCCTTTTGTGAGGGTAAGCGCTAAACCCGCAAATTGTTTGAGAAACATGTGAAACTATTATGAAACATGCAGTTAAGAACCATTCGAGACCCGATGCTGCCATTTCTTAAAGTTCGCAGAAATAACCCATGACGCACGAATGCACGACAAATACTGAATCTAGCGAATATAACATTTATGAAAAGAAACCGTTCATTGCAAACGACTCCGAAACTAAATACACAACGATTCACAATTCAAAGTGACATTACATACCAATATATAAAAGAAACCCAAAGTCGCCTCTAAAAACAGGTCTTCATGAAGGGGTCAACACTTAAAGTGACCAACACCCGGGAAATCGAGACAATAGACCACAAACAAACGATCACTCTTGCATAACCGATGAGCAAAGGGAGAGAAATCTCAACAGGCCACAGACTACTAACTTCGCAAAAATTCAACCCTGTTACACATTGATAAATACGCCGGAATATGCATAAAATATTAATGTATGTACTATAATAATGTACTGGGTATTGTATATTTACTCTATTTCAGCATATACACTGTTATCATATATATATGCTATTAGTCACTTTCACGACTGAACGTAGCTGGCATTTATAACTATAGCTTGGAATGCACGATCGGCACTTAGCACGTGGATACTTTATATATGCTTGGTTTTGTGTATTGGCCAGATGCCATAAACACAATAAACCTTTGAATTTGAAACTCATCTCTACTAGAATTCCGGTTTAGATGGCTTTCACTGTATACAAAACAATTTTCATTTCAGTTTGATATTCAGGTAAAACGGACCGGAAGTAATGAATGACAATACCTGTTACAATGAAGCAGATACTCATAGACACGACAATGAAAACAAACCTTACAATTTTGTTATAAAATGGCAATTCTGATACGCGATAAAAGCACACTATAACTGATGCAGTTTCATCATGCGCGTAGATTAATTTTCATACCAGTGTTGTACATAATTGATCATCAAAGGTGGCAGAAATCGGGTGTTATCAGACAACTGCTTTTGTGCTTAGGTGTGAGCATTTTATACCTAAATGTTCATACTAGTTTGGAAACTTGTGTGTAATTTGAAATTAAATTAAAGGGTTTTATATTGGTGGTTACCTATGATAAATAAGCAATATACAATAATTGTATACATAAAATCGGTACTGCGTCATAATATTTTTTTCTTGTTATGAAAACGTAATATTAAAGTGTTTATTACAAATGTGTCTACAGAAAAAGGCTACAGTTTCACACATTTTGTAAATCTATAAAATTAATAGATGTTGTGTTGTTGTTATCATATAATAAAATTCGTTGTGTCTTATTTTTGTTATGAATGGAATTTAAAGCGGAAGTCACTACAATGAACGAATATCTTCAATAATACCATAACACTTGGCGTTTGTTATGTTCAATCATTATTATGAAGATTGTCAATTTGGACACACGCACTGTAAAGCGTACAATCATGTATAATATCGACTGCTTCTTTGCTTGTTTTCTACTTTACATTCTGATCAGTTTAATTCATGTAAACAGTATGTATACTCTTGCATGAAGCTTAAGGTGTGCGGTACAGAAATGTGCCTAACATGATGTGGCAAACGTTTTTATTGAATTTCGTGTTTTATGCTGTTAGCTTGGGGAAAGGTTTGGCCATTAGGAAAATAGTCTCCGACAGTAATTATTTTTATTCCACGATCCCTGAAGCGACATGAACTTCAGCAGAGCGACATGGCTTACTGTAGAAGTGTCTTACTGGGTATACTAATTTGGACTGATCGAAATAGTCGTAAACATAATCTATAACGGAAATGAGAAATACAAAGTGTAAAGGTTTTCCTAATTATAGTATTAAAAGGTCAGCCAATGTGACTTGTGCTTGTTATGTAGGTCTCATCTAGCTAGCGTTTCACCATCTGTCCATGTCAAAACGAGGGCTTGTTGAAGACTAATCATTTGAAATAAAACGGGCGAATAAAAACCAATGATAAATGGCATGATGATGTTGACGATGTTTTGGTTGTCCTTCCAAATAGTTCTTGTCTGAGGAGGTGCAACCAGTTCCGATTGAAAGAAGGAAAACACACACAATGTTCTGCATAAACCCCAGTAGTACATTGGTGTACAATAAAGATTCATTGTTGAAGTGATCTGTTTTGAATGCTGAAAGGTTACAATTAATACAAATGCTGGTGTTTCCACAGACATATTATTGTGTGTCTGTCTACGTAAGTGGTATATGTTTCCCTTTGAATGCAGGAAACGAGTTGGCTGTCATTTTTAAACAGTGTAGACTCAGACTCATAGAATAACCCACTATATACGGATTCTCATTCAAATTTCTCTCACAAATTGTATTTATTCATACTGTATGATTTATTTTATGATGGACTAATCCGTTTTAAAACATCAGCATTGAAAGTGTTCAAATATAAAATGTGGAACCTAAAATAAATCATAAGTAACACGATCAAGCATTGCAAGGCAACACATAGTCCACCTGAACCCAAACAAATAAATGAGATTTGTTTAAGAATATATTCGAAAGGGGAGTAACTCCCAAAATAGTGATACTAGAGTGATGGCTTTTATGCATGACACTTTCTTACATCATGTATGTTCAATTGTGAAGTTATAATGAATTTTGCCTACGATTGTAGGAGATATGACCCGGACACGAAGCGTGACAGACAGAGCGTGAACATATGAAAAAGAGATATGGCCCTTACGTATGACACTTTCTCCTATCATGCTTGTTCCATATGTGCAGTTTCAAATCATTTGAACCAGTAGGTAAAGAGTAGTTGTCTGGACAAGAACATATGAACCTTGTGCATGACACTTTCTCTTATCATGCTTGTTCCATGTGTGAATTTATAATGAATTAGGCCCACCAGTGTAGGAGCTATGGCACGGACAAGAAGCGTGACATACGGACATACGGGCGGACGGACGGACAGTCGGACGGAATCGAGCAAATCTATAGATCCCAAACCGGTAACCGGTGGGGGTCTAATAAACTGTACCGATGCATCTAGTTTGCAATAACATCATTATTTCATCACTGATTTGCCTGTAACTAAACTAAAGATTGACATTCCCTCATGTCAGAGTCAGTAATTATCCATCCATCACGAACTTCAAAGATATTCATGGAAATGATGGACTAGATTAGGAAGTGTTATCGTCTCCATTGTGAGAACATGGTGCTTTTACATGACTGGTGCCCTTGTGATCTCATTTATAATCCAGAAAACGATTGCTAAAAGAAATCAAACCTCATTTGCAACATTACAGCACGCAATACCAAATAATCTCCCAAATAACCATTTCCTCCAAGAAGTAATGACATCATGAATATTAATTAGGTTAATTGTTATAATAGTACATGTAAAGAGGAGTATGTCGCATTGGCAACAACGTAAAATCATATCTATAGTATATCATAAGCAACGAGAACAGACGGCTCATATAGGAACTGTCTGATCTGAATCTTCTCTGTTTGAAAAGTTGAAATAATACGTATTTATGGAGTAAATGTAAACATAATGACAGATGGAGTTCTTAGAGGTCGTGAGAAAAAATGTGTTATTCATTCACAACTAATCAAGAAAGCGTTTGATCAGGGTTGTCATGGTGTAACATTTTATCATCATTCTGAAAATGTTTTTACGTATAAGCAAACAAACTGATAAACGGTATTCTTGGGTTCACGTCTTGAGTCAGCTCTGTTTTCTACTTTCCAAGCATTTGCAAATCCACATGGCATACGCTGCTTAAATATGGCATATCAATATTAATCTTCAATTCGATATGTTCAAATCCTTTTTCTCCTGTTATATTCCAGCACCTGTGTCAGAAGTGCTCAACACTATTTGGTAGGACTGATTCAAAATGGAATGAAACGAAATCCACCGTTCCCCATTCATGTTCAAATCTATTTTCTCCTGTTATATTCCAGTACCTGTGTCAGAAGTGCTCAGCACTATTTGGTAGGACTGATTCAAAATGGAACGCAAACCACCGTGCCCCTTCATGTAAAGTACTCGTTGAAAACCTCCCCACTCAATCTTTTTATGAGTTCTAGTGGTTAATTGTCATATTTCAAAATGATAACTAATACAATGTGTTGCCTATTTCAATTATATTAGAACCTGGTTCCCTATATTGCGACTGAATGAATGGCCGAGTCGTACCCGTTCCTCTTTCAAGCGAAATGAGCCATTCCTATTGCCGACTCTTTCGAAGAGCATTATGTATTATATATATATAATTACACCAGAACCAATGAATCATTATGCATTAGACTTTGTTAACTCGGCTTTTCGCTTCTCAGTATTCCACACTGCAGTGCACCATACCTTTGTTAAATTCGATAAACAGACGATAGTTGACATGTAAGCACAATGAATGTACATTTTATAAACTGTATCTGAATATATTGCATGTTAATTAAGATTGGTTTAAATGCATATTTTCTGATTTGTCCAATGTAAAACGCGTAATCATTGCACCGCAAATGTCGCAAAAATGCACCGCGAAAAAATAGTGCAGTCCCAATTCAAACGCTGCCTTTTCAAGGCGGAGTCTGATCAGGGACTTCATTTTTTGACTCAAACTATTCCTTTGCAGTTTACATTTATTTATCTTATTTCCTTAATTTACCGAATGTTTTTACAAAATTGACGACAATTAGAAAGTTGGCGCAGAAAAGGTTCAATTTCAGACTTAATTTTTAACGATGTTTTGAAGACATTATTATAAGTTATACATCAACTTGTTCTTCTTCCAACCTAGTATATGATGAACGTTACCGTGTCTAAGACGTCCCTTGTCTACGCTTGACATTAAAAGCGTAATTCTAGGACTGGTCGGCGGGGTGTCAGGATAATATGACTGGGTTGGATGCCCTTGCCATGTGCCCGCGGCACAGGCATTTAAGTGAAGCAGCACTGTAATTTGTCTCAAACGGGTGCCGTCTGCAAATAACTGAAATACTGTTGGTCGGACGTAAATTCTAACTCACTCCAATCCTTATCGTACAAACAATGCCACTCTACGATGAACAACCCAATTTTATATTTAAACAAAAATCATATTTGTCCTTACATATCGTTGCTTACATATTTGCTTTAATAGTAAGAACCTAATATGAAAATCATTCCGTCCTAGGGATTTTACAAATGGGGAGGCCAAAAGAACTAGTGAACATATACCAGATGCAGCAAAATATAAACAGTTATAGGTGTATCGTCTTACCTGGCAGTTTGAATGTTGGGTAAACTAATCCAGTTGTCTAAATGTCGATCGAAGAGAAAGCAGATATTGGTGCCAAAGATGCCCAAAATATTTGCTTTGTAAATATCGGCGAAAATATGGCCATATTATGAAATGCATGTACAAAATGTTATGACACTTTTACATTATCAAATCATTTTTATGACAATATATACCATGAGAGCAATGACAGTAAGACTTCTCTTAAAACAAGCACAAAACAATTTAAATGTCTGTAGCTTATTTTTCAGAATGATTCGTTATGTGATATTTGCATTGATGTCAAACTGCACGTTTAACTTATGTCGTCTGCTAGCAGTTTCAGATATTGGTGAGACACGCAGATGTTGACGTAGCCAGACACAATATACAGTAAAACCCCTCTATTGCGACCACTTAATGAATAAACATGGGTGTCTTTATAAGCATGTTGTTGCTTAATGAAGGGCGAGAGTAATGCAGAAAGCTCCTCTCCATTACTTTTGTCCTGCATTAAGCTACCACCTGCATTTAGCACCTAGAATTATACCTGTTTTAGGTGATCGCATTAGCGGGGTTTTACTGTATTTCCTAACCTGATGACGATATATGCCCCAACATATTCCTGCTATTGACGATAAGTGTCCAAAATTGGTTCTTATGGTGACGACATATATGCCGTTTGTCTGGTGTCATTGTGTCTTTGTATTTAGCGTTTGTTGATTTTAAATTATTTTATCTCGTGTGTGAATGTTTGTGTGTCTTTGTGTGCGTATGTGTGGCTGTGTGTGGCTATGTGTGTCACTTATTATATATCGATATTTTGACGGTGTTTGCGTCTTGTGTCTGGAATTTCCTTCTTGACTCTACTACTTTTTCATATGTCCGCATGTGGTTCCAATTGTAAGGATATATGCCCCAACTATGTTCTGCTGATGACGATACATGTCCGAATGTGGTTCTACTTGAAGTGATGTATGTCACAGTTCGGGTTGCTATAATTACCCTACATAGGGATTTTACTGATGACGATATACATTTGTATTACCCAGGTTAATTCTACTGGAGTCGATAATTGCTACAACGTTCTTCTAGTGGTTGCGATATATCAACCTACTTGGTTCTATTGATGACGATATATATCAAATTTGGCTCTACCTGGTTGTACTAATGACGATATACTTCCATATTCGGTTAGATTGGTGATGATATATGTCCCGATGGTATATGCCCGAATATTGGTCCACTTGCGACGATACATGCCCCAATTCAGTTCTAATGACATCGATATATGTCCCAAAATGACTTATTCTACTGATGACGGTACATGTCCTGATTCGGTCTTACTTTTGACGTTATATGCCTTAACTAGGTTATACTGATGACGATGTATGCCTAAATGTGATTTCTCTGGTGATGATATGGCCAACTTGTTATTATTGCTGACGATATATGGCCAAACTGGATGTTATCTACTGGCTACTGAATATCCCTCGAATCTACTGATAACAATATATGCTCCAACTTGGTTCTGTTGATTCTTCTATATATGACCATAGGTGGTACTACTTGTGGAGATATATGCCCAAACGTGTTTTTACTGGTAAAGAGTATTGCCCTAACCTTGCTCTAGTGATAGCAATATATGTTTTCCTGATGAAAATGTATGTTAAAATTATGTTCTACTGGTGTCGATGTATATCCTAACATTACTTGTTTATACTGGTGTCGATATGAGTCCAAATTTGTTTTTACTAATGACGATTCATGCCCAAACGTATTCTACTGGTGACGTTATACGCATTAACTCGGTTCTACTGGTGACAATGTATGTCAATTTGTGGTTCTACTGGTGACAATATATGTCCCAACTCTGTAGGTCGATACATTCCCAAACATGGTGTTATTGGTGACTATATATGTCCTAACCCGGTTCTGTTGGAGGCGATATAGCCCCAGTCTGGTTCTACGAATGACGATATACCCCAACTATATTCTACTGATGACGATATACGAGTATGTGCCAATAGTGTTCCACTTTTGATAATATATGTCACTGATGATAATAATCTCACCACATTTGTTCTACTGATGGCGACGAATGTCACTATGTTTTACTGATGACGATATATGCCCTGAAATGGCCCGCTCCACTGGTGACGATATATGACTTAACCTAGGTCTACCGGTCACGATATAATCCCAAATTTGGTTCTACTGGTTGCGATTGATGGCGATTTAAGTTCAAACGTGGTTCTATTCATGACAAAACTCCAAGTCTGTTCCATTGTTGACGATATATGCCTCAACCTTGTTTCTACCTTTGACAATATATGTCCCAAGAACTTTTTACTGATGAAAACACATGGTCAAAATTGGTTCTACTGATGCATGTACTTGGTTCTACTAATGATGATAAATGATATGCCGAAAATGGTTCTTTTTTTTGACGGCACATACCCCCAATCGACTTCAATTAGTGACACTGTATGCTCAAACTTGTTTCTTCTGATGACGAATTGGTCCAACTAATGCAGATATATGCCCCGACTTGGTTCTACTGATGGCGATGTTCCCTCATCGTTGTTTTACTGATGGCGATATTTATCCCAACACGGGTCTACTCATGACGATATTTGACCCAATTAGTTATACTATGGACAATACTTGTTTCTATTGGTGACGATATGTGCCCTTATTTCTGCTCGTCCGAACTTGGTTCTATTGGTGATGTTGTTTGTCGCAACTTGGTTGTCATGGTGTAACAATATACATATATGTCCAATTTTGGTTCTAGTGGTAATGACAGATGATCAATTTTGTTCTCCTGGTAATGATGTATGAATCAATTTGCTTCTACCTTTGACGATATATGATATATATCGGCACCCATGACGGATTGCATAAATTTTATGCCCAAACATATTGTTCAACTGGTGACAGTATATGCCTCTATAAGTTCTGCTGCTGCAATAGCTGTCAAACCTGTTTCTGATAGTGACGATATATACACAAATTTAGGGTAGAGTCGGGATGGAATAAGTGTGAGGTTGGGCGTCCCTAAATGGGTTTAAATCCCCAGTGACGTTTGGCTCTGACCGTTCCAAGGTGGTACTTACATCTTCTCCCAAGTGTTTGTTTGTTATGTCTTCGTGCGTCTCTATGTGTCTTTCATAAGCATGTTCATTTGCTGTTTGTAGTCGCGGTGCTGATTGAGCGATTGTGTGATTTGTATGCGTTGTTTCCTGCATGACTCATACATGTACTTGGTTCTAATGATGGCTATAAGTGCCCCTCCTTGGTTCCAGTGTTGCGGATATATGCCTGAATTGTGTTTTCTACTGATGACGATATATTCCCCAGTGTAGTATATTGGTGACAATATAAGCCACATTTGATTCTATTGGATCCTGGTTGTGACGGTATATGATCGAACTGTGTTCTAATTATGATGATATATGTCCGGCTTGGCTTTTACTGATGACAATACAAGCACTTACCTGATCATGCTAATGACAACATATCCGTGGACTTGATTCTACAGGTTATGATAAGCTTAATCTTGAATTACATTTGTAATTGTTTTGAATGGTCATTCACAATAATGGATGTTTTGTTTTAAGCCATCCGTACAATTCATTTATTGACAATATGAAAGGATTGTTTAGCTCTGTTTAAAAATAATTTAAGCATTTATGGGTACAACTACGGTGATAAACGTTATAGCACACTGTGTATCCTGAACATGTGAGTATCGACAATAAACAAAATAAAAAGAAAGTTGTAATTAGCTAAGCTATACTTGTTTGACTTAAGTAACGTAAGAGTGTGGTGTATCTTATCAATAGATTTGTCGGTCGATACAATTAACAAAAAGACATATCGCGAGTGCTTTCAATCGGGGTCTACAACATAATGAATAAATACTTCTTGAATAATAGAAAGAAACACAAATGCGTCTTAAACGTGGATCTGGTTAGGTGTGTACACTCTATATCTAGTTTAAACAACTTGATATCGCATGTTTGTCTGATGCTACATTGTGTATACGCATAAGAAAGAGCTTAATAGTATATAGAGACATATTTGGACAAGTTTAATTTTTCTTGGCAACGTTCACAATACGTTTCATTAACGACTTGAAATGTTTTTATATATGCTATTATTAACCCATTTTCTCCCAGTGGATTCTTCCAGGTTTATATATTGGATTAGTTTTTTTTATCTAAGGGGTGCTTGGCCTAAATTTTCAATTTCGTTTTGTTTTATATTGCAATTTCTATCAGCAAACAGTGCATACTTCTAATCAGATGCCGCATTATTACACTGTTTGGCTACGTCCCATATATGGGGTCGTGGGAGCAAATGGGTTAAGATACGGTCCGTTTAGCATATACGAATATATAAACACATTTTATGTAGAGTGTTGAGTCTTCTGTCTTTAAATACAATACTGTTTGGAATGCGGAAAATTCGGTGAATTGCAGTTTGATATGTAGGTTAAATCAGTTTCCAAGCTACAAGTTGTTAAACAGTTTTTCTGGCATATATGTATGGCGCTCTGTCTCATATATTACATGCTGTAATAGTAAACCACCCATCTAATTATTTCATTAATATTGAGAACACTTGCTGATTACCATATCACGGAGTTAATATCATGTAGTTATTGGCAATGTACAACCATTAAAACCTGAAACTAATCATAGTAATAAAATACACAGAAACACTCAATATTATCACGCTAAAGAGTATCTTACATGTGTCGATTACATACCGTGCTATCTTATTGCCAATGTTGATCCGCTACATAGCAACCGAGGCTTGAATAGACATTTGCGTGCCGAAATGTGGATGGCGATTGAATGTTCGTCGAGCGCAATTGAAAAAGGCTTATGGCCAGAAAATATCAATATCTGATAACAAGTTATATTGTACTTCATGGGTAAACCCTGTGAACAAACAATAATCAAGCAGTAAGATAATTACAATATCCTGCTAAAATATCGGTTGTTCAGCTCAAAGATAAATCTAACTGTACACTACCTGCACAGACAATGGAGTCTCCTGTCTTATGGGGACTCGTATTGTATAATTGGCTGTATCGGTCTGAAACAGAAATGTTAGACATTCATATAATGCGAGGTTTATGTTTGAATATTAATGCTACACTGAGAAAGTTTTTTCTCTTTCTCGTAGGCATGATGAACACATACCAAAAATAACTTTTCACGAGTAAAACAATACAAACTACTACCAGATAATTCAACAGTAATATTAAATAGCGGAAATACTACCACTTCCTATTGTGTTAGCCCGACACGCCGGTTTACACATCTTTATTATGTGAGTCTTACATTGCTGTGCTAAAACGCCTTAAGATTTGCAAACAGTTTATAACTAGATAATCTGTTCCCTGTTCTATGTTTAGTCTAAAGTACCTGTAAGAGTCATAAAGGAAACACCGCATACACAAAACACACAACCGCCCTAACAGTACGACGACGACAAACAGCAAATGTAAATGTATATAAAAGACACAAAGAGACACACACAGACAAAACAAACATATAATAGGGAGAAGATGGAAGTACCGCCTTGGAACGATCAGTGACAAAAGTCACTGGGGGGGGGGGGGCGGGCTAAACCGGTATTTGCGCGCCCAACCTCAAACTTATCGCATCCCCACCCTAAAAGACAAGCAGTGTTAATAAACGTATACCCCTCCGACTAATCTACAACAACCGCGATGGCAAATACAGTGGTAAAATGCATGTAAAACGAAAACATATTTAAGTGAAGTAACTGTACCAACCTATCGCTAGTGTACTTAGTGATTGAGCTGCAAACAGAGTAACTGTGGAAAAGTGATAAAGGGTACAACAAAAACGAAGCAATACAAATATCCGACGTCATCTTTTCGTTTCCGGATTTAAGAGGCCCTCATAGTGTACTAAATCTTTCTTGACGGCGTACATGCAAAGAGACCAGTGTGATTGCCAACTGTAAAAAGGTTGACAATCAGACATACAGTATGTTGTACCATAGGATCATATCCCTTTTTAATGAATGTTTAATGTATTATTTAGTGAACAGAGTGAGAAAATGGGTATGTCCAATAAGTTTACGAAGTTTGTAAATAGTCATGGACAAACCAGCTATAACGGGGTTTTGAAGGTGAAACCGTGTAGCCATTTTAAAAGTAAAGACACAGATCTATCAAACTCCTTTAGAAAACAGAGCAGATCCTGATCCGACACCTCCTATTGGAGCCGTCTGATTGGGTTCTACTCTATTCTCTCTTTGCAAATGTATGAAAAGGCGTTTACATGCGGGAAATAGATCAAACACGCTCCGATTCTACAATGTCACTCATCACAGTATATTCTGTTTTGCATACTAGTGTCACAAAGAGTGTATATAATCTCAGCAGACGCCTGCTTGTATGCTACACTAGTCAACACGTTATAAATGGTCGTGTTCATACAATAAGCTTTTGTTGTATTTACGTACAGTTGAATCCCAGTCCCCTGACATACAAGGGCATGCAGCCCTCATATATTTATTGCAGTTAAACGTATCATTTTAGCCACTTATTGATATGTTTTTTCACTTAATTACATTTACTTATTATGTTCTATCGTTTAAAGTGTAAATAACAAAAAATGTTAAACAAACGTTTTTAAATATACAGGATCCTTATACCTGTGTATGTAACATGTGATATATATATATAAACATGACATAATCGAAGCTTGTGCATTGCTACTTGTATAAGATGAATGTGCTTCAGTTAATTACGTATATATAATATCAACCACACCGCATACATAATTATATAAATAGTGTATGCTAGTGTGCGTGAGAGTGGAAAAAACAGGCATACAGGGGGCACCACATACAAAATGACACGACAGTCAATCAGTATCAAACAGCACAGTTACAAGGCTACAAGTTACAGTTACCCCCAGTGGTGTTTTTGCTGCTGACCGTGCCAAGGCGGTACTCTCTTTGTCACCCTTCCTTTTGTTTGCCTTGCGTCTTTGTGCTTGTGGTTTGTTCATGTTGTGGAACGTTTGTCCCTGTTTCTTGTGTGTCTTTTGGTGTTTTCTGTGTTCATTTCGTGTGTGTGTGTGTGTGTGTGTGTGTGCGTTTGGGTGTGTGGTTGTGTGTGTGTGTGTGTCATGCTGTCTATCGGTGTTTTGGTGGTGGTTGCGTCTTGCATGTGGCTTTGCCTGCTTGACTTTACTACTTTTCCATTGAAACGTTTACCGCATGAAAACGAAGACCACAGGGTGAAAGCAGAAGCACGCTCGTGGAACGGCCAGTGGCCAAAAAGGCTATTTGAGGCTTGAACGAGGTTTTAGCACGCTTATCACATGTTCAACCATATTATATGTAGAGTATTATACCGAGCTATGCGTAAATAAAAACAAATGTAACAGTTTGGTCTGAAGCAGTTGCGATACTGTTCCATATCGTGACTCGGGTATTCCCATTTCGGTCAAACATAATTATCCAATATCTGTGTAAAACATGAGGGTTACGTAACAATATTATGCAAGCATAATATGACGTCATTTTTCCTGCGTTACGTATATATACGTATATATATAAAACAGGCTTCAACAATATAATAGTATTCTTGAAAGTAAGATGTTTGGAAATGCCACACGACATTACATAGCAACACCAAACTGTCGCAACACCAAGACACGCAACTATGTTGATGACACTATTATAGCAATAAACTTGAACGTTACAGGAGCAAATCAGTGTTGCACGATTCATAACTGCTCATGAACAGAAACAACAAACCCGAGCCATATTTTTTCCTGTTTTGTAAGTCTTGCTTTTGTTTTCGAAGGGTCTCATCTCCTACCTTCAACATTTATGTACTTAAAAACAGCGGGTGTTAGCTGTTCGTGTCGCAGCCGTATAAAGTCGCCGCGTACTTCGTTCTCAGCGTTATAATAATCTATAGATATCATTCCGAAAGAATATACAAAAATAGAACAGAAGTCTGGGCACGCACACTCTTCTCGTACACGCATGCGCGCGCAACCGACTAAATTTGGCCACATTAATGTAATGTTACCTTTACTTAGCGTTAGAGACTTCTTCTCTTAGCGCTCAGCATATACGTGTAGAGTTTACACTGCTTAGTCAGGTGTCATTATAATTTGGAGGTAATTAAAACAATACAAGGCACGTCAACCTTTTTCATAATAAGCATCTTTAAATGAACCATGATGTGTAGACCAAGACCAAATAGTCCCTGGACCAGGTTCTGCGCTGTTAGTTTCATGAAAGTAATGGTAAAACAATAGAGTCGGCGTGTCAACCCCTTATAATAAACGTCTTTAACCCTTTCCTTCAGATAAACTTTTTTCACGCGTCTGCAAACAGAGTAGACCCATATCAGACGGCCCCTATAGGCGTCCTTTGATCAAAGTATGTCCTGTTTGCTAAACGAGTTTGATAGATATGTTCACTTAGTTTCTAAAATGACTACAGTTCCCCCCTCCCCGAAAACAAAAAGAAATGTCATTATTACTATTTCGTCCATGAATAATCATTATGTATAACAATTCGAAATAAAGATAGAACGGGGAAAGTGTTAACTGAACTATAGTAAACGGGTACAGACCAAGTGTTTCTGGCCTGGTTCTGTGCTGTTGTTTGTTAAAAGTAATCGTCAATCATTATCCAGAATATTTTTTCTAGCACCCCAACTGAACATGTATGGATATTAATCACCCGAAACCCTAATGAAAACCATTCTACGCCAACAGCTTGTTTCAAAGTGTCATGACATCCTAAAAGGTGAAACACCACAGATGTATCACATATCAAACAAGGACTATTGCTTTATTGTAATGTGTAAATGTAGCAATATGCAGTCCAATAGTACAGTAATACCTCTCTATAACGGACACTAAATTACATCAAGTAATTTGTGTTAAAGATAGGGTGTTGCTTAAAGTAAGGTGAACGTAAAACAGAACGATCACCATGCTTTAAGCAGCCACCTGCCCTAAATACCAACTAATTAACACAATACAGTGGCCGTTATAGAGAGAGTTTACTGTATATGTACAAACTATTAAATCCTCGTCAAATGAATATTCCGTGTTTATGTCACAGTATAAAACCGTTTGGATCCTTATCAGACGTTATGCTAGTCTGGGCCTATTAGGGTTCCTTTTGTTTGAAAAACTGATCTATGGTAGTCATGGTTTAACACTTTCCCACAAACAAATGCTTAGACACGCTTTACATGACGTGGTAAAATATATCCAAATTCTGAAGGGTGATGATCCCCCGAAAGCAAAAATTGCAACACAAAAAGAGAAAATTGCAGACTCGGTTTTATGGAGTCTGTTCATCAGCAGTAATTGAAAGTGCAACACTGCACACGCCCCCTAGCACCGGCTTAAGCGGTATTCAATTTTCAGACCAAGAAGTACTGAAATTCATGATCTCGAAGGATCAGAACATCATATAAACGTCGACATGAATACAGTACAACACGTATAAACCTAGCTGAGAAGAGTTAGATACCTTTAGGCAGAGGGCTACTTAATGCAGGTTGAAGGTCATGCAGACAGTTCCTCTAGGAGCTTTCTGCATGACTTCCACTATGCATTAAATTGCTACCTGTCTCCAAGACCGATATTTACTAAAATGTACGTCCAGTTTAGAAAGGCTTTACTGTACACACTTTGGAGAGACGTGTGAAGCTATGACAACATTAAGTATTGTATCAGTATTGTTCTAGTATTTTTCGAATTAATCGAATAGATTTTATTTTGATTTACGAGAACTTTTACCAACATTATCTAGATGTCAGACGCTACGGGATTACTATGTAAACATCGTGCGTTTTCCAACCGATGTGTGCCTAATGTCTCTGACATGAGGATGATGCGAAGAGTATAGACCCAGTCAGGATGTGTCCTCATGTGCCTGTGCTGTTTGCTATACCAATTAATTTCAAAAGGTCACGTCGGAAAAAGATGCAATCTTCCGGGAAATCACTTTGCATTTGATTCAGATTCACTCAATTACATATATTGAAGAGTTCACTATAATGTAAAACGCACTTTCCAGTTTAGATTACGTTTGTAGTTTTCCTGAATAATGTATAAAGTAATTTGTTATGTTACAGTATATAAACTACCACATCAACATGTTGCTTCCTAGCACAAAGTGAAGGAGGTAGAAGAGTTTTGCACCAAGCCCTCGAAAGGTATTTAAACCAATGGTTCGGATCCCATGCACCGCTTGGTGTAGCGTATAAGAGTAACCCATTATCATCAAATGATTCATCAGTCATGTATATGAGTTATGAAGTGCTTATCTACTAATCATGCACTACTTCCAACATGTTCGTGTTTCATTTATGCATAAACCATACATAACGTAAAGTTTGACGCGCCGAATCACACGTGCGCTTGATTTAATTCCAGCTACTTCATCAATATTAAACAGTCTTTGTGTTTGTTATGCACCTTACATTCCAATTTACGGAGTTTATTGTTTCAATTCAGTACAGCTGTTGCAGTAAAAGACACAGATAACGTATTGCAACTTTGTTGATTGCCGTTGGATAGAGGGGAGGGGAGGGGGCTTTTCTTTGGTCATATTATATATGCGACTGTACCGTTTCTCTTTTTTGTACAGTAAAATAGCGATTATTCAACACTTAAATATGTATCATTATCGACCTCCAAGACAGGAGACAGTTTAATGTAGGGTGAATGTCATGCATAAAGATCTGGATTAAGCAGCCACCTGTCTAAAAGGGTATGAAATATGTTTCCTAAAATTTCGTATTATTGAGATTTGACTGTATAATGTACAAGTTAGCAGCTAGGTATCCAAAGATGTGTGGGTTGACAGTTACATTGCAGTGATTTGGTGGACATATACATAGTGAAACATGCATATCTGTATCGGTGCATCCAAACCATTTTACATGTAACGAAAACGTCGAATAGTTTACGCATACAGTATATCGCATTTTGTTTATTGTTTTGGAAAAGGAACGAATGACAAATTCAGCGTTTTTTACATTTAAAGAAAGCGTTCACTCAAATATCATTTTGATAAAGAGGGAGTGACATGGTGATTATATATGCAAACAATCCGGATCTAAATGAGAATATTTGTAACACATGTTGTTTGGTTATAAACAAAACTAGAAAAGCTTATGATTTAGATATGTATCATGTTTGGAGTCTGCACTTTCTGTTTGCCCATAGAGAACCTTAACATCGAGCTTTTCCTGGTAAAGACAGAATTGAGTGTCTCATCTCTGCACTTAGTATTCGACTGGCAGCTGCAGGTCTTCTGTTAACTAAATGGAAACCATCCTTCTGTAATTATGATCATTATTCACATAAATACACACTAATATGTATTTTTACTCTTAGGAATGTTTCCAGCCAGCTTGCAGGTACAGTTGCACACATTTTGCGACTGTATCCAAAATTCTTGACACTATTGTCATAAATATGAGACACAAGACCTGAGAGTAAAGTCTTACTTGTAAATTCAAAGCCAGGATGGTGATAATTGTGAAGTTTGACATAATTCATAACAACTCTAAATGTAACAGTAGTCGCATGCCTTAAGTGGCATCTCAGCAGCTTTCTGTGGTCTTTATTCACTCTTGAAAATATACCGGTCTGATCTAATTGCACATCATTTACGTTGTCAAGAGAAGACACAAAATGTCCATCATTTCATGAATAGTGCGCAAACCTACCTATAAAATGTATGATGACGCCTAATAGCCAGTAAATAAATTTGTTTTATATAACAACTTGTTTCTTTGTTTTGTTTGATTCCTTATAATAAACTGCCAGAAAAAGGCTATGTAATGATGAATGTTTATTGGGTGTTTGCATTCTTTTGAAAAATATATTGAGAAGCTGGAACAATATGCTGATATATTTGTTATATAGAGAAGCTGGAACTATAAGTGTTATATTGAAGCCTCTGAACTATATTTTGTTATAAGTGTGATATTGAGACCTTTAGACTATATGTTGCTGTGAGTGTTATATTTAGACCTTTGAACTATATGTTGTTATAGGTATTATATTGGGATGTTGGAACTATTTGCTGCTATACTTGTTTATAATGAGAAGCTGGAGCCATATATATTATATTTGTTTGTTTAGCTGAAACTACATGATGCCATACTTGTGTTCTGTACAACCGCAAAACGTAGTTAATGTCACCTACCTTGTTTGGAATAATATATTCTGAAAATGGATGATCCTTCGAAAGCAAAAGTAGAAATGCAAAATAAGAAAACTGCAGACTCGGTTTTATTGAGTCTGTTCATGAGTAGTAATTAAAAGTGCAACACTACTCACGCCCACTAGCACCGGCTTAAGCAGTATTCAATTTTCAAAACTAATAACATGAAAACTAATGATCCCGAAGGACCAGAAAATAAAACAACACTGAGAATGAAATACGGGGCGACCTTTTACGGCCGCCACACAAGCACTTAAACCGTAATAAATGTAGTATAAAATATATACAAAGACAGAAGAAGTCGTCTATCTTAGTTATCCTTTTTCAAGTGAAACATTTCCGTTTCAAAAACACATCTAATGATTAAAGTAATTCCTAAATATTCATTCAAATATTTTGCTATTCACCTTTAGCCTGCTTTGAGCGGATGGGTGAATATATATGCGAACAGTTTGGATCCAGATGAGACGCCGAATAACTCGGCGTCTCATCAGGATCCAAACTGTTTGATACCCTGATTGAATTTTGGTAGACACATTGATTATAGCTTGGAATTTGACATTTGCATTTAACAGCCACCTGTCTAAATATATTTTTTGTTTCTCTATTAAGTATCCGGTTTAGAGGGGTTTTACTGTATTCGGAGTGGAATGGTTCATTGGGTGTTAAAGTACAGAGGATGAGCAATTGCTAGACTACTTTGAATAACTATTCTAGGGTCCCTGGGGTCAAAATTGGAGCCGCCCCAGGGGTGGCCAGTTTTCAATAGAAACATATAGTGAAACATTTAAAAATCCCCCCCTCTAAGTGTCCGATGAGCGATATCAGGGCCATCATGGCCCTCTTGTTTTAGATATTGTCACTGTTTCAGCTGTTTTGGTAAGGGTAACCTAATGATTATTCCCATCAAATTCATCTGAAATCAGACCATTGGTATTGGAGAAGAGGATATTTGAATAGTCTGCAATGCTTTCTATATCTATAAGGAAAACAGGTCTACCCCTAGCAGTCATGTTTTTTGTTTTTAGATATTTGCATGTTTTAATTATTTTGGTAGATAGTCACCTAATGATTACTTCCATCAAATTATTTTGAAAGCTGACCGTCGGTTTTAATTTTGAGAAGAGATTTATAGATTTGTCTTCTGGTTGCCATGGCAACCACAGTGATACATGGATCCAACCCATTTTTGCTTGCTTAGTAGGCAGTTACCTAATGAGTACTCGCACTAAATTAATCTGAAATCAGACCATTGCTTTTGTAGAAGAGGTGGTTTTGTTTGTTGATTAACGTCCGTTTCTGCTCATTATGGGCTAATTGGACGCCCCAGAGAGAGGGGAGAGGATATAGAGAAACCCGGGCGCCATGCCCTACCCTTATTATCGACTGAGTGTCTCTGGTTCTTTTAGATGCCCAGTGTAAAGCACTGATACATCAGACTTCGGTATATAGTCTCGTCCGAAGGACTAGGAGAGGAGGTTTGAAGATTTTGCTATGTTATCTATGTATACGTATAAGGAAAACAGGTCCCGCCCCTAGCGGTCATGTTGTTTGAGATATTGTCATGGTATTAGCTACTTTGGTAAACAATTACCTAATGATTATTCCCATAACATTATTTTGAAATCTGACCATTGGTTTTGGAGAAAAAGATTTTTCTTTTGGTTGCAATGACAACCAAAGTTATATATATATCCAAATCATTGTAGCTATATTGACAGAGGATCACCCAATGACCATCTTTAGAAAGTTTCAGTACATTTGACTTTATGATTTTAGAGGAGATGTCGTTTGTATTGAATTGTTTACGACACACGATGCCGAACGACGGACACAAGGTGATCCCAATAGCAAGAAAATCTATCCAATAAAAGTTGAAAAAGGCAAAACATCCATGTGTGTGATATCGTCGATCCTGGTGTTATTCCCCGACGGTTCAGTTTTATTCGGGTGTACGTATCTGTTCGCGCTATTCGCGTTTCTCCGACTACTTCCGAGAAAGGCTGTTACGTTAATAAAAGGGGGAACGGGTGATCATCGGAAAATTTGAACGGAAATGCCGATACTTTGTTGTAGAACACAAATATTAGTATTGATGCAATTGGTTTATTTGGTATCACAGGGGCATTTTTCGACATAAGTTCTAATTGACCATCTTCATAATAATGATTGAGCATAATAAATACCAAGTATCATGATATTATTGAAAATATGCGTTCATATGCGTTCTTAAAGGATACTATCAAGCACAAAATTTGAAATTTTGAAGATTTTAACTGGATAAGTTTCTTAGAAGTCTACGAAAATATCACTGATGCCATAATTTTTGTACTGTCTCATATGTAAAAGACATGAAACACCCTTATGTTTATTTCATGCTAAATACTCAAAAATAAAGTCTGTAACCCCCTCCTTTCGATTTTTATTTGAATTTAGCATACTTTAAACAGCACAATATGAAACTTTAAAACCTATTGGAAGGAAACAAACTGTAGAAATCGTCTTTAATGCTTTGCTGTCAGTTTACAATTGGTAAGTTTTATATGGTAAATATGGTTGTCTGTATGTGCGTTTCATGAAGTTTTGTCTCGTTATTGTGCTGTTGTATATTTGATGATGTGTTGGTGCCGTGTCATTTTCTATGTGGCGCTCCATGTTGGACTGCTTTTCCACATACTCGTATATTGTAAATAATAAGATCAACACACCGTGTTATTTAAAAACCGATTATTTGCAGTTCAATAGACACAGTGTTTAAACTGACGGAATTGTATGTGCATTTGTCCAAGTTTATGAGCAACTACTTACCAGACTATAAAACAGCGTCCAACCAAGATTCATGTCGTTTGCAGTGCCAGTCAGGGCGAGCTTGGTATGGGTAAGGTAATTAATCACTTATCCCGGTCCGATATTAACCTACTGTATATGGTATATGGCGTGTCCCAATAACTGTGTTTTGATTTTATCTATGACATACAGTTTCGAATGTGAAACCTTCTTTATCAACTTAATGCCTTCTTAAAGTGTCAACTTTTGGTTGACCCTTTCCTTCATAAAAACGTTTTTCACGCAAACAATGTTACATCTTCCATGTTTCATTGGTGTGTTGGTGGCGATTGCGTCTTGTGTGTTGCTTTTCCTGCTTGCCGTTACTACTTTTTCAATTATATAACAAGATGAAGCTTCTAACATGATGGCGGTATGAAATATCCAAACAACAGTTCTATGAAATTCGCCTGTGTATTTGTGAGCAGCATTTAATTTGTGCTTCTAGTGTTGTTGTGAACATTTGTGTGTCATTTTCAAATGTTCTACCCTACTTCTATTCGGTTTGAGTTAGTATATTTTAATTATAAAGGCAAACACATTCGGGTGTTCATTGCGTTTATTACTTGCAGAAACACACCCCATACGGTACAAATAAATATAACAAGAATATAATTAATTTATCGCAGGCATATAAAGTCAAAATAACTGTAATTACAAATAGTTATAGTCTTCCAAATTGATTACTAACTAAAGACCGTCGTCCGTGAGAGCAGAAACGAACCTGACTGTTTGACTTGGGTGATGGCGGAATACGCGTGAGGTTGGGTATCGACACACCTGATTTAAGCTCCTAGTAGCCCGTTTGTGACCACCGGCCGTACCAAGGTGGTACACATGCTTTCACCCTAAGGTACTTGTGCGCGTTTCGTCACTTTTTGCCATGTAGTTGTGACGTTTGCATATAGTTTTGTGCCGTGTCAGTTTACATGTGGCGCACCATGTAGATCTTTTTTTACCACATTGACACTTACTGAAAGTACAAATAATTGTATTTCTGCTACACTATGGACCAGCTATTTTAGGCACTTATAGCATTGTCAATAGCACTACACTGTCATCACAGATATTTAATAATTCTAACTGGCAGCTTCTTTAATATTTGAAAATGATTTCCCAAGACAGTCTGTCATTCGTTGATGATATACTTCACTAAATGGCATTGGATAACTACGAGTAGGAGCTTCTGCTTTGTGACCTGGGCCCGGTTGCATGACACACAGTTAGGGCTTAGCTGTCTGCTAAATGTCTAGCTACTTGCTTTTTGTTTGGTTTAGTAGCCAGCTGAAATAACTGGGTTGCATGAGCACAAAAATAAAAAAGTTATCAGCTAAAATAACTAGTCAACTTTAGAGGTACACCGAGCAATTGTAACGTTGCTATCTGCTAGCTAAAAACCATGGCTGGAACTATTCACCAGTTTCCCCACCGCCATATATAGAGGATCTTACATGAGCTCGTGTCGTATTATGATAGTAAACTCGTTTCATAAATACAATGTATAATGAACACGAATGAAAGATTCTTTTTATCACATAATCCTTGAAATGCCATAAAAATAAAACAGACTAACTGACGGCTGTTTCTGCTATTGCTTTACAAACAGCGTAGCAATACAACGGGCGATGCGCATGGAGTGCTGTGATTGGCTAACGCTTTTATGAGCGCTACGATTGGTTAACTTGCTAATTTGCATAAAAAAATGCACTAGTGCAATTCTGCGAAATACGGCACTCTGTTACAGCACCCCCGCATGATAGAGTATGTGATAAAAGAATTTTCGTAACTGGGTTAATCCTTTGATCACGTTCATAGCATTGCAATATTACGAACGCTTCCGTTTTCGACGAAAGACATCAATACAATAATGAACTTGCTAAGTGATGACATAACCTTCCCTTACGATAGGAACTTGCAGGTTCTGCTGGCCCTCCGATTTTATGCTACCGGGGCAATCCAAAATTGTGTCGGAACACAGTAAATATATACAAGTCCACTGTCTCTAGACTTATCCATCGCGGATTAGCTGCTTTGTGTAGAACGATGAGGCAGTTTATCCACTTTCCCCGCCAACAAGACGCCAACCGACAGAAACGATTATTTCACAATATGTTTGGCTTCCCAAATGTAATCGGGTGCATTGATGGCTCTCGAGTTCTAATTCAGACCCATACATAAATTAAGCATGACTTTGTCAACAGAAGGGGAGGGCATAGCATCAACATCCAAGTGGTCTGGAATGCCAATTTGAAATGGATAAATTGTGTTGTGAAATACCTCACAATGCAAAAATGCTACGAGAAAGTTCTGTTTGGAGAAGTTTTGAACAGAATCTTGATGGATGGATTTTTGGGGACAGTCCTTATACCCATTGCATGACTGGCTGGTGACACCCTTCTTAAACCCCATACTCATGGAGAAAGAAGATTCAACTAGAGCTGTCATTAAAGGTGATTAATACCCCACCCATCACCTTGTCACAAGATGCAATGACTTCAATACAAGAGGCAATAGGTAAATAATCCTTTAATCCACAAGAAGAAAAGAAGATTTTAAAAAGCCCATCGGTGAATGAATTGCATGAAAATTAAGTCACACACATCTACACATCATTATAAATCCATATGCAAAATGGTGGCTTTATTAGTTTACTGTTTTTCTACAAACCCTTGTTGACTACACATCCTCTCATCACCTTCTATACATGTATAAAGTTTCACAGTTATGCCTACAATACTTGAGAGGTTATGTTCCGGACAAAAAATGCTTCCGAAAAGTAACTAAGGGGGGGGGGGGGGGGGGCAAGATAAAGCGGGGCACAATCCTGTCAAATTTTGCGCAAGAGTTATGAAAATTAAATAAGAGTGTCTCAATATAACACCAATAAGGTGAACCAAGTTTGAAGTCAATACCATAAATATTTGAAGAAAAGGCATGTCCAAAAATATGTCCCAATTAAGAGACAGAATATGAAGTTAAAAAGGCGTATAAATCTGTCAAATTATGTGCAAGACATAGAGAAGACCGTCCCAAACATAACACTTATAATATGTATTAAGTTTGAAGGTGGTAGCAAAAATAGTTTTCAAGAAAAAAGCAAATGTCCCGGAAACATGAAAAATGACGGACAAGGTGATTCCTATATAACCCCCACCACAGGTCGTGAGGGTATACTAATTATTTCAAAGCAACAAGGGCAACTATTTAAAGGTGCATTAGGGTGTTGAAACGCCGCTTTCATTCTCTCCATACTGAGCTGAAATACTCCCCTCCCAGAGCATATAGAATAATCACAGCCTCTTTGGTACTTCACAACCTGGCCGTGGACTTCGAAAGCTTTCAACCAGATGCTGACAAACATAATGACAACAGTGATGAGAATAATTTACATTCTCCGAAGGTTCTAGCTCTCATCTGAGGCCTGGCCTCAGATGATAATATGGACCATTTTTCTTTTATCTCAGAAGTTATACGCCAAACTAAAGAGACTGCATTTACAGCTTCGGTGACTGCTGTCCAAGCTGTTTGCTTCACCTTGTTGGAAATAGAAGTTTTGGACTGGCTCTGGAGAATGTTTGTGTTCTTTGTAATGCTCAAGTAGAGTCAGTGTCTCCGAACGGGAAAATGTTTTCTTGCGGTTTATTTTCACGGTTGTGTCAGACGCCATTTTAAGCCTGTTATTGCGAAAGACGTGCCGCTAACTGTGTAGCTAAATGCACTAACTGATAGGTAAGTAGCTACAAGTTAAACTTAGCCTGTGCAACTGAGATAAAATCAAAGTTTAGCTGATAGTTTAGTAGCTGCCAGCTAGACTTTAGCAGTCAGTTAAACTACCAATTTTAGCTATGTGTCATGCAACCGGGCCCTGATCTCCAAATTATGAGTCTCACATCAAATCCACCTGTGTTAATCTTCGGAACATGCTTTTCTGTACCTCAATCAATGAATAGTATACTCACAACAGCCCGGCATTTCGCGAACTGTTTGACATCGTCCCTTATACAGTGCACGTTGTAATACCACACACCACACACATTGATACTGTAGGCGTTTTGGACTGAGGTTCGAAAGGTTATTTGTGAAACTCTAGTCTGTCACATCTTCCATTCTTCATTAGCATAATGGAATCTCTCATTCGCGTTGAAAACGAAACTACTGTTTTTCATTTTTATTTGAAATAGAATTATGAAAAGTACATGTATCGGTAATGCAGGAAACACAACATATAACGGTCACAGTCGGCCAAACAGCAACATCGCAAAAAGAATAGAATGTGTACAAGGATATCATAAAACACAGCGAGACACACAAAGACATAACAAACAAACAATAGAGGATGGAAATACTGCCGTGGAACGGTCAGTGATAATTGTCACTCGATGTTGAAACAGGTTTTTCGGCGCCCAACCTCAAACCTCAATATCCATCCTAGAAGACACAAGTGTAAAATAACATATCCACTCCCCGACTAATCTACAACAAACGCGATAGCAAATACAATAGTAAATTGCATGTAAAACTTAAACATTAAGCGAACCAAACTGGATCCACCTATCGCTAGTGTACTCAACGAGTAAGCTGCAAACAGAGCAAAAGTAATAAAGGGTACGACAAAAACCAAAGAACGCCCTCCTTCCGTTTCAAGATTTTAGAGAGTATCTTCATAGATTTATAAGCCTATCATGTCGGCGAACATGAAAAGAGGACAGCGTGATTGCCAACTGTAAAAGAGTTGACAACCAAACACGCTATGTTGTAGTACTATATCCGTTTTAATGAATTTTAACATATTTGATGTACAAAGTGAAAATGTCCAATAAGTTTACGAAGTTTGTAAATCACATCACCATATACTTCTGGATGTGAAATACCGTGTCGCAGGAGCGCCTTAAGCTTGAACTTATATTTACCAATAAATGAGAGATTGTTATGGTAAATGTAGATAATGTTTTATAATATTTATATCCTTGCTTAAGCAGCTTTTCGGTTAAATGAGATTTCGATTGTTAATGCTTTTAATAAAACTTTAAGGTATTTAGACGATATTTTGAATTTAGATAATCCTTATTTTGAAACTATGATTACTACAATTTACCCTAAAGAACTGTCTTTAAACAAAGCGAATCAATCTGACATTATGGCTTCATTTTTAGATTTTATCTTTCAAGTACAAATGATAAAATTTCGTAAAAAATATACGATAAAACAGAAGATTTTAATTTTAAAATTGTTAATTATCCTTTTCTAGATGGAGATGTGCCCCGTTCTACATCTTATTGGGTTTATATTTCTCAGCTTATTCGGATTGCCCGAGCCTGTTCTTTGCTTGAAGATTTTAACAGTCGTAATTTAGTTATAACTAATAAACTTCTGAAGCAAGGTTACAGATACGTAATAGGAGCTATTAGACCTCGGTAAACGTTTTCTAAATTTTATTATCGAAATTTACCACTCATTAATACATATAATTGTAATCTACTGACGTTACTGCAACAAGGCATTTCTCACCAGACTTTTATGGGGATGTTATCTACAAACTTAGGAAATTTCGGGGTCATATCCATTTTCATGATTTGTTTATAAAACGCATTAAAACAATTAAGAAGAAAGGTTATGATCCCATTATATTGCAACGCACTGCATGCTTGGTTATTGACCCTTTTACAGTTGGTAGCTACGCTTCCCTCTTTGCTTGCGCGATGACAGACCGAGGGTAGTACTCTATGATGGTATACTCTTAAACTCAGATACGGGATGTGCTTACCAGGCTCATGTATTAATTTTCCCTGTCGTGCCCTTAACAGCTTCCCTGCAGGTGCTCTGACTTCAGCAACGTCATTGTGTACATATTTGACGGGTTGTCATTGTCACAGTTATTATGCTATGTTTTACATGTTGTCCTGTGTTCACCGTCGTCTATGTTGTGGGTAAGTCCGGCGGGGATACCTTTATTTACACTACATGTATTTGTAAAGCTAGAATGACTTTGAGAGAAGTGTGAGGTTAGGACGTTCGTAAACCGGTTAAAACCTCCAGTGGTGTTTTGCTACTGACCGTGCCAAGGCGGCACTCTCTTTGTCACCCTTCCTTTTGTTTGCCTTACGTATTTGTACTTGTGATTTTGTTCATGTGTTGAGTGTTTGTCTATAGTTCGTGTGTGTCTTTTGGTGTTTTCTGTGTTCATCTCGTGTGTGAGTGTGCGTTTGGGTGTGTGGTTGTGTGTGTGTTTCATGCTATCTATCGGTGTTTGGTGGTGGTTGCGTCTTGTATGTGGCTTTGCCTGCTTGACTTTACTACTTTTCCATGTTAAAATCAACAGAAGAACACGTTCTAGCGAAACGAATGAGTTAAGATATGCAAACCCCGTAAGATGGAGCAAGGGGAACATCTCTGCCGAGATAAGGGAAATGTACAATATTCTGATCAAAATAAATCTCTTTTGTCATACGTTTTAGAAGAAATAAGTCCATTGTCAATTGTAAGGTATAGATCAAGAAAGGCTACATAAGTGTCGGAAGGTTTAGCTTTATTCAATTTGAGTTTTTTGGGGGTAAATGGTAAGAATCATAATATCAAAGAAAGGGTCCTGCTTTCAGAATATATGTACTTCTTAAAAACGGTTGTTAAGTGCTTGTGTGGCGTAAAATGTCGCCGGTACTTCATTCTCATTGTTGTTTTATGTTCTCGTCCTTCGGGATCGTTAGTTGTGATGTTATTCGTTTTGAAAATTGAATACTGCTTAAGTCGGTGCTAGGGAGCATGAGTAGTGTTGCACTTTTGATTACTACGTATGAACAGACTCAATAAAACCGAGTCTGCAATTTCCCTGTTCGCATTACTTCTATTGCTTTCGAAGGATCTCCCGCTCTAAGAATATATTATCTATGTTAACAATATCACCAAAATATCGACAGGTTTACTCGAAGGCTTTTATGAAATCTGTTTGAGATTGTGTTGAAACTTAACATGAAATCTCCCCTAATAGCTGAACAAAAACAATCTGCGACCAGTGCTGCACAATTTGTACCAATATGTATAACATTTCCATGACGTACGAATATTTTATCCTGAAAAAAGGTTAAGGATTCACAAAGTTATGACCAAGTTCAACTGGTGTAAAATTAAATTGGCCCCTCAGACATAGTAGTCATAAGACAGTGATTTCAAAACCATTGACACGTATTGATATATTATTGTTGCATTTTCGCTGTATAGACTGACATATTTAAATGACATCCAGTTACATAATAACAGTAATTGCTTTATTAATAAATTATGCATTATTTATATTTAAACGCAATGACGTCACATCTAATACGTGGATAATACACCATGTTCTATCATTAAAGAAATATATAATCTCTATGATATTAGAAACTATTCGTTGAAGGAACACGTGTGCTTATATTTAGCAAAAGTGTAACGCAATAAGCGTGGAGGATAGACAAATTCATGGATAAATAGGTGAACAAAATATGGGGAGGTTATTGCTAAAATCACTCTGGTAAGGAATGGACGCGAAGATGTGCATGGTACTAAGCTGGTGTTGTTTTGTACAGTCGAGAAGAAATATATTTTGGTAATACAATGGCCTTCAAATGATCTGACTAAATTCAATGTCAACAACATTACATTACACTGTTTGCAAATGCGCGAAAATGCGTTTATATGAGGGAAATGGTTAATTAATGATGTTGTGTTAGAATTCAAACAGTTCCATGCAGAATGTTTCAGAGAAAGGATAGCGAATTCGCTCTAAATTCGTAGGCAATACATTGCATTGCAAGCTATTGCCTTGTGCCTATCGCGTTGTGTTACTTATAGTGTTATGCATTTAAGTTTAATACCCATGGAAACAAAGTTTAAAAGTCAGCATGTAAAGTACTACTTCTGCTGTTGCCGCTGCTGCTGTTGCTTCGGCTACTACTACTATTATTACTTCTAATACAACCACTGCTACTACTGCTACTTCTTCTACTACTGCTACTACTACTACTACCTACTACTACTACTACTACTACTACTACTACTACTACTACTACTGATATTATTACTACTACTACTACTACTACTACTACTATTACTACTGATATTACTACTAATACTAATACTACTACTACAACTACGACAACTACTTATATTACTTACTACTTTACTCCGTAGAAACGCCTTTCAATGCCTTTGTTAACAAAGTAGACCCAGATAAGGCATGTCTGCCCATGACATAATAAAGGTCTGATTCTACAACAACTACTACTACTGTACATTTACTACTACTACTACTACTACTACTACTTTTACTACTTCTTCTTCTTCTACTACTACTACTACTACTACAACAACTATTACTACTACTACTTCTACTACTACTACTATTACTACTACTACTATTACTACCACTACTACTACTACTACTACAACTACTATTTCTACTATTACTACTACTACTACTACTACTACTACTACTGCTACTACTACTAAACATAATATTGCTACGACTATGACGATTACTAATACTAATTTACTCCGTACAAACGCTTTTTAATGCCCTTTTTTTACAGAGTAGACCCAGATTAGGCAGTTCCTTAGGAACCATCTGACCAAGGTCGGCTCTGAATGTCGATGGAATAATATAGATCTGATTCTACCGTTTCTGTCATGGCCTAATATGTATGTGTTCTTTTCTATTATAAAACGTCATGCAATTGATATTTCAGATGTCATTATTTCTTACATTAATGTTCATGACCTCAAAGGTTAAAGTGTCTAATATTGCTCCTATTAAGTATTTACATAATAAAGCCTATGCCATGCGTGCTTGGTTTAACTCTGTCAAAGCTATAATACAATACTCAACTCTACATATTAACTGTATTTATAAACATAGAATACAATAAGTGACAAACGTTTACTGTTAGATGGAGAACTGGGGCTTACAAATCTTTTTCTGGTTTTTTTTTGCATGCGTTTCCACGGTGTGTTTTAAACATGCACTTTTAAAGCCACATAAACTGCAAAAACAACAAAAGCGAAAACACAACATTACACATTTTATTTATAATACAGAAAATCTGTAACTGTATATTGCAAAGAACATTGATACGTAAACTTTAGAACCATTTTTATATACAATGTAAATACTTACAAAAATAAGCCCGTGACTGTGGTGGTGCTCTCTGGCACATACTTCCTTCCAGATCGATCCCGGTAGCGAATGTAGATTTGGACCATGCCCCAATGTTATAAAACGTTTTGCTGCAATCTCAGATCATTCTCAAGCATCTGATTGGTCAGCTGCTGATCTTACTCATATTCTGACCAATCAGATATCTGAGAATGGTCTCAGACTCAGACTCAAAACGTTTTATAATCTTGGACCATCGTGTTGGTGTTCTCCTCGCATCAATGATTAGGTGATATTCGTATAGAACGATGCCTTCCTCTATAGCCCATACTTATGGCACGCATACATTTATAGCGTAATGGTGAAAGTCTGATATCACGACGTTATGGTCTGCATTGCCGTATTCTGTGCGATTCAGCTGTTTGACTGTTTATATTAGATTGCTGGCAGCAGATTATTGATATTTGACATTGATTAACTCTTCTGCCAATATCGCATCTGTGATTACGTATGCAAACAGTTTGGATCCAGATAAGATCCAGATGAGATGCCGAGTAACTGGAGGTCTCATCACTACCCAAACCGTCTGTTGCTATGATTGTTTTTGAAATAAAAATTAAGAAAAAAATAAAAACAAACTGTAGTAGAAGACAAAATTTGCAGACAACAATTTTTTGCAGAAAAAGAGTTAATACATGTAATTGCAAATTATCCACGTAATACTTTGAACTCAAGATGTCGATAAATTGTTGTTTAGTTATCAACTGTTATCAAAAATACATAAACGTAACCCGTTGCTTTATCCGATGACATGTGTCGCGTTTCAATTAACTCCAGTCGAGTTTTCACGTAGAAAGTTTGTGATAGTGTGTTTGGAATCCATGTTGGAACATATAGTCTTATCATGGTCGAGTAGGCGCAAATTATCGCCGTTCACCAGTTCACTGTTCGAAAACGTTTTCGGGAAGCTATTATCAGATTTCACGAAATGAAGAAATAACACACATCGAATATAATACGTATCGAGTATGCACTAGGGGTTCAATAACGCCCGTTCTCGTCCGTACTGTGAGCCGTTGTACAATCTCCCATTGGATTTAAAACAGAAAATCCTTTCCGTAATAATACGACACGATGTCGTATGGGAATTGGACATGGGCAATAAGTTTGAGATGTAATAAACTCCTATAACAGAACATATTATCTCTCAACTGACTTTCATTAACCTTAAGCATGCAATGAGTGAATACCTATGCAAGCAGTTTATCTCATCAGGATCCAAATTGTTTGACACCCTGCTTGCATCTTGGTAGAAAAATTGATTATATCTTGAATTGTGGAAATGTGGCTGGTGAAAAATTCAGTACAAATAATTTGCTCAGCAGGCTAAAGGTTAAACATAACACATTTTACTCGGATTGTAAAGAAGCTCTGAGAGTGGCTGCTCTTTGTTGTTCCTATCATATCGTACTTTATCAAACATTTCGGAAACCCCGTTGAATAAAGAACATTAGAAGTCTCACAGGCAATCAAGAGTTACTAGCATACTGTTGATCACATTCATATCTATAAATTGGATTCACTTCTGATAAAAGAACACATATGATATTTCGTTGTATTTAGATCGAAATCCATTCATTATTGCTATTGTTTACGGTGAGACTGACTTTTAGTGAACGTCGGCTCAAATACGACTGAAGGTGAACCGGTACCAACTACAGCTGAACATCAACATCTCGAACGTCAAGGGAACATACACATCAGTTCGAGATAACAAAGTTCGAGATATCCCATTTCTGATCTGGATAAGTTCTTCAGTTCAATGTTAGATCTTTCATCATTACTGTAGACATATACTAAGCTGTCACACGTGTTTCTAGATATACGTAGTAATATAGTTCAGATCAATTCTGCATTGTAAGATTTGGAAGGACTGAACTTTTAATTCGAGTTATCCAAAGTCCGAGTTATCCGAGTTCGAAATATCGAAGTTCAACTGTACTTGTAATCTGATATAACACAAGCACCCATCAGTCGTCCATTCATAATCTGTTTGACACAATAAAAGCACCATTGTCACTTTCTGGTTTTCAAAATGATTTACTGTTTTGTAAGCGGTAGAGCGTAGAAACCTTTCCATGGGTATTCAATAATGTTTGAAAAAAGTAGGATATGACATGAACATACAAGACCAGTCGCAAAAAGAACTCTCAAATCCATATATCCTTCACAAATACTTAGTGATACTCAGTTGAGAAATAAAATTATGACCGAATATGAATGTTTACTTATACATGAAAAGCAATTGCTCTTGAGTCACGTGGTATACATACCGTGTATACATATAAACAACGTGACATACATTCAACAGATAGAAACCCAAACGGATTCTATATCAACCCCATTGTTCTATGCCTATTTTCTCTCTTGTAGGAACTGGCACTTCGAAAAATTATTCTGTGCCTATACTGTGCATGTATAACCGGACTCAACTTTCTACGGGTTCGACACATTGCAACAACCATTACACCACTGTACATACCTTTGTATTTAAACGTTACACACATGTACATACCTGTGCGTTTAAACGTTACACCCCTGTACATACATGTGCGCTTAAACGTAACACCCATGTACATAGCTTTGCATTTAAACGTTACAGCCATGTACATACCTGTGCGTTTAAAGACATTCCCTTGGCCGGCTTGGGTCTTTACAGCTAACCTGTGAAAAAGCATGCGGCACATGGTAAGAGCTATAGCAGTCTGCCTGTCAAGAACCACTGGAGCGTTCCATGTGAGGCCCGTCTCTTACATTTGATGATTTGGAAATGATTAGATTGTCACTAATGCAGTATATGTTTTTATTTTTTATTATGCTCCCTGAAACTATAAGAAGGAGCATATAGGCCCCGCTTTGTCCGTTCGGCCTGTGAATGTCTTCTAAAGTGCTCAACCTACATTCATGACACTCCACATACAAATACATCTTATTGAGATCAAGTGCAGGGTGCATGGGTTAAATTATACCTTTCTGAGCAGTATTTACATATTCTGATAGACCTTGTTGGGAGAAAAGGCAGCTGTGTCCAAGGATAATACGAGGGGTGTTCCAAAGATAATGTCACTTGCATCGGTGCTCATATAGCGGAAGTGCTTTTGTTCATTTTAATTTGCTCTGCCCTTCAAAATACTCTCCGCCAGCCAGAATACACCTTTTTAGCCGGTCAATCCATTTTTGGAAGCATTTTTCATACTCTTCGATGGGGACACCCATCAGACACTGATAAACAGCAGATCCAAGGGCATTTCTCGAATTGTATCTCCTTTCAGATAAATGATATTTAAGTTTTGGAAAGAGAAAATAGTCGCAGGGGGCCAAGTCTGGCGAATACAAAAGGTGCGGAAGGACGGTAACCTTCTCTGACTCCAAAAAGTCAGTCACAATACGTGCCTTGTGAGCGGGTGCATTATCATGCAAAAGTCGGACATACTTAAGTCCTGTTTTGGGGCGGCTACTTTTGTAGTAGTTCTCAGAACAACGTTTTTATAGAACTTGCCTGTGCCCGTTCTGCCTTTTGGCACCGGGATTTGAATAGCTGGACCCTTATTAGTGAAAAAAATAGCATACAAAACCTTCTTTACCGTTCGTATTCGTTTGGCAATACTTGGTCGTCTGGCATTTTTAGTGGCCCATATTCGGTTGGAAACCTTCCGCTTTGGTTCAAAATAATACACCCAGGTCTCATCACCAGTGACTATATTATCAAAAGCCTTTTTACTATATTTTGGGTACATTTTGAGAAGTTATTTTGCCATTGTTACACGCGTCTTCTTTTGCTCATCCGTTAACAAATGGGGTATCCATCTTGCATTTATCTTTCTAACTTTTAGGTGTTTCTTCAAAATTGCATGAACTCTTGCTAACGACAAGTTTGTCATTCGAGCCAATTGTCTTACGGTGAATCGAGCATCAGTTTTGAGGATATTTCGGATTTTTTCTATGTTACCTTTGGTCGTAGTTGTTGCTGGACGACCTGGGCGAGCAGCATCTTTCAGTTGCTGCTGCCCAGCACTAAATTTAGCTACCCACCTACAAACAGTCCTGTGGGACATTTGGCCCTCCCCATAAATGTCACACACCTCGCGGTGAATATCTACAGCCTTTATGCCGAGTAATGACCTACCTTTTATATAGGCCCTAATTTCAAGAACATTTTCAGCTCGTTTTCCTGTCATTTTGTGTATAGTCTAACGAATAGGCTATGAAACGATGTACACTGTACCGAGGCAAGTGAACGTGTGGACGAGATATTTACCTGTGTCACGAGCCAGTGATCACTCAATCGACACGAGGTGGTTTTGTTCATGAATTGCACGATTTCCGCGAAATAAAGCACAGATGACATTATTTTTGGAACACCCCTCGTAACTCTGTGGGACATCTCTTTTGGAAGTATTGCCCTATGTAATCTGTCTTTTTTTTTCACTGAAAGTACTTGACCCACACTAACGAAAAATCATATTTCAGCAATTCTTTACCGAGAGATGCTGTGAGAACGGGTGATTACTCTATTTGCAGTGTTTCTTGAGTTAAAGTGAGCTATTGTGTTTGCCCTGTGTCCCGGTCTGTCGCCGTCTGTCGTCATTTATTTTATTCATTTTATTTTATTGCTTGTCTGCTTCAAATGTGAAAGTGCTTCATAGTTTGTAAAGATTTGTGAAAATCTTGTCTGTCAAATAGCTTGGATCCAGATAAGATGCCGGGTTACTTGACGTCTCATCTGGATCCAACCTGTTTGCATATGGCCCTTTGTTTGTTAGTGGTTGGCTTCTTAAGGGTGAACTTCTATTGGGTTCTGACCAACAATGGTCTTTTGGGTGTGTTCCCCTTGACTAATTGTATTTCAGGGCCTCTCTAGACAGAATGAGACGGCTTGCCATATTTTACACACTTGTATCATGCTTTTACTGTTACTTTCACGCCTATTGAGAACAATGGGGGGAATCATTGAATGGACCTGGGTAATGTCTTTAAGCGTTACACCCATGTACATACCTGTGTGCTCAAACGTAACACCCATGTACATACCTGTGCGTTTAAACGTTACACTCATGTACATACCTTTTCGTTTAAACGTTACACCCCTGTACATACCTGTGCGTTTAAACGTTACACCCATGTACGTACCTTTGCGTTTAAACGGTACACCCCTGCACATACCTTTGCGTTTAAACGTTACACCCCTGTACGTACCTTTGCGTTTACACCACTGTACATACCTTTGCGTTTAAATGTTACACTCCTATACATACATTTGCGTTTGAACGTTACAACCGTGGAAATACATTTGCGTTTACACCCATGTATATACATTTGCACAGGTGTATGTAAACTTAGATATTGTTCAAATTGTCAGCCGTGTCATAGTGATAGCTGCTTCATTTGGTACGGCAAGTTTTAAGAAAGTATGGACGAATGGGTCCGAATCAGTAGATTTTTATTTCGATCAACACTAATTGCTAAACCTGAGCCTAGAAGTGGATAGCAAGTGAATGTTTCAAGTCATAAATGGTTATTGTTTAGATTGTTTTACTTCAATAAAGCACACACTGCCTCTGGGAAATTAGACAACTAGCTTTACTGTCTAAGAAAATGAGAAATGAGTCGTTATTGGTCTGCTATTTGCCATACATTTTGTCCTCTGGGAATCTGTTCAGCGACTTTAACGCAAAATAAGGTCATATCATTTATATCAAATTCCTTTACACATTTACTAGTTTTCGTCCACCTTTAAAATACAAACGTTAGATTCTAATGAGACTTGGCGCCCTAAATAAATCCATATTGTTTGCAAAAATTATCTAGATTTGTCCACAGCAGGTAAAACCTAAGAATCAAAATCTACGTCAAAGGAGACTTCTACAGCAGTTGTTAATACTCATAACAGTATTGCCTTTAACATTACACTTCGATAACAATTTAGCGGGACACTTGATCACGCTACAAAATTAAACATGCGTGGTTTCTATTATACGTGCATGTGGTTACTGTTACATATTACCGTGGTTGATGTCACTTACTGATATGGTTAATGTTAAATGCCGATGCGGTTACTGTTATATACTACTGTGTTTACTGTTGCATGCTAATATGATTATTGATGCATTTCAATATTGTTTCTGTTACCAAATGATGTGGGTAATGTCACATGCTAATGTGGTTACTGTTACATGCTAATGTGTCTTTTCGTATGTGGCTCTCGCTGTTGGCCTTTTTTTCATATGTATGTAACATGCAAATATAGTTTCTGTTAGTGTTAATGTAGTTACCGTTACATGCTAATGTGGTTACTGTTACATGCCTATGTCATTTTCGTTTCAAGCTGATGTGGTTACTGTTACATGCTAATGCAGTAACTGTTACATGCTAATGCGGTTACAGTAAAATGCTAATGTGGTTACTATCGCGTGCTAGTGTAATTACTGTTACATGCTAATTTGGTAACTGTCATATGTAAATGTGGTCACTGTTACATGCTAATGTGATTACTGTTACATGTTAATAATGTTACTGTTACATACTAATGTGATAACTGTTACATGCTAATGTGATTAATGATACATGTTGATGTTATTACTATTACACGCTAATGTGATCACTTGTGAATGTGCTTACTGATACATGGCTGTGTGGTTTCTGTTACAAGCTTATGTGGTTGAAGTTACATTTTAATTTCGTTAATGTTAAATGCTAATGTTTCCATATTGCGTTCACGTCGTTATATTAGGCCTGTGCCAACATAATGTAGATACAGCGTTACATACTGATAAATGGTATCAGAAAACAGACTTAATCGAACATACTTACCTCTTAACTTTGCATTGATTTAAAACTGATAATACATATAAAATATTGTCTCTTGGCTACAATTAAAAAGGCCGGTGTGATAGAATAATTTCTTTTTTATATATACAGTAAACCCCTCTTAATAGCACCTCATACCCTTGTTTATTAGTGTGTTCTTTATGCGCGTTAACTGAACTCATATTATTCTATTCGAACCTCGTTTTTATCAACGTGTTTGATAATCAATGAACCCCCATCTAACAACCTCATTAGCATTCATAAGCTGGATGATTTGTCTACAGAGTATTACCTTTTGCACGTTAAGCATTTTGAAAAACAACAATTGTTCGTCTGGCAAAACATCTTAACCCATGAATAATTTTGATCCCTCACATTGGGTATACGCAACGTATGTTGACCAAGATCAGAGGTCAATTGATGACGCCATGTACTATTTGCTCTGCCTATTAATGTCAAAGTTTGTCGCCAGGATATATTTCTTTTGCAGGACCAACCTCCATTAAAGTTGATGGGTGCTTAATTTTGATTTACCTAATATGATAAAAGGATTAAAGGATCTCAGCTTTTAATCGTTGAACATGACTGATCAAAATGTCAAACAGTTTCGATTCTAGAGAGAGATTGATGTGGTTGGTGTATCATATGGTGTCCAACTGATTGTACATGTTTACTCGTTAAAAGACCATGAAGCATAGCATTAGTATGTTTTTAATTTGTTCGCTGCTAAATGTTTGGCGTGTGCAAACTGTGTTGTCTGTTACAATTTTCATTTTTTATTAAATTAGCTTCAAAAACAGTCACAGTAACAAACGATTTACTCTGCGTCTCCTCAGGATCCAAACTATTTGCATAGATAATCACAGATGCAGAGAGAAAGAGCTAACGAAAGTACAGGAGACTACGAAAATAAAATCCCCGGTACTGGACATTTTATCTGAATCTAAACTATTTGCACAGACAAAATTATGTTTGCAGCACCATGCTACGGTGTAGGGACATTTAATCAGCATTACAAAACAAAACCCACACACGTGAGTAAGTCACGTGACGAATCGAAATTCTTGTTAAATTCTTAAATACAATTCTCTGTTTAACGTCATCAAGGACTCGCACTCTGATAATTTCCGCTGTTTTGATGAAATATTACAACATTACACGACATAGATTAAATCGTGCTTGTAAAGGCTCGTAAACCACCACTATTCGGAAAGATCAATCCCAAAGCCAATACTTTGGTATAATTCTGTGCAAACTAATGTTCCCTGTACACTTGCCATTGACATTCATATAGATTCTGATAATTTTAAATCTATGTAAATATGTAAAAAAAAATGTAAAACCTCTCTATAACGGCCACTAAATTATATCAGGTATTTTGTGTTAAAGGCAGGTGGCTGCTTAAAGCAAGGTCAAAGTAAAACAGAACGTTCCTATAGGAGCGTTCTGTTTTACTTTCACCTTGCTTTAAGCAGCCACATTCCCTAAATACCAATTAATTAACATAATCTAGTGACCGCTATAGAGAGGCTGTACTGTAAACGTTTGAGCAGATGTCGTTTTAGCGTGATATGGATAAGTATTACGCTTATAGATATGACATTAAATATACAGTACAACTTATCCGAAACAGCCAATTATACATTGATCATGGGATTAAAAACACAGGTGGTTGCTTAATGCAGAGCGAACGTTATGCAGAAATCTGCTTTAGCAGATTTCTGCAATACATTTGACCTGCATTAAGCTAATACTTACCTTACAGACCCATAATTAGACCTGTTTGTGATGATCATTTGAGGCATACTATATTGTACTTTATTCATATATCAAATATTTCTTTTTTATCAATCTTTACAATGACAGTCATATTGTTTATTTGTGTATATAACCACCCATCCTAACAGTGATTATGTTTTGCTTAATCCAAAGAAAATGAACAATACTATTTTTGTATCAGTGTTTTGGTAATGGTTGCGTATTGTATGTGGCTTTTCCAGCTAGACTTTACCATTTTTTCATTTAAAGCTTACACTAGCTCAGATGAATAAATGAGAATTATTTATGACCGAGTTGCAGCAAAGTTGGTAAGATATAGATTCATATTAAAGATATGTCACTGCACCGAAACGTATTGCCAAGCGACATGCTATATTTGCTGTGAGTTAATGACGTTTTCTTAGACATTCACACCACAGTCTAAGCACAGAAAACTAACTACAAGTAACCGATGGGTTACCTTAATATTTCAATTCATTCAATAGAAGGTACCGTTTATTTCCATATTATTTAACTTTTAGATGAATGAATACCTATGCAAACAATTTGGATTTATATGAGACTCCGAGTAACTCGGCGTCTCATCAGGATCCAAATTGTTTGATGTACTGATTGCATTTTGGTAGACAAGTTGATTATAGCTGTAATTTGAAAATGTAGAAGGTGAAACATTCTGTAAAAATAATTTGCTCAGCAGGCTAAAGGTTAAGGAAATCTGTCTTATATTGTAACCAATCCATTTTTTTACGTTCAGGCGACACAGCATACAACATATCTGCTGGTACAGTAAAACCTCTCTTAACCGGCAGTTAAATTAGTATGAATATCGGTCTTGGAGACAGGTGGCAGCTTAATGCAGGGTGAAAGTCATGCAGAAAGCTCCTAGAGGAGCTTTCTGCATGACTTTCACCCTGCATTAAGCAGCCACCTGCCTAAAAGTATCTAAATTATTATCTACTAGAATTCCGGTTAAGAGAGGTTATACTGTATAAGCCATCGGCATTGATGGGTATCGCTAACAGTGAAGACCTTAACCAGATGTCTCCTTCCTACACCGTTTACATATGTCCTGTTTAACACGTTACCTATTTTTAGATAGAATCTCTTTGAATAAATCTACCGAAAAGGTGCATAAACTAGAGAAAAGGAAAACTTTAGAATTTTTTAAGTTTGAAACCATTGTGATAAATAGAACATTTGCTCCTTTGGAACAAATGCTTTATTTTCCCCAATGGTTTCAAGGAGTGACTTTTACAGAGGCGTAGAAAGAAGGCGTATTTATGAAGGAAAAGGTTAAGGGACACACGACACATATGTTGCAAAGAAAGAGCATCTCTCTGGTCAGGGTCAAGACAGTGGCTAAACCCATGGACGTCAATGGTTTATACCAGCGTATTCTTTGTTTAGGATGCATCCCTATATATGAAACATGGGCGGGTTACAAAATCTGACTTGGACGAGTCGACTTACATAATGGATAGATAGACATTCTGGTTGTTGCTTTCGTTTATCATAAGACATAAAAAAATCGAAGTGTAACGTAAAACCCTCTAAATCCTCTAGGCAGGTGGCTACTTGATGCAGGGGATACATCATGCAGAAAGCTCATAAAGAGGTTTTCTACATGATTCCAGCCTGCATTAAGCTGCCACCTGTCTCCAAGACAGACATTTATAATAAATTAAAAGTCCGTGTCGGAGGGCTTTTACTGTAATTGCTAAATGCAATGTACGACTATTTGTAGATATATAGGATGTTTGCATGCCAAGGGTGAATGACAGTTTGTAATGAAAGAGAATGAATGGAAGATACATGCTGTAACTGATAATGCAGATACAGTGCTCCCTCCCTACAACGGCCCTCTCAATAACGATTCCCTCCTTACAACAACGCATGTCACTGTTTCCGAAACAACAAGGCTCCAGAAATTTTGTTTATGCCTCCATCAAATCCTATGTTGTGACCACTCTTTAGAATCGTCACTTTGTGACGATTCTAAAGAGTGGTCACAACATAGGGTTTGATTGAGGCATAACGGTTTTAGTTCTCGAAATACACCTTATATGGGGATCTGGAAACAAGCTAAATATGTTTGATTTTCCCTCCCTATAACAACTCCCTCTGAACAACACATACAATATTTGTATCCCAAAGGGTGTCGTTGTGGAGAGGGAGCACTGTACTCTTTGTCTTGCCATCTTGCAACATATGTGGATACTGCTCACAAGGGCTACCTTGTCCCTGCCCATAAGTATTCGTTTTACGGTAGCCATGAGATAAAATATCACGATTGGTCAATTTTAAATTCATACGGTTTCTCTTAGATGGGACGACTGTTTATGGGTAGTGTCATACTTATGTGACACGCGTCATTTGGTAAAATCAATTTATATACTGTATAAGAAGACCATTTACTACGTCTCCGATGCGAGCCGTAACTCTTTACGTCTTAAATACGCCTCTCTAGGCATTTTCAAACACAATAGACCCGGATCAGACGGCTCCTGTATGCGCCGCCTGATCAGGGTCTGCTCTCTTTGTTTATGGAATTCTACAGTTTCTGCAATGGCCAAAACTTTTCGAATACACGTTTATTAAAAAAACCAAAAACAATATATAATCAATATTCATTACTTTATAATTTGTGACATTGGGGTTAAGCAGCACCGTTATATAGAGACACAGAGCCGAACACTGTCATATGTCGTAACGCTAACATTATGAAGCTAAGCGTTAGCAAGAAGTGTGTGTGTGTGTGTGTGCGTGCGTGCGCGCGCGCGCGTGTGTGTTTGTGTATTTGTGTGGGGGGTGTGGGCGTCTTTAGTATGTCGAGGCCCGAGATGGGACCCGCGACTTCCAAAGCAGACGCTCTACATACTAAGATAGTCGTGCCGCTGTATATACTGGTATGTAACGAACTGAATATATTGCATTTTTTGAATTGTAGAGGACGGCCTTTTGGGTAAACAACATTTGTGTAGCATGCTAATAATGTTAATTGTTACAATATCATATAGACATTTTCGGACATGGCAGAAACTATGGAATTATACTCTTTATGTTTCTTCACCGAGGAATTGAATTATGTTCTGAAGACGTCTTGATGAAATGTTAATATTCAAATGCTCTACCCAAGGAAAAGCTGTATTTATTATATAGTTGATGCACATTTCAATAAGTTCAGAGCTTAATTCCCTTAGGGAGTTTGCCAATTGGATTTACATTTTCGGTTCTGTCTTATGTCTCTGCTATATATGAAATATTGCCTTTGGCATGTGGTGTGATAACAGTATATGGCGTCATTTAAAACGTCTGAATTCTTTTGCTGCGAGATAATTCTACCTGCTGGTTCCGGTTATCGTCTCCACCTGGATTCAAGTAGTGTTTTTCATTTTCGTCACAAATATAATCATACTTTCAAACAGTGTTGATCCTGTTGGGAACACCATTTCGCAGCATCTGGATCCGAATTTGTTTTATAGATAAAAAAAACACGTTCGCTCATGGTTACCAAAAAGTTACTGAAGACTCAGATCTCCTCTCAAAAAGTTACTGAAGACTCAGATCAGAAATCTCCTCTCAAAAAGTTACTGAAGACTCAGATCAGAAATCTCCTCTCAAAACGTTACTGAAGACTCAGATCAGAAATCTCCTCTCAAAACGTTACTGAAGACTCAGATCAGAAATCTCCTCTTATCGCAAATATAACTACAGTAAAACTTCGATTATCCGAACACTAAAATACGTATTATTATCGATCTCTAAGACAGGTGGCAGCTTAATGCATGGTGAAAGTCATGCAGAAAGCTCCTCTAGGAGCTTTCTGCATGACTTACACCATGCATTAAGCAGCCACCTGCCTAAATGGGTCTAAATTCTTCTATACCGAAAATTCGAATAATCGAGGTTTTACTGTATTCCATACTGTAATGACTTTATATGAATCGACTATTCCAGTCTGAAAATACAGCGTTGAAAAACTATAAACAAACAATCCTAATCGTTAAATAAATATGAATGTACTAAACAATATTAACAAGAGTTCCAGATAAGATGCATATATTAAATAACTGAATGCTTGATATGACGAATATAGTAAACCCTCTCTATAATGCCAACTAAATTGTGTTAATTAGTTGGTATTTAGGGCAGTTGAATGCTTATTAAAGCAAGGTGGAAGTAAAACAGAACGCTCCTATAGGAGCGTACTGTTTTACTTTCAATTTGCTTTATGCAGTCACCTGCTCTTTACATAAAATACTTGATGTAATTTAGGGGCCGTTATAGAGAGGTTTAAAACCTCTGTAAACCGGATGATAAAATGGGAATCAGTACCGGTCTTTCAGAAAGCTAGCAGGTTAATGCAGATTTAAATCACACAGAAAACTCTTTTGGAATGTTCTGCTCGATTTTATATAGCATTAAGCAACCGCCTGCTTAAAAATACCTGACTTGTTTTTTTTATTGAAATTCTGGTTTAGCGGGACTTACAGTATTAAACTGAATTACGTACTTTTCTACAGTTGTTTTATGATTTAGCTAGAGGAAGACCTCTGCCATTTATTAAGTACTATTAAGTGCAGCATTTCCGCTCATAATCCGGGCGATAGAATGTGTCTACCCGGACAACTTTATCGTTATAGACCTATTGTCACTATAATGTATATTGGTGGCATTTCATCGAACGCTATTCAGACAACATGTTTTATCATGTTTTACATGGGACATGTGAATTTAATCACTCACATTTTTGTCCGAATTAATGTTTCTCTAAATAAGATATCGTTAAACTTTGCAATAAATGCATTTCTTTATCGCCACACATTACGCATACGGCTTCTTTTCACATTCGTATATTAACCCTTTCGGTGCCCAATTTCTAATTGTCGTCTGCTAACCACTTTTGTTAAATCATTTGGTAAAATAAGGAAATGAGATGAATAAATGCAAATTTCAAAGGAATAAAGCACAGATATAGAAATACAGAATGTGACAAAAAGTGAAGTCCCTGATCAGACGCCGCCTTTAAAAGGCAGCGTCTGACCTGTGACTGCACTATTTGTCGTCGACCATTTATAAATGCGACATTGACGCTGAAAGAATTAAACTCTGCCCAGTTGTTGCAACATGGGGTAAATAAATGACGTTAGACGAACACCGTGTGCGACGAACACCGTGTGCGACGTGAAAATATTGTGAATATACATCGTTTACTACATTTAAAACAAATAAGATAATAGTTCGGATCTTAAAAAGACACGGTTCATATATGTTGTTAAACAATCACTTCCATAGACAATCGGAGATACCTCTGTAAACTGGCATAGCAATATATATATATATTTACATGAAGAAAATCGCATACAGTAAAACCCCTCTAAACCGGAATTCTAGTAGAGAATATACTTTCAATCAGCTGGCATCTTATTACAGGGTACAATTCATGCAGAAAACTTTTAGAGGAGTCTTTTGAACGACGTTCAACTGGCAGTAAGCTGCCATCTGTCACAAAGACCGAAGAGTGTTTTACTGCATTATATTATGAATATAAATAAGTGAAACCTTAAAGGCACTAAGTTAAAAGATCGTTCGGGAAAAGGACTACGCTATTGTAATTCTCTGACGTCCTTCGCTATTTTAAAGGACTCTTTAAATCTGAAAGAAACAAGCAGAACGATTACATTTAATCTGTTTTATGACTGTAGCAGAACAATGTTTTATATGTAGTACATGTACATTCAATTACAGTTTAACCCATTCCCTTATATTGACGGTTTTTGACGACTCTGTAAAAATCACTTTGTGAAACCATTGTGATAAATAGAGCATTTGTTCCTATAGGACCAGTGCTCTATCTATCACAAAGGTTTCAAACTACAAAATTCTAAATGTTCCTTTTCTCTAGTTATTGCTCCTTTTCGGTATATTTAATCAAAGAGGTTGGGTCTAAAAATAGCCTATGACGTAAGGAGTGAAAATCATCAGTATAATACATATTATAAACCTATTACTCTCAGCACTAACGGGTCTGGAACTATAGTTATAAGCAGGGCGTGTAAATGATAACTGTGTCATTAAACCATATGATAATTCTTACTTTTTGAACTCCGAGTAATATTCGCTTGATTCCTTCTTTTTTTTTAAAAAAAGGCAGTCATTTACCGGGGTCAAAATGCCAAGATCCGGACTCGACGCCAAGTCTCTTGTCATCCAATCTGGATAATAGCGTGCTTATGGTTATCACATATTCAACCATAATATTGATATAATATGAAGATGTTGCTTTAAACTCCTAATGTATCAAGACTTAGGAAATGTAAAACTGCATGTATGGCAAAACTATACAAATGATGTTTGCAATGATGTTAACCCTTATCATCTTAAGTGCGACCTGACTCGCATTTGTAAACAGCTTGGACCCAGATGAGACTCCGAGTAATTCGGTGTCTCACCAGGACCCAAGCTGTTTAGCACTCGGTCAACAGTTTCTAAAACGCGTGTACGAATCAGAAATATGTGAAAGCAATGCCACAATTAAACGGTCTGCAGATATATTGTTTTCGGCGTGATAAGGGTTAAGGCGACTATACATAACTAGTAAGTATGTGTCTTTCCATAGTACATACCATGACTAGTAGGTATGTTTCGTTCCACAGTAAATACCATAAATAGTAAAGGTATGTGTCGTTCCATAGTACATACCATAACTAGTAGGTATGTGTCGTTCCAAAGTACATACCATAACTAGTAGGTATGTGTCGTTCCAAAGTACATACCATAACTAGTAGGTATGTGTCGTTCCAAAGTACATACCATAACTAGTAGGTATGTGTCGTTCCAAAGTACACACCATCCATTAACCATTCTCCCAATAATTGCGACCTAATTCGCTCATGCAAACACATTAGATCCGGATGGATGCAAGTAATTCGGTGTCTCATCAAGGTTTTTTAACAATCGTCCAATAGTTTCATATAAGCTTGACCGAAGCTAACGTAGTCAAACGTGCACCAGGTCCAACTTTGAGCAGATATTATCAGAGGAACAGAAAAGTGTGCGTACTCAAATACTAAAATCGTCATTTCTCCACCAAACCCTATGTTGAGACAACTCTTTAGAATCTAAAGAGTAGTCACAACATAGAGTTTCGTGGACAAAATAAAGAAGTTATTCTTGAAAATGTGTTTACCTCTGCTTGTGTTTTTTTTATAGCGGGATAATAATTAATCAGACATGCTATTATTGCGTGAGCGCACAGGGTACAGACAATACAAATAATGACGTGCACGCTGAAATTACACGAACGTTTCTTGAAGCACCATTCCTTGTCCGTTTTCTTTCTGGACAACTTTTAACCTCTTGTCGCTCTCGCGTCCATTCATGGAGGATCTAGCTGATTTTATCAACCTGTCTCTTTCGGATCTTGTTCTGGATTTGACTGACACTTTCAATCCAAATATTTTACAGAAGGTGTCTCTAAACTGTTGTGACATTGTACAGTATAATACAAAGTTGAAAGCGGAATTGACGGCCAATAGGGAGTCAGTTATTTCCCTTATACCCTTTACTATATCATCCTCTTCAGCGTAGCCAAAACCGAAAAACATTGACATGACTGCATCTGGTGTAATGCAAACCAAAAACACGATGATAATTATGATCATTATCAGTGTTATCCGATTACGACCAGACAGACTTTTCCCTTTGACACGCTCTTTTTTCAGTTCGTTTATAATCCTGGCGTTCAAAATTATAAGGACTACAAGTGGCACTATAGATCGGAACAGATTTTGTATCCATGTGTAAGGCTTCATAAAGGTCTGGTTTCGCCCAAGGCTGGTTGGCTCAACCTGATAACACGATGTGTTGAGTGTAGCATCATAAACATGAACAGCGTGATAACGGAAGGCGGACGGTATGGTTATGAATATCATAACGATGAACACAAATATGCTGATATTCCTAGCTCGTGGTATCGTACAAATTGATATTGCTTTTGTTGGATGACAAACTGATATATACCTTTCAACAGCAATAGATACAGTAAGCCATGCCGTGACACATACAGCTAGATTGAAGATGTAGTGCGCATATGGGTAGAGATGACACAAGATCATGCTTGAATCGTCGGCGTCCGTTCTTTTCAACAATATAACGACGAAATACAGTGCGTCATTAATTAACTTTAAGGTATCGGATATCGCTAATGCTGAAAGATACACATTGGTTGAAGTAGCCATGTCTTTGTGGAATAGCACAATTAGAGAGAGAATATTACCAACAATTCCCGGGAAACACAATGCTGGGTATATAATGAGACCAGTTATAAACTGTGCAGAGTCGAAAAACCCTCCCGCCGACTGGCACACACTTATATTGCTGTAGTTTCCCTCCATTGTAAAGCTCGTTTCGTCACTAAATGGTGTTGATATCACAATATAGTCTCCCTTTGCAGGCAGCCACAGTGCTAAGCAACAGCATCATACTGGTGATTTGATCCCCCTGTAGAAAGAAAAGGCCAACATTTAACAATGTTTAACCATGCATATACCTTTGGTTTATATATACTAACCATGAGCGTGTCTGAATATATAGTTATATGCTGAACATTGTCTGCTGGCAAATTGTTTTTCTACTTTGTCTTTAAATCATACATGTGGATCGAACTATTCACCCATTCCCTCATATTGACGACTTTTGACGACTCTGCAAATGCTTTGTTTATCACAATGGTTTCACAAAGTTCATAAAATTCTAACATTTTCATTTTCTCTAGCTAATACTCATTTTTGGTAGATTTATTCAAAGAGAGTGTATCTACAAATGGCCGATGAGGTAATATGGGTTAACCATTTGCCCGCTACGCGAGACATTACTTGCATTTGCAAACAGATTGGATTTAGATGAGACGCCGAGTAAATCGGCGTCTCATCAGGATCCGAGTCGTTTGGCACTATGTCAATAGTCTTGCAAAAGCTTGAACGAATTTGAAGCTAGTGAAGAGATCGGAGTCTAAGCAGACTTCATTTTCATAGCATGTTAATTATTACGACATTATAAGCTGAATAACACCTTAGTGGACCTAATTTGCTTGTCGAAAATAGAACGGAGGTCAGACAAGGGATACCATATGAACGTCCACGGCACCGTTGTGATGTGATTAGCAAGGATGCCATTTGTGATTAGCAAGACAATGTTAAACAAGCTAATCCATATAATCACGATCTTATTGACCGGGTCAGATGCTTATCATCTATACTATTGTAAATGATGCATCGTTGATACCAATCAGCTTACTTCTCATTCAGATACTGTTTGACGCAAGCAAATTGGAAGGGATCATACATCTCGCGCTATCCATGTAGCTCACGATACGATAACCTACGCATATAGTACACGTTCCCGAATGTAAATCTTGTTTTCCATCTTAATTAAGAAAAACCCGTTCAGATGTTATATTGGAACCTATTCACATGTCTTGCTTAGGGGGTATAGCAAGCAACAAACATGTTGGTATAAGCCATTGACATAAATAAGTACAACAAAATGTGTAGACCCTGGTTAGAGGACACCTTTAGGAACCCTCTGATCAAGTCTACACGGCTGGCCTATGTTCGCGTTAAGGGACATTGGGCACACATGAGATAAAAAATTCATTCTCTCCAAGGCTATTTTTAGACCCAACCTCTTTGAATAAATCTACGGAAAATGAGCATTAGCTATAGAAAAGGAGAGTTTTAGAATTCTGTAGTCTTAAAACCATTGTGATAAAAAAGAGAATTTGCTACATAGGAGCAAATTCTCTATTTACCACAATGGTTTCAAGGAGTGAAATTTATAGGACGCAAAAATGCACCACTAGGGGATAATGTGTTAAAATATACTGCCGTAGCTCTGACAGAAAGGGCATTCGGGTCTCATAGACAGCATAGATAAGGTTCAGCAGCCAAATGTCGAACAACATAATAATTATATCGACATACTTTAAGCTATAATTGAACCACATTGCATTAAAACAAATATTTAGATATTGTAAACAGCGTACCGCATTTTAGGTTCCGCATTTTAAACGACCAATAGATAAATAAATGGTTAACTGTCGTAATACTGATTACCCGCGTTGCTATTCATACATGTTTGATTAATACATAATTGATGCTGTATACATGTTTATGTTGTTTGTACTGAAAATTGGTTGTTACTAAATATGCAATCCACGTTAAATAAGATCATTATTATTATTATATGTATTAATAGTATTATTATGATTATGGTCCGTGCATATTAACCCTTTAATCCATGAATATTTATTAAGAAATAATGAATGATTATATGATAATAAACTGTATTTTTTATAATTGCATTATAAATACAAAATACGTTTTATCATGCCACAAACTATAGACTCATATCTGTATTATATTATACATACATATCTGCATTATGCCATAAGCAAACACAGCAAATCCTGATTAGACGCCTTCCACAGGAGCCGTCTGATCTAGGTCTACTCTTTTGGCAAATGCATATAAAGGCGACTTTATGCGGAAAAGGGTTAATCAGATGGCAACTGTGCAGAATAAATATTGAAGCGAATTTCAGAAGTTACTGGCTGTTTCTATGGTTTCTATGTATCACGTTTCGCAGCTTACTTAGTGTTAATATTTCAGAAGGAAATAATAAACGTGATGTTTTTGTCTTCAAATAAAGGCTGTGTTCCCATTATTATTCCATTTTTCATTTGAAGACGATATTTTGTAACAACCTTAAACAATAGAAATCGCTTTTTTTTCGAGCCGTAGTTCTGCTATTTGTTTAATAATTGTCGACAGATGCCAATGTATGCTTCAATCATTATACATTGCTTAAAAAATGTCAATGCAAATACAGTCTGTTATTTCCCGGTAAGAGATCACATAAACCCTTCGCTTGCTATTCACGTCAATATACCTACCTGTAAATAGTGAAGACCCAGATGAAAAAGCTCCTGTCTCATCAGGGTCGGTACTATTTACAAGTTGATTGTGCTACCAGTGAACTCCACAGCAGTGATTGCACAGCGTAATACTTGTACACAGTGAAGATATATGTAGTTATACAACAGGGCATGGGTAAAGAAGGAGAAATGTATTTTAAAGTTCAGCAAGAGAAGGGTTAAGTATCATCTCTAACCATTCAGTCCCGTGTAGTTATTTAGAATACTCGTTCAGAACTTACTTTGGAATCCATCCATATGAAAACTGCAAGATGTGTGTGTGGGGGGTGGGAGGTGGGGGGGGGGGGCACAGCTACCAAACTATTCACTGGAATGAGCCATTGGCATGAATGGGTTAGTACAGTGCTCCTTCAGGGGCCCTCTTATCAGGGTCTACACCATTTGACTATGTCCTTTTGAGAGACATTGGCCACTAATGTGTTAATCATATAAATGTTGGACACGCATACACATTGCAAACTGTGTAGACCAAGATCATAAAACTAACGGAAGCCTCTGATCAACGTCTATACTGCTTTTTCAAATTCCTCTCTTTCATACTGAGTGGACTCAATAGCTAAACACTGACAGGATGTTCCGCTTTGAAGATCCAGACGGTGAGTGTACAGTAAACCCCCCTCTAATGCGACCACTTAATAAACAAACATGGCGGTCTTCTTAAGCAGGTGGTTGTTTAGTGCAGGACGAAAGTAATACAGAAAGCTCCTATATCTGCATAACTTTTGTCCTGCATTCAGCTACCACCTCTGTCGTTGCCACTGTTAATTATGCCCCTTTTTGGTGGTCGCATTATAGTGGCTTTACTGCATATCACTCAGCTAAGCTGTCACGGTGCTCTAATATCGGATTAAGTGCATCAAGTTGCTAACAAAGGTTAGATTTCTTTTTAACATAAGCTTGTTTAATGTGGAATATCGGAACTATTTTGAAGGTTAAAGAGGTACATGCATACCTTTCATTGAGGCCATTAAAGCATTTTAAATTTGAGGTAAAAACGTTTTGATAGTCATACAAAGCACAACGGTCTACCGTCTATAGAAAGAAGTTCTATAAACCTTGTGAGCAGTGTATAGCAGAACTTTATACAGCGACCACTGAATGAAAAAATATATGTGTAATTGAATGCAGGTACTGGCTTAATGCAAGGTGAAAGTAATGCAGAAATATCCTTTTCAAGCTTTATGTATATCTTTCGTCCTGCATTGAGCTATTACCTGTCTTCAAGGTCCATATTTATACCATTTTTTATGCTTGCGTTAGGGCGTGTTTACTGTATATCAGCACTCCATTTCTAAACGAGGAATGACGAGGGTAACAAATGACGGCGTGTTATCTGGAATCGAATGTGGTCGTGCGGAATACACAAGGAGTAACTATTTCAACAAGTATGTACTTTGGAAACATTGCAATCGATAAACGAACTTATGAAAGACAGTCTCTAGTAGATAATTATTGTTCCAGGTAATCAAGCATTCACTATCAGGTGTTAAATTGTGTTTTGTACAGTAAAACCCCTCTAAAGTTGACGTTCCATTTAGTATAAATATCGTGTCTTTGAGACAGGTGGCAGCTTAATGCAGGCTGAAAGTCATGCCTAAACGTAAATATTTTTTTTCTTTACTACAAGTCCGATCTAGAGGGTTTTTACTCTATTTCAAGTAACAATTCATATTCAGCTCTCGATAAGAGGAATGGGTAGCTGTCCTTAAAAAATAACACGCCATTAGCTGAATCGAGGGGGAAGCTTACGCGTGTCAAGGATAGGAAGTGAGCCGAAGTATGTCACACGAAAGACGGTGATCTAACATATTCATACTTGGTAATGATACACATTCTGGAAAATCCGGTTTAGATGCCTCTTAGATAAATGAATTTGAGTGCATAATTCTGTTATCCTGAACGCACAGCAGTACTACACATTTATGCTGGGGATTAGTGACTGCAGATTCGTGAATATATTTCTTGTACAGAGCTACCAGCGACACGACAGTCCCGAGCGGCTCAGCAGATTAATTTCTGAAGCAAGAGGTACATCCACAATGCGCTTGTATCGGGATTAGTTATCTGAGTTTGTCCCTGGTTATATACATACGCATTGTATTGAATATGACGCCTTTTTTAGAATCTGCATTTGATTCATTGCAAATACACATATTGTTATATTTGTAATATTGAAATGTACATTCATATAATTACGTACATGCGAAAGGGAACGGATAGCTAGATTTCAGTGTATGAAGGCGCATGCAACAACCAGGGGCGTAGCTGAATCGAATTGTAATGTTCGAACCGTGGCTATAAGAGTTCTTGGGCATACTCCCCCGGGAAAATCTAGAATTGTGTAGTTTTGAAACCATTTTGATAAATAGAGCATTTGCTCCTATAGGAGCAAATGCTCTATTTATCCCAATGGTTTCATAGGGTGATTTTTACAGAGACGTCAAAAGGCGTCAGTATGAGGGAATTGGTTAAAGCTTTCGTGACAAGTCACAATGTATATCAAAGTCTATCTGGCTTTTTCTTCCATTTTAGTCATAATACTGTTTTCGCCTTTCAGATTGGTGTAACGCACTTGCGTAAGTGCGTTTCGCTAGCTACATCCCGGATAAAGAATATGTTTACATAGTTGTTTGACTTATAAAGGTAAAGCATTTATATGTAAATGCGTGTCGATTCTCCCAAAATAACTGTATTGATGTAACATTCCAATAACCACATAACTTGTGATATTTAAAGATCTTAACACGTTGACCCATATCAAAGTGGGTTCGAACGATTATATGAAACAGCCGGAGCCATTTGGCAGTTCGTTATTCAAGTAACGAAGTAGGTTGCAGGTCAACATCCAAATAACGAAATTGTCAAATAAGTAATCAATAAGCAGAAATGATATTCTAGACAGTGCTGATCCCAAACATAGTGGATTAAAAGACAATATATATATTGCGGAGGCATTTCGGAGTTCGTGTTTCGAATAACGAAATAGTTCGCAGTTCAACCTCAGAATAAGTTGTAAAATAGTCTAAATGCGGTTACTGTAGAAAAAACATCGTAGGAAAGAAAACTGTATTTTTAATTCCATGCATACTCGTAGTGTAGGAGTGATGTCTCACCAGGATACTAACTGTTTGACATTTTGAGTGATTGTGGGGAAAATAAATTAAAGGACGTATCACTCTGAAACTGAAATAGATGACAATATTGGACAGGGAGGAAAATATGTACACATGTAAGCTATAGCCCGGGGAAGTCGACTAAGAAGTGGTTACCGAAATGTGATTAGTGGTCCGTTAGTGGACTTCACCTTGTTTTATTATATATAGAAGAAAGAAAACAGTTGGCTGAAAGGGTAGACTAGATGCTAAGAGTACAGAAAATGTTCGTGGCCCAGTGCCACTCGATCAACATTAAAGTTGTGTTTGCTGTCGCACAGAACACTTACTCTTTTGTAATTATGCGCAATTGAGATATCTCCAGATATCAGAAAAGAAGCAGCGCTATTGAAAAGATAGATAGATAGTATGGAAAGGGTATAATAATCAAAGAGCTGCATGCGCTGTAGGCCTGGGCATATGAAGGGTTGATTGCGTGTTCAAGAAGTTTTGGGGTTTGATTTTCCATGTAAACAATACAAAGTCCAATAACTCTGCAGAAAATCATTGAACCGGAACAGGAATAATATACACACAACTAGGCATGGCGCTGATCAATCCTATGAATTTTAAATTTTTTTGGAGAAACCGCAGAGACAAAATTGTCCATGTAAACAATTCAAAGTCCCATAACTCTGCAGAAAATCATTGAACCGGGACAGGAAAAAGATATGCACAACTAGGCATGATGCTAATCAATATTTTGAAGTTTCATGTAAATATGACCAAACCTTTCCAGAAACAGCGCGGACAACATTGTTCATGTAAAAAATTCAAACTGGAACAGGAATAAGATATGAACAACTACGCATGGTGCTGATCAATCCTATAAAGTTTCGATGAAAATCTGACCAAAGGTTTTGGAGAAACCGCATGGACAAAGTAAAATCAGACTGACGGACGGACGTTCTAGCATATGAACACTTGTTGGGCATCTCCTTTGTTTTAAGTAACTAATTATCTCCTACTGGCGTCTTTTTGAACAACTCTAAAATTCTGTTGTTCTATAGTTACTGCTCCTTTTCGATAGATTAATTCAAAAATGTTGTCAGAATGATTGGTGATGGCCCCAATGACAAGACCCAGCTTCAGACCTACTCAAAATAACCAGCATTGATCTTTGATGTTGGCACCAGTCTAAGCATTTGTATACGGTTTCCATTAATCTGAGTAAGTTCAGTAAATTAGCATATTAACAGTTTTATTTATTCATATTAACTATTTCGATTGACCAACCGCCTCACACATTTGAATATATACAAAGGATTAATTTTTATAAGGTATTAAACAAACACAATGAAGTTTAAAAGAGAAATAACTTTGATACACAACGAATTATTACTAATAGTCAAAAAGGGAGATAATTATGTTTCCATGAATCTGAGTAATTTCAGCAAAAAGCTGTGCGTAGAAATCTGTAGGCATGAAATTATGAATTTATATGCCAAACTCACATTCATTGTTTTTTACTCTTAAAATCGCACTTTTACCAAGTTTTATTGGTAAATGTTAACAAACTTTAAATGTTGAAGCCCAAATAAATTGGAATTTCACCGATCTATTTGCTTAAGCGTATTGACATTTTGTGCAAGCGGTAAATCGCACTTTTCCTCGGTTTTCTTCGGAAATGTTTGGGTAGGGGTTGACATTTTGGCATGACTACTATGGCCTTCGGCTTGGCTAGCCAACCCAGACCAAAATAGCTAACGACACTAACTGTTCAGTTAGAGCATGCATCGTTTTACACCAGACAACCCAGAACAATCTAAAGTGCGTTAAATATCTTCCCCAGAAATATAGGTGTCTCATAAATGTAAGCATCTGTCTGACTCTCCAAACTTTGACTTTAACAGTGCTGTACACTTTGTGGATAGAAATGTCAAGTGGTAATACAAACTCGCAAGTACATTGAACGATTGTCCTTTTGATCTTTATTCGACTGCAATAACGCGCTGTAGTAATATAAATACAGTAAACCCCTTTAAATGGAAAAGTAGTAAAGTCAAGCAGGCAAAGCAACATACAAGACGCAACCACCACCAAAACACCGATAGATAGCATGACACACACACACACACACACACAACCACACACCCAAACGCACACTCACACACGAGATGAACACAGAAAAACACCAACAAACACAGAGACGAACACTCCACACATGAACAAAATCACAAGCACAAAGACGCAAGGCAAACAAAAGGAAGGGTGACAAAGAGATATTCTAGTAGAGGAACACTTATATACGTTTAGGTAGGTGGGTTTGCTGCAGGTTGAAAATCATGCAGGAAGCTCCTAGAATAATTTTTGCATGACTGTCACCCTGCGGTATGTTGCCACCGATATCTCTACCGAATCGGACACCTGATGAAGAAAGACTTTACTGTATTTGATATCGTTTTGGAAGAGAAACACTAGGAGACAAAACTGAGTATGATTAAAGGCAAACAACGGTGTTGCAAAGCCGGAGACATGTTTTTGACAGAAAACGGTGACCGTGCCGACTTTGAATTATAGGGGTATGTACCTCTTCATGTGAGTATATATATAATTATACTACAGTGCTCCCTCCCTACAACGGCCCTCTCTATAACGTTTCCCTCCTTACAACAACGCATGTCACTGTTTCCGAAACAACACGACTCCAGAAAAAACTTTTCCATCGTATTTTCTTTATGCCTCCATCAAACCCTATGTTGTGACCACTCTTTAGAATCGTCACTTTGTGACGATTCTAAAGAGTGGTCACAACATAGGGTTTGATGGAGGCATAACGGTTTTAGTTCTCGAAATACACCCTATCTGGGGATCTGCAAACAAGCTAATTATGATTGATTTTCCCTCCCTATAACAACTCCCTCTGAACAACACATACAATTTTCGTATCCCAAAGGGTGTCGTTGTAGAGAGGGAGCACTGTATACAATAAACAAGGGTTCAAACTAACAAAACGGGCATCCATGTACCTCAAGTACAAACAAGTCTGTAACTCTCACAACTTATATAATAATTTCGGAATTCTTTCGGCTATTGAAAGCCTTGATATATCACTACAAAGTAAGTATAGTATTCGGATGGTATTATATGCATTGTTATAAATCCACGAATGAATTTCTTTGTCAATTTGCTACAAATCGTCAAGGAAAGAGCCATTGTACATGAAGTCACGGGTTTCTCATGTTTTCCTTCGCTCATCCAAAGAAATGGCTCCATTCGTATTTGTTGCAAAATGGCTAATCCGAAACAGAAACATAACGACCGATGGAAAGGTCGCTGTTGCTAGTTGTTTACTTATTTAGAGGACAAAACAAATAACAAGCTTATTGTTGTGACAGGGTGAGATCAGGGTGAACGAACGTTTGTCAATGACACAGAAAGCACGTAAAGGTTTGGGAAAATGATTGTTAGAATGATACTAGTGCATAAGTTACTATCAGAAGATTACATTCCTTTCGTAGTGAAATGTATTGGCTTTCAATAGCCGAATGAATTACGAAATTAATATTTAAATTGTAAGAATTACAGTCATATTTGTACTCGTGGTACAATGGTGTCCATTCTGCCAATTGGAACCCTTGTTATTATATAGTATATAAACTCCAATGAAGCGGTACGGACCCTATGCTTTGAATTACCTGAGGAAGGCGAAAGTGACCGCACACTAGGACGGTGGAATTTCCTGCAGTACCGGGTGCATTGAGGGTATGAGATATGGAATAAACAGAAATGCGCTATTTAAACTTTTCCATTGAAGAAGATATTTGACATTATCAAGTCCCAATATAAGTGCACAGTCACACCGACGTTAATCAAACTTGTTCTAAATGAACTAATCTGGGAGGAATATTTATGACGATTTAAAGAGCAAGAACGTGCTTAGTTCTGTCTTACATTCAGGAATAAAACTGACCAGAAAACTTGTTACATTATTTGATGTGTTTGTTTTGGTGGCTGGTATCGGCTGAACTTACATCGCTTTACCAGTAGTTCAGTCACCTCGCGACATCCATCTTATTACGGATGGTGGAAGACCTCACTGATTGTCTGTGCATGGAAGAAATTGCATTGTTCTGTGAACAGGTCAACACCAAGGTAGAATCATCGACCTACCGCAAGCTAAGTGGAAGATTCTTCATAGTTATGAAAAATCCACATACAATGTAAAAGGAAATATATTCGAACTATAGCGACGAGGGACTGAGTGATTATCAGTCGGAGTTCGTAGCCAATCGCCAACTTTGCACGGTCGTCCTGTACATTGTCAGATACAGTAAAAAATCCCTAAACCGGACGTAAAGTTTAGCACAGATATTGGATGGAAACAGGTGCAACCTTAATGCAGGGTGAAAGTCATGCATTACTTTCACCCTGCATTAAGGTGGCACCTGATTGAAAGTATCTAAATTCCTCTCTACTAGAATTCCGGTTTAGGGTGGTTTTACTGTACTGTGTAAGATGTCAACAAATCACATAAATGACAACCAAGCCGGCGAAGCTGCTACACACTTTGCGATGAGGATTTGTAGAATGTACAAATCTGCCTTTCCAACATACACCTAAATCAATTCAATAAATTGTAGACCCCTTGGGCGAGAGCTAGAGTGAGTGAATCATGAAGTAGGAAATCATTGATCAAGTAGGAGGTCGGTTGAGATTGTGACTACAGAATTGATAGAAAAATGACAATTGTAATCTAGATTATAATTTGTGAAGCAATTACTCGTATTTATTTTTTCGATAGCTTTGTTTGTAAGTAGAATAAATCATGTGATCACAATATGTGACAAAATACGTCACATAAATGCGTCATCGGTATAATTATTTTGACGAGAGAGAGAGACAGAGACAGAGACAGAGACAGAGAGAAAGAGAGAGAGAGAGAGAGAGAGAGAGAGAGAGAGAGAGAGAGACAGGCAGACATACATACAGACAGAGACAGAGAGAGACAGAGAGACAGAGACAGAGACAGAGAAAGAGAGATACAGAGACAGACAAACATAGACAGAGACAGAGACAGAGAGACGGAGAGAAAGAGACAGAGAGACAGAGATACAGAGAGAGACAGAGAGAGACAGGGAGAGACAGAGAGAGACAGACAGACAGAGACAGAGAGAGACAAACAGACACACAGACAGACAGATACAGGGAGAAAGACAGAGAGACAGACAGAGAGACAGACAGAGAGACAGACATAGGCAGAGAGACACAGCTAGAGACAGATATAGAGACAGAGAGAGAGAGAGAGAGAGAGAGAGAGAGAGAGAGAGAGAGAGAGAGAGAGAGAGAGAGAGAGAGAGAGAGAGAGAGAGAGCATGATAACCTATAATACCGACTTTAACATGAGTGGATGTGTCCAGTATGCTATCAAAAACCTATTTATTTTATGCCTACTGCGTGAACGGAATATTGTTGATAAATGCCACCTTGTCATATGGCTTAACTTCTGATGTGTGGAACGGGGTATGAAGTGATAGCTATATTACGAAACCCGTCATGGGATTAGAACAATATTATATTAAAATCTCTCCAAAACGGCCACTAAATTACATCAAGTATTTTATGTTAAAGGCAGGTGACTGCTTAAAGCAAGGTGAACGTAAAACGGAACGCACCTTGCTTTAAGCAGTCACCTGCCCTAAATACAAACTAATTAACATAATTTAGTGTCCATTATAGATAGTTTTTTCTGTATAAATAATATTAACACACAATGATACACGTGAATGTGCGACTGTGAATGTGCGGTTACCTTGGATTTCGTCTGAAATATCATATGGTTATAATGAAATATTTAATGTGTGTACATGATACCACGTATTACTAAGTTTTGAGAAATCTATTCAAGCAAGCTTAAATACACACTATCCATGGTGTAAGAAGGACTTAGAAAAGTCATTGTCTATAATGATTGTGATCTGACATTGTAACCAAACCCTTGAGCTGGAACAGCTGATAATAGGTTCAAGAAATTGTTCTACAAATTGTTTGATTATAATAAGCATTTACGCAAAGATTATTTAACTCCAGCAAGGACGTTTATGCGATATAGATCGGATACGTAATATAAGTCTCCTACACTTTACCTGATAGCTGACATTGACATTAACCATTTACCTGTTCCACTTGTCAATACCTACTGAATGTTTATGGAAAAAAACAATAGTTATTATTAAATATGGAAGGTGTAATTTTGAACCATTTTTTGAAACTAAAAAAAACGGAGTAATTCGTCTATTTGAATGCAAACCATTTCATTTTGTGGCTTGGAAACTGTATAGTGTAACGAAGATTTCTCTAAATCGACCAACCAGCAGCGGGCTGCCAAGGGAGCAATTTGCACAATATTCGCTCTGAGTTACGCTAACGCATGCCCCATTGAATCATAGTTACACTACTTGAAAGTGGCTGGTTTTAGACGGGACTAACTGTATGTCATTCTATACAATCAATTCTATAAAACAGTATTAGTGTTAATCCGATTAGATATTGATGAGGACTCAAAAAATTTAAAAATATTATTGTGAACTAAACTGTTTTAAAACGTAATCATGAACTCGCCCACGTCACTTTGAACATATTGATGTTATAATCTGCATAGAAAATGAATAAAAGATGAAAGGCTATTTTGATGTTCTCATATTTTCAGCTCTGTCAATGTGTTTACAGAAATCTTAATCCGCACATTCAATACCTGTTTCATCTTAACCCTTCGCTTGCTATTTACGTCAATATACATACCTGTAAATAGTGAAGACCCAGATGAGACAGCTCCTGCCGGAGCTGTCTCATCAGGGTCTGCACTTTTTACAAGTTGATTGTGCAACCAGTGCACCCCACAGCATTGATTGCACAGCGAAATACTTGTACACAGTGAAGATGTATGTAATTATACAACAGGGCACGGGTTAAGAAGGAGAAATGTATTTTAAAATTCAGCAAGAGAAGGGTTAAATATGTGTTGATTACGAGAGAAGACATTTTGACGCCGTCCTCTGAATAGAATAAATTGCGCAGGAGTCTGTAAATTCATCAATGCCATTCCATCCGCGAAGGTCTTATTCAAATAGACGATGCTAATGAATCCACACCATTAGGAGTATGTTACTGCGAAGCAGGCAGTCGCTTCTACACATTCAATGGCAATAACGACATAGTAATTAGATTCCGCTTCGATTTTGCAATTTTCCGTCACTTCAAACGTGTAACGGAAACTGTTATTATTTTTACCTGGCATTAGATTCCATCGTAATTCCAAGGCGCCTTGCTCTCCGGAATGGCAATAAAACGGTACATAAAATATCATCACGTCATCCTTTCGGGGAGTTTCGGAAGATGTGTCTGTAATAACAAATTGGTAACGATTGTGTTTTATTTTAAACATTTTCAAGAATATCTCCTTTATTTCTCCACCAGACCCTACACTATGACCACTCTTTAAAATTGTCTCTTCGAGACGATTCTGACGAGTGGTCTCAGTAAATGTTTTTTTTAGGAAATGACGCTTTTAGTACCCTTATATGTAACGATGTTTCAGGTAGTTTTAGATGTTACTTTATTAACACATTGGTAATGGTTTTGTTTCATTTTCAGGCTTTCTCTATCTACAATTAGCTTGTCTACATATAAGAATATATCTTCAAGTAAAACATACTTGAATAGTGTATTCGTTTACCAATTGAATATGATGGTTTTGTCGCCACAATTATTTGTTGGATTTAACAGTGTACACCGATCCGTATACAGTGATACCACTCAAATGATGATATATGACTCTGTCGAACAAGACAATAAACCTATAACTGTTTACTATTTCACTTCAGTACAACACGTGAGGTGCCTGTCACGTGCTCAAAAACGCAATGCAAAATATCTGCTTTTATTGTATTCCCCTCTATGCAGAGAAACAATGAGAACAACTTCAAGTTTTATGAAAGCAGTTCACATAAATGCAGATGCGAACGATTTCTCGTTGTGATAATGTTTTAAAGAAAATATGTTTTGAATTAAGGGTTTTCCATTACTTTCCACACATGACCGCCGAAACTTTCCCAGCTAAAATAACATAAAGCCTGCTTTTGCACAACAAACACTTAATGGGCGAGTACACACCTAAGGCAAATATTCAGCATCTGGTGTTTTACATCGTGCTTTCTTACTGTTTTGCTCGAGAAAATTCGCAATGCTAGAGGAAATTCGCAGAAATTCAAATCCCAGTAGGGAAGCACAGTTGAACTGATGTTCAAGTAAATGTGAAAGGTAGCATCACCTATAAAAACCCGTCTGTACGTTTATGCTTTTAAGATATCTGTTTGTACACTTATGGTTTTGAAATCTCTCTATGGTTTTAAGTCCCACTGTTGTATGTATGCTTATGTTTGAAAATATTTCCTGTTTCTTGAGAACTTTAATCGATATTTAAAACAAAGCATGCTCAAACGGTATGTAGCCTTCGTTCACGTAATAACGATAAGCAAATGGAGTTTAGGGAAATATAAAATCCATTTAGATCCATTTATGTACGCAATATTGATACTTATGTCGCTATAGCCCGACTTTAAGTACATAAAATGAAGTTCCCTCCCTACACAGAAGCGGTATATAATCGCCTATAACCCTTTCACCGCAAATGTCGCACAAATGCACCACGGCAAATAGTGCACCCTTTCAAGGCCGCATATGATGAGGGACTTCACCTTTTGTCTCAAACTCTATTCTATATCTGTGCTTTATTCCTTTGAAATTTGCATTTATTTATCTTATCACCTTAATTTACCGAATGATTTAAGAAAGTTGTATTTCAGACAACAATTAGAAATGTGGCGCCGAAATGATTAAAGTAATGCTGAAAACACGCTTTTTAGTCCGTATACCGCCAAAGACGTGTCGTATATTCCGTTTGCTTTCAAATAGTACAGTATTCTTTAACGTATTCCCTCATATTGACGACTTTTGACGACTCTGTAAAAGTCACTTTGTGAAACCATAGTGATAAATAGATCATTTGCTCCTATAGGAGCAAATGCTCTATTTATCACAATAATTTCAAGTTACAAAATTCTGAATGTTTCCTTTTCTCTAGTTAATGCTCTTTTTCGGCAGATTTATTTAAAGTGGTTGGATCTAAAATAGCCTATGATGTAATGGGTTAAACATTGACAACACTTGTGACAGACCGATTGAGTCCCTAGTTTGATACAAATAAAACAAATATGTCATATCATACATTTTATTACCACCCATATCCATAAGAATAACCAAAATATACAGTTGAACTTCAATATCTCGAACTTCAAGAAACCAGACAAATCACTTCCAGATAATAGTAATTTGAGTTATCTAATTTTTTCTCAAGACACTTTCTCAAGTTCGCAGCTTAAATCTGTAGGAGCCTACATCATTACTTTTGACCTGCATTAAGTTGTCACGTGTGTTCTACATATGCGTAGTGATACATTTTAGAACAACTCTGTACTGAAACGTTTTGAAGGACCGAACCTTTACTTCGCGTTATCACGAAGTTCAAATTATCAGAGTAAGAGATATCGAAGTTCAACTTTCCATGATACGTGTTTCGTATTGCGTTTATAAGATTGTAACCGCTGATCGGACGCCTGAACAAATACACACGCCTTGCAATCAGGGTCTACACTGATACCTTTCTCATCAATACGCTTTTAGAACTTGTAATATGTCCCTCCTCCCATCTGCCTGACTTTCTATTGTTATTCCAACTTTATATGAATAGTATGATCACTGCATAGAGCCATTTACTTGATATGACATACATGTACTTCATAAACATATATTCTATTACGTATATATACAGTAAACCCATCTAAACTGGACGTGCAAATCGGTACTAATATTGGTCTTTAATGCAGATGGCAGCTTAATACAGGGTGAAAGTGACACGTAAAGCCCAAAAAGGAGTTTCTGCATGGCTTTCACCCTGTATTAAGCAGCCACCTGCCTAAAACTGTCTAACATATTCTCTACTAAAGTTCCGGTTTAGAGAGATTTTACTATAGTATAAAACTACCAAGTAATTGACTGATATACGCGAAAAAGCTAATGTAATATATAGCATGTCTCCAATACATTTTACAGGAACCAAATCAAGAGGGGTACCACCACAAGTATAATCCTTAGCCACACATCTTATGTTTGTTTGATACGAATTGTAACCACTGAATACTTACTATGTTACCATTCGATTGTCTCGGATATTACAATATCTGATTGCGCTATCAGACGTTCGGTATTTCCTCGGAATCCAAACCGTCCGACACATTGGTTACTTCCAGGAAAAGTATATTTAAACGTCTTTAGTAAATAATATAATTATCTGTCAGTGAACAATTTTTTGCAATAAACTAAGAGTTATTGTTACTCTTACTCGTTATGAGACATTCATCACGTGTCATAATACTATTACACATTCCTGTATGACACTCTGTTATTTGAGGATCAAAACGTAGACAAGACACACAACATACAGTAAACCCTCTCTATAACGGCCACTTAATTGTGTTTATTTGTCGGTATTTAGGGCAGATGGCTACTTAAAGCAAGGTGAAAGTAAAACAGAACGCTCCTATAGGAGCGTTCTGATTTACTTTCACCTTGCTTTAAGCAGCCACCTGCCTTTAACACAAACTAATTGGTGTAATTTAGTGGCCGTTATAGAGAGGTTTTACTGTATTGATGTATCCTCGTTTAATAATACATGATAATCATCCATCTACAGTTGAACTTCGATATCTTGAACTTCAAGGAACCATATAAATTAGTTCGAGATAACAGAAGTTACCCGATCTCTAATCTGGACGATTTATCAAGTACACAGCTTAATGCAAGTCTAAAGTAATCCTGAGAGCTCCTGCTGGCGCTTTGCGCATTACTTTAGACATGCATTTAGCTGTCGCACGTGTTTCTAGATATATGCGTAGTAATGCATTTTATAACAATTCTGTAGTGCATGTATTGGAAAAACTGAACGTTTTGTTCGATTTATGCCGAGGTTCGAGTTATCTGAGTTCGAGATATCGAAGTTCAACTGTACTTATGAACACGGGTTTTCTTGGCTTATTGATTTGTATGGTCTTATGTTGTTAAACTTATTTCGTTGTAAACATGGTGTCTGTATTTTGCAGTTATAGAACAATAAAATGGTTTGTTTTTGCAATATTTATCTCCCCTGAATCTGTTCATTCTGCAGTTATTGTGTTCCATTTAACTCACGCCGCATGTCTCATCTGACGGGATAGATTCGGACGCCTTTGGTAAATAGATAAATAACTTATAATTGTACATTTCGTAACTCATGATTTGTTCTGACCACGGTGTATTTTCCTGATTATCACCTTTCTTTTACACTATATGTAGCGAAAATGCGAACAACTGTCGAAGGATAATATCATGCAGGTATTAATACTGTACACTCAATAGGTACTTTAGTAGATGCATTTCAAAAATGTATTAAATATGGTGATATAAATGAATAGCGGTTTCATGTTTCCTTTATAAACCGGTTATTGTATCATAACTATCGTATTTCAAAATGTTGTCATAAACGGCTAGTGGTCATATAGTTTAGTCAGTAGAACAATATTAAATAGCGATATAGCTGCAGTAGTATCTCGACTGATCTGATTTGTATAACTCGTCTCCCATGTTCTTTATCATAAAGCATTCTACATGTATTTCATGTATTAAAAACACCATGGCTTGTTATTGATTTTTATGATCATATTTTATCTCTGGGTCGTTTCCCTGGTGATATTTTAATCATATTCTGGATGAACATTAGCTGTTACTCGACACACTAGTAGGTTTTAACCATTACAGTGTGGGACACGAGTCACTAATGTCCTTCGCAAACAGTGTAGACCTACATGAGAGGGATCCTAAAGGAGCCCTCTCATCAGGACCTGCATTTTTGTCATGTTAAACTTTTCTTCCGGAAAATACCTATATATTCACCATTAGCTTGACCTGTTTGCACTTTGGACGAGTCCATTTGAAAACTCTGCGTAGTAAGGGTTGAATATGTCAGTCGCACTAAACGGCAGCGTATGCTAAAAGCGAGAAAAATAAAAAAAATATGTCTAAAAAGGTTTCAAAGTATTCGTCAAAACAGTAGTTGAAACAATTATTTAGCGACATATTTCAGGGATGTATTAAACATGCTCATATATCCAATTCTAATAACCTCACCGTTGATATGGTGTCACATTAAACTCTTGCAACATAAAGTTCAAATTAACCCTTTCGCTGCCAAGCTCTGTCGTCTGCTACAAATTTTCATTCTTTTGATTTTCTTCATTTTTGTTTCAAAAACATAGTAACAGTAACAAATAGTTTGGATCCTGATGAGACGCCGAGTTACTCGGCGTCTCATCTGGATCCAAACTGTTTGCATAGGTAATCACAGATCCGGCACTGGCAGTGAAAGGGTTAATGACACCCAAACAGCGGTACAATTCTTTCGCTGAAGATTTTTGTCGTCTGCAAACTTGTTTTGTATTCATTTTTCATTCGAAACATTGTAACAGTAACAAATAGCTTGGATCCTGATGAGACACCAAGTGACTCGGCGTCTCATCTGGATCCAAACTATTTGGCAGCAAAATAGTTAAATCAACCATACCGAAAACAGCTTTACTCTAGTATATTTTCTACGCATTAAAAGTGTAATGTATGCAGTTGTGTGGTACGGAACGATGTGTTGTGCATCATTTCTATGGCTGGAATAGAACATATGTAAGATATGTCGTGTCGGTAATCTGTTTACCAATGTTATAATCTGGTGGGTTGTATCTGTTTTCAGTTTAAATTAATTTATTGGAATATATATATGTAAGATAAATCTAGACATCCATTAGCAATGCGGATTACATAATGTATACATAACAATAACGCAGTCAGATCACCGTACAAAAAACCAGACTCCAATCGTCATGTATACACTCAGACTTGCAGTAAACCCCTTCTAAACCGGACGTTCAATACAGTATAAATATCGGTCTTGGAGACAGGTGACAGCTTAATGCAGGGTGAGAGTCATGCAGAGAGCTCCTCTTTGAGCTTTCTGCATGACTTTCATCCTGCGTTAAGCAGTATCTAAAAACTATCTACATTCCTCGCTTCTAGAATTCCGGCTTAGAGGGGTTTTACTGTAGTTGAGCGAGTGGTTGGAAAAAAACTACACAGGATCAATGGGCATTTTGTTATCCACACGCTCTGTGCCATATCCTGGTGAATGGCATACGTATATATACGACAAAAACATGGACGTAAATTAATGAAACTCGGTATACATAGCTCTAGATGTGACGAAATAACAGGATTTCCTTGATCAACATTTACACAAGCCCTAAAATTCAAGTATATTCCGCTGACACAAAGGACCTTATTTCTGTGACAGTGTCAGTGACAGTGTATACGATATTTCAGCATTACTCGCAAACTGTATTAAACACCCACCCACCGAAATTAGTTCAAGCATTATATGCTAAAATACGGTTTAAAGAGGTACCAGCGTACCCTTTTATTTTGCTGCGTTCGATTTTGTATTGAGTCCTTAAAGTATCAAACTGAGTGTAAATGTTAGATCCTAAAATGAAATAAATGCACTGCTATTTTATGTTACATGTACAAACTGGTTCAAATTGCCAAGTATGGGACAAGCCATGGGTGTGATGACTATAAACACAAAAACACGCCCAAGATTAGGCGGCATATCTACAGGGGTGTAGCTAGCGATACGCACTTACACATGCGCGTAACATCAATCTGACTGGTCAAAACATTAAGATGGCCAAAATGGAACAAAAAGCAAAGCTAAGAGGCTAGGAGATTAGGCTTTGATAAACGTCCTGTCTTTTCATGTAAGATTTAACCCATTCCCCCATATTGGCACCTTTTCATGCCTCTTCAAAAGTCAGCTTTTGAAACTATTGTGATAAATAGAGCATCTACTCCTATATTGTCATAAATAGAGATTTGCTCCTAAATGAGCAATGCCCTATTTATCACAATGGTTTCAAAACTACTAAAACAATCTAAATTTTCCCGAGGGACCCCTACAGCCACGGTTCGTACATTACGTTTGGATTCAGCTAAGCGACATGTATATGTCTATACAGTCAGCACACAATTATCACGGTAAATTTAGAAGTGTCCGTCATATGAAAAATCGCGGCCTAGAGCGGCTGTTTTGCTATATAATTCAGAAAAAATCGCTAGGACGCGCAATGCAAAAATCATCTCTTATTGTATTAGCCTAAAGGCAAGTGACAGACTTACAAAGCTTTGGCGCAAGTCAACAAAGAACATCTAAGAAAGCCGGTCCAGCTGTTATTGTAAATATGTGCTCATTCCAAAATGTCAAGATCCAATTGAGACGATTGTTGCACCGAGGCATTTATACGAAATACGTTTTTTTCTAAGGATGACTTTCATCTATAGATGATATTGTAAAACTGTCTTATCCTTTCCCCTTGTAAAAAGATGTCTGCTTAATCTCGGATGTGTTTAAAGTTTAGACTCCTTCCTATTCGTTCAAGCTTTTGAGATACTAATAACCGATTATCAAACAGCGTTGATCCTATAAGAGGCCGAGTTATCCATAGTCTTTCTAGATCCAAACAGTTTGTAAATGTTGAATAGGTCGCACGTAGCTGGCAAGTGGATAAAATGTAACGTAAGAATTAAACTATATTAAGCCATTCCCTCATATTCACGCCTTTTGACGCCTGTGTAAAAGATCGCTTTTTGAAACCAGGGTCATAAATATTTATCGCAATGGTTTCAAACCTACATAATTCTAAATCATGTTGCTAATAAATGCTCGTTTTCAGTACATTTATTCAAAGAGGTTGGGCCTAAAAGTAGCATATGAGGATTTGGGTTAAGGTTTTAATATATTAAAAACATAAGTTGCTTATATAAACCCAGAGAAAACCGACATGTCAGGATCAAAAGCCAAACTACTCAAACCTGCCTAGACCCGGGGTCGAAATTCACCAGGATTTGATGCGAAGCAAATGCAGTATTTTAAATAAATCAGTAGACAGTAGAACACAAATATACTTAGCAAAACTGCTTAGTACCCCAACATACATCTAATCATTAATCATTAAAATTTACTAGCACTATGCATTGTTCTTAAATGTATTGCATCATCATTTTCTCACCAAATGTGTCATGTTTTCCATGAAAACAAATAAAAAATGATTATATTTCATAAATCATAAAAATTCTTTACATTGGATCACCATCCGTGGAAAAGAAATTTCCAAAATTGTCACCGCGGTACAGTTTGCTAAGTATAGTATATGTGTTGCACTTTCTTCATAAAGAGCTTGCTTTCAATACAACTAATTAAAATGCTAACACCTGGTCATGCTTGCTACTGGGATGAACATACACTTTCATAAGTTAAAATGTTTTTAAGGAGGATTATAAAATGTGATCTGCCATACACAAAACCACCATAAACATGCAAACTGAGTAAAGTCAATTCATGCAATATGGTCATACTCTACACTAACTGCTATATAAGTCGGCAAAATGGATTTTGATCTGATATTTAGCAACCGGCACGGCACATAAGATGTTATCAGAGACGGGAGTGTAAAGGCGGCATTTGATCACGTTCCTCTACAATGGCGCCTTTTTGTTTGGTTTCGTTTAGCTGGGCTCTTTGACCAGTACGCGACTACTGCTAGTTTAAAGGTTGATTTTCATACAGTGGGGGCATTGTGTACGCCATCATTGCTTGTTTAAAGGTTGATTTTAGTATAGTGGGGACATTGTATTAGGTTTCTAATCGTAAAGCGAGGTTCATTTCGCTGTCAATGCAAATTCTGTCCAGACGCTCTTTCCATTCGCGTTAATACATTGAATTAACACTATCCACTTCTATGTCTGATACATATATTGCTTCCCATTAAAACAATGTAATCATGTTACATGAATTAGTAGTGTTTCAATGATATACTAATAAGTGTTATTATGCCCCATGTACCGAACTTATGTATGATAATACGGCAAAAACCTAACAGTAACATGGTACTTCTAGATCTTATATGAATAACATATTATGCATCTGCTCTCATCTCAGAACCTGTAAACATTACATAATTGACAAATGGTTATATTATGTTTCGACTATCATCAAACACTCAGTTTTTTCTTATTTTGAATTAAACATTTATCCTCAACTTCAAATGTCTAATTAAATATTTTGCGAGCATACATATTATTACTTCCATAAAACACATGTTTTGGAATGACAAAAGTAAATGTTTAGTTAAATACTACGACTTACCATTAATCTACAAATCCAGCCGTGTAGTTAATAGTCCTAGACCTCAAACAATGATTATTGTACGCTTTACTCCTGACCAAAGCTATAGACAACAATAATGCAAGCTCCGCAGCTGAGTACTGCCAGCACAAAGCCTTGGTAAACACACTATTGGTATTGTATTCCGTGTCACACCTCTTTCACGCGTCAGCTAAAATAATGAATCACAATCTCAATTTACTTATCATTCTTCTTCAATAGCAGATTCCAATCACAGTACTGTTTTCTCGTAAAATGATGTTTGCTTGTTTAATATAAAGCAAAATATAAGTGATTTTCACGCAACTACGGATTTGTACCCATGAGGTTCATATTGAACGGAAGCATTAACGCAAAACATTTGAGAACTGTGTGCGTGGTTTAAAGAAGAAAGTATAATTCCCAATATTATTCTAGCAATCCTCCGCATCGCTCCTGAGTTTTTCCGATATGCTGAAAGTTTTGACTGTCTAAAGCCTAAAAAATATAAATATAAAACAAAACGCAGGAAATCGTAATATTTTGTTGCGTAATCAAAAACAATAAGACTGTAAGATTATTACAGTGTTCATGATGTAAAATTATAGTTTTACTTCCCAGAAAGTAAATTATTTTTAAGAATCGTAAAGTATTATTTAGTCCATCGACAAATGTTTTCCAAGAGTGTCCGCATATGTGAGTCGAGATATGTGTTTAGCAGATCACGGTTACGAAAGGTTGCAATTTGAGTACAACCGCACTGTTGCTATCTTGAACCATTACCTTTCAAAACGAATGGTCTCCGCAACGATGGACTATTCCACTTGGCAAATCAGAATTCGAAATGGTTTGGGAAGAGCTAAATTCATTGAGTGGTTGATCGTGCATTAGATCATTTTCCGGAATTGATATAAGGACTAAGGAGTAACTTAACCCTTCGCTTGCTATTCACGTCAATATACGTACCAGTAAATAGTGAAGACCCAGATGAGACAGCTCCTGCAGGAGCTGTCTCATCTGGGTCTGCACTATTTACAAGTTGATTGTGCAACCAGTGCACTCCACAGCAGTGATTGCACAGCGAAATACTTGTACACAGTGAAGATACAATGTATGTGTAATTACACAACAGGGCATGGGTAAAGAAGGAGAAATGTATTTTAAAATTCAGCAAGAGAAGGGTTAAAACACGAGGCGTTTATCCTTACCCTTGTTCGTCGTGAATATACAGAAGCCCACACTTCATGCTAGAACGGTTTACTTTCGACTCTATTCGTATTTTAAATTTACATAGAAAGTTTCAACCAATAAATGATTCAAATCTGAGATGCAACGTCATGGGTGAAATGTACTGTAACATTATTGGAATTCCGACTGAATATGATAAGTATATAGCATGTATACATTGGGGAGACAGTGAGCCTAAAAATGTCAGACATCTGAAATAGAATGTAGAAACAGTATTGACGGTTGTACAGCATTATAACAAAGATAATCCATTAGTGTCTCAATGTAATCTGTGTAAAGTTTAATCAATAAGCTTTAACATATCAAGACATTCTCAAACAAGAGCGCGTGCCCTTGTTTCCCTAATAGTATGACAGAGACAGAAGACGCGATCAAGCAATCATGCGATTATCATTGTGTTTCGAGTCGTATAATGCATTGATAATTAATTCCTATATATTGAACAGAGTCGATGCAATTGTCCCTATACCTTTGAACAATCGAAGCTCTTACCACGTTAGCTTGAAATCCACATTTCTATACCGTAAAACTTCGATTATAAGAACACACAAATGCGTATCATTATCGATACAGTCAAACCTCTCTATAACGGCCACTAAATCGTATTAATTAGTTGGTATTTAGAGCAGGTGGCTGTTTAAAGCAAGGTGAAAGTAAAACAGAACGCTCCTATAGGAGCGTTCTGTTTTACTTTTACCTTGCTTTAAGCAGCCGCCTGCCTTTAACCCAAAATACTTGATGTAATTTAGTGGCCGTTATAGAGAGGTTTTACTGTATTTAAGACAGGTGGCAGCTTAATGCCGGATAAATGTTATGCAGAAAGCTCTCTGCATGACTTTCATCCTGTATTAAGCTGCCACCTGGCTACAAAGACATAAATGCTTCATTACTAAAATTTTGTACTATCGAGTGTTTACTGTATCACAAAACAGCTCGCGATACCAGTAACTAAATACATATACTGTCAACATACAATGCAGCATGAACCATCTAAGTGTCATTTCTATATCAGTCATCTTTATGTTGTCAATCATGGTACTTTAATTAAATATAACTCAATACATAGAGTTGATATTAGTGAAACTAGTATCGTTAAAGCTAGTTCAGATAAACTTGGGTATCTTTTCAAACGTAGTGTTTCTTCAGTAAAACTAGTATCAGTAAAATTAGTATCAGTAAAATTAGTTTCAGTTACATTAGTAACAAAAACTATTATCTGTAGAACTGATATAAGCAAAATTGATATATAACAGGGATGGCAACGAACACCAAAATCACCATCCGAATATTCGAACCGAAACTATTCGGATATCCGAATATACTCGTTTGGTTTGCCGCATCTTATGTATGAACATTTCGATTAGACTCACTCCATCCATAATTGCACATTGTCATTAACCCTTCTCTTGCTGAATTTTAAATACTTTTCTCCCTCTTTACCTATGCCCTGTTGTATAATTACACATACATTGTATCTTCACTGTGTACAAGTATTTCACTGTGCAATCACTGCTTTGGAGTGTACTGGTTGCACAATCAACTTGTAAATAGTGCAGACTCTGATGAGACAGCTCTTGCAGGAGCTGTCTCATCTGGGTCTTCACTATTTACAGGTTGGTATATTGACGTGAATAACAAACGAAGGGTTAAAAGGCAGTGTAATAACATTTTGAGTGGCCTACGGACCTAGACAAGTGAGTTGCTTATCATGAAGAAACTGTATTCCTCACAAAATCTGGTCCTATAAGAAATATCATTTGAGACATATTATCACATGTGGTGTGGTATTGCAGATGTATGCCTAAACATTGTATATGAACTTGACCTCCGGTCTGGCTAAAACGCGACACGTCAGTACAAACGGCATTTTAAGTATATTAAATTTAATAGCATGTGGTTGTAAACCTCATAGAACAGCGGGGAACAATTCGAACCTTATGGAAATGAAAATGTTTACTAAAATTATACAGACTGTTCGAAATATATGTACCCGGTCAATCAGCGTGCTTAGAAGAAAGTAGGCGAGGGAAGTATTCTTACCGGTTGAGGTTTTAGTTAGCCAGGTTGGCCGGTATTTTTTTCACACCTTATCATGTCCCTTAATATCAACGAAACAGGGTCGGTCACCTGTGGATTAAAAGAGCATCGCTCAAACTGACACTTGGGTTGATTGCGCAGCTATTGTACCCCTAACTGCGTAGGTCTCACGGTGCAATTAACACGACACGTCTTGTTGGCTTATCAAGTAGCGGTTTTTTGGACTGGAGAAAATTAAATTTCAATTCATTTATGTATTTGTGTACTATTCAGATAGTAAAATGACATTCGGATATACGTTTGGTATCCAAATATTCGAATATCCGAATAACCGTTGCCACCCTAGTATATATGCATGTATAGTTCAGGGACTCATTATTAAAATGAATAGGGTTCAAATTTCTATTTCTCAGAGTTTACCTCATATATAATGTGGGAGTTAAATCGTTAAATAAAATAGGTTACAAAAGTTAGGTTATGTAATATTCAACAATGACATCGACTCATTACATGTTAGTCCGTGCAGATTAAGGAAAGGAAACATAGCCCTGATATCTTAGCAATCGTATTCGGTCCGCCCCACCCTCTGCATTTCAGTGAACCGTTCAAGATCCATTTAGGATATACATATTGCTATTACACAAGGTTAGTATGCCGTCGTAGTTCATACAATTAAACAATACTAAGTGAAAACTAGAAAAGAGCCCGCGCAGGCGCAGACAGACTGTTTGGTACATTCTGGTGAATTGCAAGGTACAACCACTACAATGCTTTTGCAATATCGTTATTAATTATAGTGTGACCTTAAGTTTTATGTCATTTTGTTTTGGTTTACAGGACAACATATCGGAAAAGCATACTTCATGTAAGGGTAAACACTGTATCTTATAGACTTCTTTACATCATATAGTAGATATTGTTATAAAATCACAGAAAGAGACCAGCTCAGGTGCTGTTTATACCAAGATGTATTTGAACTAAAGTATATTGTATAACACAAATATAACATTCAAATCAAAAGGGACTCAGTGGTCAAGTAGTTGCACTGACAATTACTTTGCTTCTGATTGTATTGGGTTTGATCCAGGTCTTAGTCTGATCTGTCAAGTAAGGATAGGATGTCTTGTTTAAACAAAAAGCTTCAAATCACCAATTTCTTATTCAGAACGGTACGCCCTTATATCACAATTTCCAGAATAAAATAAATGCTTTAGACAGTATTCGACAGTCATGCACTGTCATCAATGACTCTGTAAAGTATATACTATGCAAACACGTCGATTTGAAGTCTGTCTAAAGAGGAAACTCCGTCTAAATGAAGTAACGGACTGTGTTGTATGCAGTCTCAGTCTCAGTGTCCGTGAAACCAGAGACAACATTATGACCAGTTAAGTACGGCGGTGATTTGGTCCAGCGACGCTTCAGAAACTTCTGCTCTCCGTTTGTCATTCTCGTTAGTGCACTTTTGTAAGGATACAATAAAATCGATTATATTAAAAAACGATTACGGTAACATATGCATATAGGGTTAGGCAAATTAATGGTACAATGGCTGTCTGTGGGAACTACACACGTATTTAGGCCTTGGGGGCGATTTTGCCGAGGACGCATCAGATGTTTTGCTCTTCGTCTGTCATTTTATTTCCTACTTTTTTGTAATCAAAACAATATAACGCCGATAATTGTTGAAAAGCAACATTTTTTGCACTGTATATATTATCTACGTTGTTGGTTATTAGCTTTTCTGCGTAGGCAGCCTGTTTCTCCATTTGAGATCACTCTCTATGAGCCATGGGTCTAAACGAAAGTAAGTTCTACTGATCTGACGAAGGCAGCATTTGAGGAGATTGGCGAAAATAGATGGAGACATGCGTGCGATCACACCGACAATCTCATCAGCCAAATGAAGGCAGACAACTACTTCCAGAGAGAGTGGGGAGAGAGGCCGTGAACAGCGTTGTCATAGACCTGCTTGATGACACAACATACACAGCCAGTGAGGGGGACGCACGACAGAGACCGCCGGCGAAGGGGAATGGCGCTTTTATATGCAATTATGTCATGTACTTGAAAAATAAAAAGGAATGAATACACACGTTGAATATTAAAACATGTGATATATAATATGGGTTATTCTTATATAATAGCCCTGGTTGTTTGAGAGCAGGTAGGTTAGTTCTAGATCATACGATAATACTTTACTGCTTCACCGGGGGTAATTTTCCCAGGCAACGAAGCCGGGTCACATCCTTTTCATCACATCTCGGAAGGAGAACAAGAGTAAGAGAATTGTTGTAGGGTATTTTCCTCAGAATTGTATCTTATTCGTGGCGTTTGTCTCAAATAACTGTGTTATAGAGGTTGCATAAGGCATCATTATTAATGATTACGCAGGCATGTTTTTCGGATGCAATGCATATAATCGAGATATATTGGATTACGGTTTCTACACGAAGCATCGCCATTGGCATGACAGCCATGCCAGAATGACCGATCAAAATATGTAGGGCCTGGAGCTGAGCAATTTTGCATAATCTCCTCTGTCAGAAGCCTTTCATTAGCATTTCCCGCATATTCCTTATTTTCAACGAGATCAAGTATGATGAATTATGGTACATGAGGCGGCATCTAATGGTGAAATGCAAGTGGTACCAATCGGTTATGGTTCGGTGCGTGTCGATCGAACGAAGCAACAAGTCGAGAACATGATATGACGTCATAAAGCGATAGCATGATATCATCATACACATGCGTCTTTATTGGGTGTTTGTTAGTAGAACTGGCTATCCGAACGGCAGAATGTCGCAGATCGACGAAAAACGAGACGGAGTAAAAAAGTAACAATGCTTGATGTAATATATGTATTGTAACCGCATGCATATTCTTCTTGAAAGTTAGCTCAGTAGTATCTGAGACCTAAGCAATTTATTCATAAAAATCTTTGGGGATTATGGAACAAATGTTTTCCGGGGTCTAAATAATAAATGGGGCCGATGTTTATGTCTGTTTCAGTTAACCTTGAACATTTCAAAGATAGAACCCAAAGGTAAAGTGGAGTAGATTTAACCAAAGTAAAATATATCAGGAATAGATACAGAGTTTTAAAGTTTGCAAACGAATTCATACTGAGTAAACTAGAGCGATATAGAGCTATTAAAAATAGATACAGAAATAGATAGCGACAATATTAGAGGTATAGATCGGGGCACGAAGTATGGTTCCTGGATTTGGATATGAGGGACAAGAGCACTACTTGAAATTATACAAGACTGGCTTTAGCAATTAGGTCTAACACCTGAACGCCGGTAATAATACTAATAATAAGGCTGAGGATGTTGGTCATATAGATCGATAATAGGAGTAATAATAATAACAAAAACATACATGGATAATTGATCGGTCTCGATATTAACAGAGGTATGCCGAATGAAACGCACTTATATACGCAAAATCCGCTTACAAACGCGTTTGTATGCACAAACGCGTATATCGTTTAGTTTGCGTATCGTTTGCGTATCGTTTGCGCATGCGTAAGCATAAACGGGAAAGAATAACAGTTTCTTCACTGTATTAAGTTATAAGGAAAATGATAATGATGACAATTATAAGAGAGGTTGCTAATTTTGCGTGTTTTTTGTTGCATTCTATTTTCATAATACCGCGAGTGGTGGGGAAGAGGAAGCGTCGGGTCTCAGAACGATCCAGGGACAACCCGGAGAGGCCCCTACAACCGATGCTTTTGAATGAGCAGCAAGGGGATCCAGCAACCCAATCTGTCCAGGTGGCAGAGCAACCAGTCAGTGCCCCACAATTAGATGCTGGCGGCTTACAAAACTTGGCCGGACTACGGGACGCGAGGGAGATTGCCCCAGCCCAATAGCCGAGCCCATTCCCTAAAGGTATTGTTACGGCTCACCTACCAGAGATAGTAAGCATACACTATGAGATAGGGCTACACGTCAAAAACAGTATTAAAGAAAATATAGTGCAGGGACAGTTTGTCGACTTGGCTACGCTGTTAGAGGCGGGCCGGGGAGACGAGCTTACCGGTCCAAATGCAAGATTAGTGGTAGATAGTTCTGGGCAAGTACGGACAGCTGCCCCTAATCGCAAACCAATAAGTTCAATCGAAGAGTGGCCTGACGCATTTATGGTATATACTAGCATATATTTAACTGCCCACCCTGAACAAACACAGGCGGTGTTGAAATGTTTTTCCACAATACGGTTAGCAGCAAAACGCCATAGGGGGCAGGATGGAAGAGTTATGATATGCAGTTCCGAATGAGGTTGGCTGTCAACCCAATTTCTAAGGCTTTTGGATCCATAGATCAGGAACTTTGGCTGCTATGCATGGGTCCTTCTGCATTATACAATTTCAGTTCAACGTACGGGGATTGGAAATGTTGGGACTATAATTATAGGTATTGCTACAGAAATTTCTGCCCTTACAAACACAGTTGTATTCATTGTAGTGGAAGTCACCAGGCCATTACTTGCAGACCAGTCCGTCCTGCTTTCCAAAGACCCAAGTTTAGAACTAGCTTTAATCCAGGGCTCCAGTCTCCGAGGTTTAGGTTCTCAACAAAATGAAAATAATTGCAATCTTAATGAAGTACGCAAATCACCTATCAATATCACAAAGCTAAGGCACTACTTGAACATTTATCCGAATACATCAGATGCAAAATATTTAGCGAACAGATTCCGTCTGGGCTTTAAGATAGAATATCAAGGAAATAGGACACATGTCGAATATAAAAATCTTCAATCGGCCTTTCATAATGAGGAATGCCTAATAGCAAAAATAAATTTGGGTAGAATGGCAGGCCCTTTTGATTCATTACCTTTACCAAATTTGCGAGTTTCACCAGTAGGTCTAGTAAAATAAGCCGACGGAGATTGGAGGTTGATTACTCACTATTCGTATCCAGAGAGCGCAAGTGTAAATGATGGTACAGTGCTCCCTCCCTACAACGGCCCTCTCAATAACGATTCCCTCCTTACAACAACGCATGTCACTGTTTCCGAAACAACAAGGCTCCAGAAACAACATTTTTCCATCGTATTTTCTTTATGCCTCCATCAAACCCTATGTTGCGACCACTCTTTAGAATCGTCACTTTGTGACGATTCTAAAGAGTGGTCACAACATAGGGTTTGATGGAGGCATAACGGTTTTAGTTCTCGAAATACACCTTATCTGGGGATTTCCAAACAAGCTAATTATGTTTGATTGTCCCTCCCTATAACGACTCCCTCTGAACAACACATGCAATATTCGTATCCCAAAGGGTGTCGTTGTAGAGAGGGAGCACTGTATCCATAAAAAGTTTTGTTCATTTCAATATAAATCTTTCGACAAAGTCACATATATGATCTATTCTTTAGGTCGATATGCTCTAATAGCGAAGCGAAATTTAAAATCAGCTTACAGGATATTGCCAATTAGGAAAGAGGGTTTTGATTTGGTAGGAATTAAAGTAGGTCAGAAGTATTACGTAGACAAGTGTCTACTAATGGGGCTATGTCAAACTGCAAATTTGTTTAAAAAGTTTTCAACTTTTTGCACTGGCTGGTGGCACAGCAAGCTGGGTCGACACTCTGGACCATTTGCTAGACGACTTTATATTTGCGGGTGGAAAAGGGTCAAATTCTTGCGGGTTGCTAGTCGACACCTTCAAAATAGTATGCAAGGAACTGGGAGTGCCGATAGCAATAGATAAGTCGGTCGAGCCAACAACGGTAAGGGTTTTTCTTGGCTTCGAATTAGACACGAACGAAATGACTGTGAGAATCCCTGTACATAGAATAGAGGAGTTGTCGGCCTTGGTAGCCATGTTGCTAAGTAAGAAAAAAGTCACACTCAAAGAGTTGATGTGCATAACGGGCAATCGCAGTTTTTTCAGTAACGCAATAAGGTCTAGTAGGGCATTCCTTCGTAGATTTTATGATTTAATTGTACCATTGGAAAAGCCACACCATCGGGCTAGAGTCACAAAAGAGTTACGGCAGGATTTGTTAATCTGGCAAGAATTCTTACAATAATTCAACGGTGTATCATACATACCTGCAAGGGTGTGGTTCACCAATGATGAGCTTAGCTTGGTTACAGATAACGCCCGCGCGGCAGATCGTATTTTAAGGGGAAATTGTGTTTTTGCCTTGGCCATTAGTATGGGAAGACTATCCCGCTCTAAAGGACCTTACCTTTCTAGAAATGATTCCGGTCGTTCTCTCATTATATCTTTGGGGACATGAATTGGCGGACAAGAGAATAACCTTTCACATCGATAACGAAGCACTAGTAACCGTAGTAAACAAACAAACTTCAAAGTCTAAAAGAAATATGCAATTAGTAAGGCCTTTCGTTTTGCTGGCGATGAAGCATGTAATAATATTTCGAGCTGTGCATATTCCTTCTACTATTAACGCTATCGCAGATGCTATTCCTCGTCAACACTGGTCACGCTTTCGTCAATTGGCTGCAGCAGCTCAGAAAGACCCACACTTGATTTCACGGGGTTGCATCTAATTTGCAACTTAAGACTAGACGTTTGCTAGATGCAGCTACAGCCGAAAATACGAAAAAGGAGTATCAGACGGGTTTGACAGGTTTTAATGCTTTCCTATGACGGTATCAGTTAACAGAATCCTGCCTTTTTCTTAGCATTTATATCGGTACGACAGAATAGTGCGAAAACTGCAGAATTGTATCTGTCAGCCATACTTTTTTTGCAAAATTAGTAATCTAGATGACACAACGAAGCAATTTATTGTAACAAAAGTTTTGGAGGGATATCGCCGCACGAACAAAACAAAGCGGGTACGGCTACCAATAACATTTCATTTACTACAAGGCATAATGACTATGCTTTCAGCGGTGTGCCGGGACGTAAATGAACGAGAATTGTTCTCGACAGCATACACATTAGCATTCTTTGGGTTCTTCCGGGTAGGGGAGCTTACAGTGCCTAAAGTAGGGAGCCCAGATTCTCATAAGGTATTAGGAGTACAAGATGTCAAATTCACTAACGATAAACTAGTCTTACTGGTTTCTGTTCGTTTGTCTAAAACTGATCAAATAGGGAAGGGCTAATCCCTCAAGCTTCGGAGCTCAGGACAATCCATCTGCCACGTTAGGTCGCTCCTATGGTATCTTGGTGTTAGACCCAAATGTCCAGGCCCCTTGTTTTTTCCACATTGACAAGAAACCTCTTACGCGTTACCAATTTTCTGCAGTGCTTCAGATTGCATTGAAGGCTATAAATCTCGGTCTAACGGGATTCAAGTCTCATAGTTTTCGCTTAGGAGCGGCTACAAGGGCAGCTGAAATGGGGTGGTCTGAAGAGAGAATTAAAGAGTCAGAACGTTGATCCTCAGAGTTAATGTATACATCAGACCAGGAAAACAGTTTAACGAGGTTCTAAGGCTCTTTTAAGGACGATTTTGAGCAGGTCATATATCTAGCATAGAGAAATTAGTAAGACATGTAGTAAGTACAAGTAGGGGAATGTTTTAAAGGTAACACCATTAAACCTTGATATTTCGTGTGGACATGTGTATAGTATTAGTTTTAATTGTTTTTAGGGGAACTTGACATAGTGACTAATGGCCACAAACTTTTGTTTTAGGCTCCCTGCCGAAAGTGTGGCTGGTCGGCTCATCAATATTAAAGAGGGCATTCCCGGTGGCCAGGATTTCACAAAGGGGTATCAATCTGGGGCTTCCAGCTGAACTCTGGTGACAAGGCTGTAGTGGCCTTAGGCTGCAAGATCTAGAGAGAAAACTTAAGTTGCTGCAGCAAGTTAGAGACAAGCCAGATTTTGTAGTGATACATGCTGGCGGATATGATATCGGGGGCAAACTGCACCTGAAAAGATTGGCAAAACTCGTAGTCCAGCTTTTTTATTTCATAAGTAATGCTATGCCCGGCACCATCGTAGTCTGGTCTGCTATATTGCCAAGGGCTTTATCTCATGATAATTTGGGCTAAAAGGGGGCAATTACATGTTTAAACACATATGCAATAAAGTTATGTAAGAGCAAATTGTGGTTTTACGTGTGCCAAAGAAATCTTAACCAAATCATTTCTATTTGCCCGACGAGGTACACTTGCAAAACGAGGGTAATACAATCTTTATACATAACCTATCATTTGACCTGTCTTAAATCCTGTAAATGCAACAACCTTGGTATTAAATAAACATGTAGTAGAGGTGATTGGCCTTGTGAGTTGGTCGTAACAGTCAGTATGTCAAAGCGTGTGGACCTTAGGTTGTTTTGGGATTGCCTTGCTGGCACGAAATTCGATCGAGACCACCGCAATGGCCCGGGTCTATTTTGGCGGAGGAACTGGTCACATACCAATTCCTTATGGCGAACAGCTTCGGCAAAACTATGTCTGATAGTATTTAAGTTCGGCCACCATGTTTGTTCGGGGCCATGATTGTTTAATTCAGAGATTTCAAGTTAGGTGAGCCACCATGTTTTCGGGGCAAATATTTGATATTTTATATTATTAGGCGCCCTATGCCATTTGCCGGTGCCAAGCCATTTTAGGTGTTGATAGATAGTCGATATGTATACTTGATCAGACGAAGTGATTATCGATATTAGTATGAACATTGGAAAACGTGATTATCGATATTATTCTGAACATCGGAAGTTGGAATTGAGGTTATATGATAATTGATGTTTATGATATGAACAGTTGAAGTGATTATTGATTTTCGGAAATGATCGCAATATATAAAGTACAGTGCTCCCTCCCTACAACGACCCTCCCAATAACGATTCCCTCCTTACAACAACGCATGTCACTGTTTCAGAAACAACAAGGCTCCAGACACAACTATTTTCCATCGTATTTTCTTTATGCCTCCATCAAACCCTATGTTGTGACCACTCTTTAGAATCGTGACTTTGTGACGATTCTAAAGAGTGGTCACAACATAGGGTTTGATTGAGGCATAACGGTTAGTTTCGTCCAAAGTATACGATAAAAGAGAAGATTTTAATTTTAAAATTGTTAATTATCCTTTTCTAGATGGGGATGTGCCACGTTCTACATCTTATGGTGTTTATATTTCTCAACTTATTAGGTTTGCCCGAGCCTGTTCTTTGCTTGAAGATTTTAACAGACGTAATTTAGTTATAACTGATAAACTTCTTAAGCAAGGTTACAGATATCACAAACTTCGGAAAACCTTTTCTAAATTTTATTATCGAAATTTACCTCTCATTAGTAAATATAATTGCAATCTACGGACGTTACTGCGACAAGGCATTTCTCAACCAGAATTTTATGGGGATGTTATCTACAAACTTAGGAAAATTCGGGGTCATATCCATTTTCATGATTTGTTTATAAAACGCATTAAAAATTTAAAAAGAAAGGTTATGATCCTATTATATTGCAACACACTGCATGTTTGGTTATCGACCCTTTTACAGTCGGTAGCTACGCTTCCCTCTTTGCTTGCGCGATGACAGGCCGAGGGTAGTACTCTATGATGGTATACTCTTAAACTTTGATACAGGAGGAGCTTACCAGACTCATGTATTATTTTTTCCCTGTCGTGCCCTTAACGGCTTACCTGCAGGTGCTCTGACTTCAGCAAAGTCATTGAGTACATATTTGACGGATTGTCACAGTTATTATGCTATGTTTTACATGTTGTCCTGTGTTCACCGTCGTCTATGTTGTGGGTAAGTCCAGCGGGGATACCTTTATTTACAATATTTGTAAAGCTAGGGTGACTTTGAGAGAAGTGTGAGGTTAGGACGTCCGTAAACCGGTTTAAACCCCCAGTGGTGTTTTTGCTGCTGACCGTGCCAAGGCGGTACTCTCTTTGTCACCCTTCCTTTTGTTTGCATTGCGTCTTTGTGCTTGTGGTTTGTTCATGTTGTGGAACGTTTGTCCCTGGTTCTTGTGTGTCTTTTGGTGTTTTCTGTGTTCATTTCGTGTGTGTGTGTGTGTGTGCGTGTGCGTTTGGGTGTGTGGTTGTGTGTGTGTGTGTCATGCTGTCTATCGGTGTTTTGGTGGTGGTTGCGTCTTGCATGTGGCTTTGCCTGCTTGACTTTACTACTTTTCCATTTAGTTCTAGAAATGCAGCTTATCTGGGGATCTGCAAACAAGCTTATTATGTTTTATTTTCCCTCCCTATAACAACCCCTCTGAACAACACACACAATCTTCGTATCCCAAAGGGTGTCGTTGTAGAGAGGGAGCACTGTAACAAGTTAAACCTAGGGTTCACGCCCATACACGCCAAACTTAGGGTTTCTACATGTTTCATATGACCCAGCGTATGAGTGATTGTCATAATTCTTTAATAATAATAACATTAGCACGTAGCAAGTTGTTGGGTGATTATTTAAATCCTCCAAGTTTACTTGACAAAAGCACAAGCTTTGACAAGGACCAGGGAGGAAGGAAAGCCGAACACATTCAAATATTTCGGAATCGTTAGGTTCCGCTTTCCGTCCTTGCTGTTATCGGCATCTCAAACAATAGGGGTTATTCTTATATAATAGCACTGATTGTTTGAGGGGAGATTTAGTTCTAGAGGTTAGTTCTAGAACATAGAGTAATACTTTATTGCTTCACCGGGGGTAATTTTTCCAGGCAACTAAGCCGAGTCGAGCCTTTTCATCACATCTCGGAAGGAGAACAAGAGTACGAGAATTGTTGTAGGGCATTTTCTTCAGAACCCGCCCTCTCCTCCCTTTTTGGGTGGGGATGTTGGTGCTGCGCTTTTTTGTTTATGATTGCAGTTTCGGAATCGGGCTAGCGAGTTGAGAGGATGTTCTCAAGAGAGATGCTTGGAGTTATGAAAGGGGACAAGGACTGTTTAATGAAAGAACCAATCGGGTACCGAGGACATCCAGCGTGAACCTAGTAATATTTTTACACAGCGTGTGTGAGATCCAAGTTATGCGTGTCTGTTCACGCGTGGCACCAGTATATAGGATAAGGGCAAGCCAACAGCTTCGGCAAAAATGTGTCTGATAGTATTCAAGTTCGGTCACCATGTTTGTTCGGGGCCATGATTGATTAATTCAGAGATTTCAAGTTAGGTGAGCCACCATGTTTTCGTGGCAACTATTTGATATTTTATATTATTTGGCGCCCTATGCCATTTGCCGGTGCCAAGCCATTTTAGGTGTTGATAGATAGTGGAAATGTATACTTGAACAGACGAAGTGATTATCGATATTAGTATGAACATCGGACGTGGGAATTGAGGTTCATAGTATGAGTGATTGTCATAATTATTTAATAATAGTAATATTAGCAAGTAGCAAGTTGTTGAGTGATTATTTAGATCATCCAAGTACAAAAATGAGTCATGCAGGAAACACCACATACAGAACAAACACTCGCCCGAACAGCAACACAAGGAAACAGCAAATGTACATAGGTAGAAAAACAACAAGAGACGCACAAAGACAAAACAAACATACAATAGGAGGAAGATGGAAGTACCGCCTTGGAACGGTCAGTGACAAAAGTCACCGGGGGTTTAAACCGGTTTATGGGCGCCCAACCTCACCCTTATTCCATCCCCATCCTAAAAGACAAACAGTGTAAATAAACGTATCCCCTCTCCGACTAATCTACAACAACCGCGACAGCAAATACAGTGGTAAAGTGCATGTATAACAAACAAACATTTAATTGAACATACTGTATCCACCTATCGCTAGTGTACTCAATGAATGAGCTGCAAACAGAGTAACTGTAGAAAAGTAATAAAGGGTACGACAAAAATGAAATAGTACAGATATCCGACGTTCTCCTTCCATTTCTGGATTTAAGAGGTCGCCTTCATGGAGTACTAAACCTTTCTTGTCGGCGTACATGCAAAGAGGCCAGCGTGATTGCCAACTGTAAAAGGGTTCACAACCAAACATGCAGTATGTTGTAGTAATACAGGATCATATCCCTTTTTAATGAATTGTTTTATATATTTGATGAACAAAGTGAGAAAATGGGTATGTCCAATAATTTTACGAAGTTTGTAAATCACATCACCATAAATTCAGGATGTGAAATACCGTGTCGCAAAAGTACCTTGAGATTACATTTGTACTTGCCAATAAGCGAGAGATTTCGATAGTAAAATTTAGAGAAAGTTTTTCTTAGTTTATGGTATCTATATCCTTGTTTAAGCAGTTTTTCAGTTAAAATGAGATTTCGACTGTTAAAATCGTCAATAGATGAACAAGCTCTAGCAAAACGAATAAGTTGAGATATATAAACCCCATAAGATGGAGCACGGGGAAGTTTACTTGACAAAAGCACAAGCTTTGACAAGGACCAAGGGAGGAAGGAAAGCGGAACCCATTCAAATATTTCGGAATCGTTAGGTTCCGCTTTCTGTCCTTGCTGTTATCGGCATCTCAAACAATAATTACAAACAAAGTAAAAAAATAGAAATTAAAAAAATCCAAGGACTTCAGTTAGATTCGAACTTGCAACCTATTGTATGACAGGCGGATATCTGTCCACTGCGCAACACCTTAATCCGTATTTTGGTCTCAACGCATAATCCATATATTGGTATGTATGGTAATTGAATTCATCCGAATATAGCCGAAAACGCCATTGGAAATTGATTAGTCTCAGTTTAAAATGGTCAAATTATATAAACAGTCACAGACCTTTATTTCTTTAAGTAGGGGAATTTCTCTTTCTGTATCCAAACTGCTCATATTAATGCTTTTTCGATATCAAATAACACAACTTCAATGTGAAAGCTACCCGCACATAACATTACACAATACGTACGTTGTGTCGTATTTACGGCAAATCCAACAAATATCGATCTCGTTCTTTTAATAGTTTAGACGATAGGTCCATTGTTTGCAGCCGCACCATTAAAATGTGGAATATACTTATTGACTTGGACAACAGCCCAAGATCACTGTTATATGTGTTTACCCTATTTTTCGATTTTGCATATTAGCATTACGTATGGCATGGAACAGAATTCATTGTAGCTTACAAAAACATGTCTTATGTCGAGAAACATTAGCTTTAGAAAGCACATCCATGTACCAACGATTGCCAAAGTGGAAATACAATGGACACACATTTCGAGTGTACCGATGACAACTGAACGATATTAGCCAAATCAATAGAAAGTATGGTCGTATATGTACTTCAGACCACAATTAACATGTCATCGAGGTACGGCGAGATACACATACATACTTGGTAATAACAGCTTTTATAATTGACGTTTTTCTGGAGATAGCTTGTAGTCAGACAGACAGACACAAACCCACACACAGACAGACATACACAGACACAGACACAGCTACAGACATAGACACAGAAACAGACACAGACGCAGACACAGACACATATAAACAGACAGACAGACAGACACAGACACACATACAAAGACAGAGACACAGACAGAGACAAAGACCCACACACAAATATATGATGTATATGTATACAACATTAATACGGAAACATGCAGTATATAATTATGTATATTGGAACCAACTTTTTTCTCTCTCTCTATCTCTCTCTTTCTCTCTCCCATTCTCTCTCTCTCTCTTTCTCTCTCTCTCTCTCTCTTTCACCTAATAATCATAATAATTTGCCAATACAGATATGTGATGCCTAGCACCAGCCTGCATTGAACCCCATCTTACCGATATCATAATGCAATACGAATGTACTACAGACATATAAATAAATGTGGTTTTTGTTTAAATTGCGCTATTTTCTTGAATAAAGATGACATTTCATTACTTTGTTGCTTAATCGAAGTGCTACCTTTCTGCGCAGCATATATTAGCCTGTGTAAGTCAGCCTTTTAAACTGTTTATTACATTAAATAAAATATGTAGAAGTTTTGTTTTAACTGAAGTGTGCAAAAATCACATTTTGCTTTAAAGTAATTAAAAGATGTCATTGTTAATTGCATATACTCTTCGAATCCAGGGTAGAAAAATAAAAATAAGGTATAAAAATCGTGCAGACTTTAAAATAATAAATTAATTTATAAACGAGAAAAATGTGGCCTAATTCCCGCTTTCTGTAATATTTGCAAAGTTTATTTTTACTGCAAGTCTATGATGTCCATGTATCTTTCGCAGCAAAAAGCCAAAGTTTATGTCTTCAGGATCAATTCAGTTTTAATCAAATTGTCTGCGAAAATGATAGTCTTAGATGAATTTTATGCTTCAGACCTACTGGGATTAACGATGCGATGCTACAAAGGTTACACTAGAGCGTGTAACACAACCATGCTTAATATATAAACATGTGTGGGTATTGTTTGAGCAGCAAAACATTATGTATGAACAATAGAACCTGTCTTATTCCATTCCCGCATAGGCTATTGTTAGATCCAAGCTCTTTGAATGAAATCTACCGAGAAGGAACATTAACTAGAGAAAAGGATTCTTTTTATAGAATTTTGTAGTTTGAAACAAGTGTGAAAATAGAGCATTTACTCCTATAGGAGAATACTGCTCTATTTATCACAATGGTTTCAACAGGTGACTTTTGCAGTGGCGTAAAAAGGCGTCAATACGAGGGAAATGGGTTAAACGGCAGGTGATGGATTAATGCAGGTCATAAGTAATGCCAAATGCCCCCATAGGAGCTATTGGACGGCATTAAGCAACCGCATGCTTTAAAAGTTAAATAAGTTATACTGTATTAACATGTGTTAAAAAGTGGAATCTACATGCCTATATCTTTTTGGAGTATACATACACGTGTTCATTGGGAGAAGCAGGTATTCAATCTAACCGTGCATAGCCCCAACTGATTACGTTCATTACTTAAGAAGTTTTCTATAACACACCCGATCTTATAGATTGCACACTTCTGCAGATTATTAACGTTTTGCTGTAATAAATTACCACATATCACCATAGTATAGTTCTGTATTAACTGGAGTATATTATAGTACGATTAGACACTGCTATCCTTATTTCTAATGGGGCGAACTGGGTCGGGGTCAGATTGAAGTAACCCGTCCTTACGGAAATAAGAGAGAGGACGCAACCAATATGTCAATATGTTGAAGAATGTGGTCGATGGTCACATAATAATCACACAATTATATTTCAACTTTTTCCATGATTTCAGGAGAACATCATTCAAATTCCCATTACAGGCGTGTAAGGAAAATTCCTGGCAACCATGTTTTTTAACTAATCAGAGTATCATCTATGACTATTTCTGTCATCTTATTGTCTCAACAGTCCCAGACAAGAAATTGATCAACGTTTTACTCTTTAGTTGTCATGGTAATTTGAGTGAGTGAGTTTGGTTTTACGGCACTGCGACACAGAATTGGTCATATAGCGGCGTTGAATGATGATATGACATGATGATGAGGGATGATATCATGAAATGATTTCGGCTAATACCATTCGCTGCACACAAGCGCATGGGATCAAAACCACCGACCTGTCTTCCTTTAGTTCTAGGCAGAGGGGATAAACTCCGTCAAATAAACAAAAACATCCCCTGTGACAATTAAGCCCAAGAACCACGGCAAGGTAGGAAGAAAATGAAATAGAGCAATTGACCAATGTGTTGTTTGAAATAACTTGTTGACGGCAACGAACACAATACTATAACAATAGCTGGCATTCGGCACGTTAGGCTCAGGTGAGCCAGCAATTCAGATACGATTACCACACGAACGGTTCTACAAAGTTATATTGAAACCCATCGAGTGGTTTCTCAGAAAAAAGTTATTTAGTTTTCACTTCTTGTGTATAAACCGTATATTGAAAATTAGCCCTGCCACTGGCGACCATGATGTCCGACGAATAATAACTTTAGCACTTGTAGTAGAGTACCGTCTAAAATAATGTCCTGTATAATTATATTACAAGCGTTTGATATGTTCATAGCCATACTAGGCAAACTGTTTACGTTCCAGACTGCCATAGCCATACTAGGCAAACTGTTTACGTTCCAGACTGCCATAGCCATACTAGGCAAACTGTTTACGTTCCAGACTGTCATAGCCATACTAGGCAAACTGTTTACGTTCCAGACTGCCATAGCCATACTAGGCAAACTGTTTACGTTCCAGACTGCCATGCTTTAAGATGCTTCACGATTGACTGATCAATGTCTGTAACGGAATCCTTTTACAAAATTATATGTAGTTACAGAGAGGTAGATACATGTAGTTTCAAATCAACATCTATATATACGGAACATTATTCCCGCCTCTAGCAGTAGCCATTTGTGTCTTTTGACAGATCAAAATGGTTAAAATTTGAGGAAGTGAATTTCGACCGGACTGACACTAAATGCAAGCCCAAACCCTATCTCCTTGCAATATATCTACAATCCAAGTTTATTTTGGAATATCTTATTCTTTACTATATTTACATTTAGAGTCATTGCCCGCTCTGATACCCGCCAATCTAATAACCAGCATCTCTTCGACAATCTTGAAACTAATATTGGTAGACATACAGATAGACGGTTAGTGGTCATAACAACATAAGCTTAAGTGAGTTAAAATATGTACCAACTCAGCCGCCTGTCGCTTCCGCAGTGTGGTCCAGGTATTGAATACAAGACCAATGTCGCCTAATATACATAAGTGAGAAAACCAGTCCTACAGGAAACGCACCACACAAGTGGGTACGACACTCAAACAACTCCAAACAAGAAAAACCACAGCTACCAGAAACATGTAACGAAACGTATACAAATACATAAAACATTAAACCCGGCTTGTGGGTACCAAATTCTCACACCTACCCCACCTTCATCCAAGACAACATGTACAATAAACACCCCCTACAATATTGTCATCAAAGTTGATCCTTAGAACCTCTATGTTGTAAAATTGTTTTAACATGAATTATCAATCCTGTAAACAGCATCTGCAAAAATGATTAAAAGCAAACAAAAAACCCAACAAACAAAACAAATATATTCCATACTAAAGTAACCGCAAATAGCAAGCGCAACACCAATTTTATATTCTAGTTTTTAAAACTGTGTTGTAGCAGAAACAAGAGAGCAAGCTAGAGGGCAATTGAAAGAAAACCTCCCCAATGTCCTATTAATGTTTTCCCTCTGTTGAGCTTAACACGAAAAAGAAATCACAGAATATTGAGGAAGAAAGCTAGGTGTTTGCCGGGAGAATATTAAGCTTAAGCGCAAACAAAAAATCCATTTTGAGAAAGACTGAATATAATTAAACAAGAGGAACATGATGGCACTCAACTAATTAAAAAGCCACGTGATCTATTATCTACATATTTCAAACTTGTTCAAGTCTCTGTATTTCACTTTAATGGATGGCCATCTAATAATCATTCCTGAAGTCATATCATTTGGTCGTTAAAATCTAATAAGTTGGTGTGACTTACTTATCCCTTTGCTCAAAATATATTCATGTTAGATGTAGTTGTACTATGAATATTAATTCGATTAGTTTTAAATGGCATATGTGCAAATACAGTTTTGTCATTGCAGTAGCTAAACAATCAGATCCATATAATTTCAAAAGCAAGTACTACAGGTCTGTATCCTACAGGAGTCGTCTGTTCTGGATTGCCAGTGTCTGCAAAGACGTTAACTCTTTTGATGGGTGGAGAGGTGGTCTAGTGGTAGCACGCTTGACTGTCAATCCGGAGGTCCGGGGTTCAAATCCCGGTCCGCTCGGAAAATTTCAGAGATGCTTTTCTGTGTCTCCCACCCACACGGAGTCTGAGAAAAACTGTCTGTGAAGCTTGAAGTGCCCGAAAAGTAGTCAATAGCCCACACTGACTTGTGACACGGCTTGTCACAGTGAGTCCGAAAGTGCATAGCCCGATTGGAAAAGAGCTGTGTATGTGCGATAAAGTGCAGAGTAGATTCCACCAGCATATGAAGAGGCAGTCTATCCGAACATGAGTGTGAAAGCACTCGGAGAACCATGACTAGGATTGACAACTCGGAGAACAAACCGTGGAGACGAAATCACGAGTAACCATATACAACGCTGAGTACGAGGAGGCGAGAAACGAGTTCGACACATAGCGGTGAGCCAGCGGAGGTGACTGTGGGCGACGGGCGAAACTCGGGTATGAATACACCGCAGACAGAAGAAGAAAACAAAAACCCTTTTGGCGCCAATGTCGCCTATTGGCACCATTGAAAACAGTGCAGTCCCAGACTTCACTGTTTTCTGTATTGTTTTAGCCCAAGCATAAGTCTTTTTTAAACGAAATAGTTTACTGATATACCTTTATTGTTAAGTTTAGAATTATATTTAATATGGAATTAGTATTGCAGACGACACTTTTAAATTTGGCACCAAAAGAGTTAAATGCGTATTTATAAAAGGAAGGACTAGCATCAGATGAGTAAGGTAGACGACTGAAAAAACGCTAAACCGGGTTAACCCATTACCCCATAGGCTAATTGTAGATACAAACTCTTTGAATAAATCTACCAAAAAGAAAAAATAACTAGAGAAAATGATTTTTTTTAAATTTGTAGTTTGAAACCATTGGAGCAAATGGTCTATTTATCTCAATCGTTTCACAAAGTGACTTTTACAGAGCCGTCAAAAGTCGTCAATATGAGGGAATGGGTTAAACCTCACGTGTCACTGACCGTTTCAAGGCAGTACTTCCATCTTTCCCCATACTTTTGTTTACGTTTGTGCGTCTCTTTTTGTCCTTTCATAGACATGCACATTTGCTGTTCATTTTCGTAATGGTACTTTTCGGATGCATGTGTGTCCAATACGTGTTGTTTCTTGCATGACTCATACATGTACATTTACACATTTTGTAGAAAACTCACTTGAAATAATGTCTATTTAAACTTCTTTCCAGCTTGATGGAGAGCTGCAGCATGAGTCCTGGTAGACCTAATTCTGACTTAGTCATGACCCATACTCTGCGTCAGAAAACAACGTGTTCTATGAGCATTTGCGACATTATTTGGTAGAATTAACTTAATCAATATACGTTTATATAATAATGTCTTTGCAAACAGAGCATACCAATATATCAGATTGCATCTAAAGAAGCCTTCTGATTAGAGTCTTCTTTATGACCTTATGAACTTATATAAATCTGATTCTACAGTTTCTGTCATGCTAAAACCTGTCTGTGTTCATATACCGTTATTAACCCTTCGCTTGCTAATCACGTCAATATACGTACCAGTAAATAGTGAAGACCCAGATGAAACACCTCCTGCAGGAGCTGTCTCATCAGGGTCTGCACTATTTACAAATTATGAAAGGGGGTGATCCCCGAGAGCACAAATTACAACACAAAAAGAGAAAATTGCAGACTCGGTTTTATTGAGTCTGTTAATGAACAGTAATTGAAAGTGCAACACTGCTCACGCCCCCTAGCACCGGCTTAAGCGGTATTCAATTTTCAGAACAAGAAGTACTGAAATTCATGATCTCGAAGGATCAGAAGGTATAACAACACTGAGAATGAAGTACGGGGCGACGTTTTACGGCCGCCACACACGCACTTAACACCTGCTGTTGTGAAGTTGATTGTGCAACCAGTTCACTCCACAGTAGTGATTGCACAGCGAAATACTTGTACACAGTAAAGATATATGTAATTATACAACAGGGCATGGGTAAAGAAGGAGAAATGTATTTTAAAATTCAGTAAGAGAAAGGTTAATACACGACGCATTTATCCTTACCCTTGTTCGTCGTCAATATACAGAAGCCCACAATTCATGCTAGAACGGTTTACGTGCGACTCTATTCGTATTTCTAAATTTACATAGAACGTTTCAACCAATAAATGATTCAAATCTGAGATGCAACGTCATGGGTGAAATGTACTGTACACAGTGAAGATATATGTAATTATACAACAGGGCATGGGTAAAGAAGGATAACCGTATTTTAAAATTCAGCAAGCGAAGAGTGAAAACGCATGTAAAATGAATCAGATAATTGTTTCTTACATGAATAGTGATGGATTAAAGGAGTTGAAACAGTGTATTTCAGCGTTCATATCCGCATCGATGTCAAGCTAGTGTAACGGTAATCTCAATTAAATCTCGTATACTGTATTTATCATTCATGTAGTTTGTGACATTGTCAGGTTGGGTCCTGATGACTGGCAGAGTTTCTTTTATGAAGGTTTATTCGAGAATACCAGACCCCGTGAATATTAATCAACCGAATATCTTAATGAAATAAGGACAATGGATTGTCTTGCCAGTGTCTAAAGCCATAACAACATATGTATCGAATGCAATATGCAAATAGGCCCTGTTTTTCCATGTGGAAAATGGTGAATAGACATTGTTAACCCATCTTAATCAAAACCAGCTTGCATAACTTATTAAAACCGAATCTGCATTCTGTTCGCATTGCTACTTGTGCCTTCAATTATTTCCTACTTTCAGAATGTATTATGGTATTACTGGAATATAAATATATTTCAAAGCAATTACAACTTAGATGAACAGGAGCATGGTCTTTAGACACAAGTGTGCTAGATAAATACATGTACGTGGAAAAAGATTGTGGTCAAATGCAAGATTAGCTTCATCTTTAACTAATTAACCAATGGGCATTCCTAGTGAACAAAAAGATATCCGATACACATGCTGCGCATATTGTTTAGCGTAGCTACAACTAACCAATTACTCTATTCTCCCGTAAGGCAGCAACTAGTTTTTCGACTTATAAAAACGATATCGCTATCATATTTACCTTTCAGCTAGGTCTCAGGAACATGACTTCGATCTTTGAGGTTTTCTGTGAAACACTAGCAATACATTTACGACACACAGTGCACCAAGCTTACAGTTGGATCTAGAATAAGTTCCAAGCTAGTCTGCCTCTTATAAAGATCCAAACTGTCTGACATCTTGACTTAATCCTTGGAGAGAAATGAAAGAAAATCATCGATTTAAAAGAGAAAAGAAACGATGCATACCCAGTAATCAGCATAGCATAGTTTATATCAGTACTTTGTCACATAAGTTTCGGTTTTACAAATGAAACGGTAGTAAAGAAAGCAGGCAAAGTCACATACAATACGCAATCACCACCAGCGCATCGATAGACATAATGCCACAAATACACACGCACGGACGCACACACGCACGCACGCACGCACACACACGAGATGAACATAGAACACAGAAAACACCAACAAACAGACAAGCAACAGAGACAAACATTCCAAACATGAACAGAAGCACAAGTACAAAGAAACAAGACGAACAAAAGTAAGGGGACAGACAGACGGACATATGTAAAACATAATGCCCTTTGACTATCGTCAACGGGGGCATAAAAACCTTGAGGCGTGACGGCATTTACAATATTGAACCAGTCCTGGAAATAGGGGTGACGGGTGTTTACTTACATTTTAAGAAAATATTTATAACTTTCACATATGTTCCCGCTCGACTGGCTCAGTCGGTTAGGACAAGGCAAGTAGTCGTGTTTTTTACCAATGAGTCGCAGGTCTCGCGTTCGACCCCCGTCAATGACATGTATTTTTGTTTCTTTTTATTTACACGAAATAAGCGTGAGTTTGAGGTATTGCAAAGGTTGTTAGTATTATGACTGTGAAATAAAATATAGCATATACCCTGAAAGTGGGAGACCCTTCGAAAGCAAAAGTATCAATGCGAAAATAATCTTATTGAGTCTGTTCATGAGTAGTAATTAAAAGTGCAACACTACCCACACCCGCTAGCACCGGCTTAAGCAGTATTCAATTTCAAAATGTAACAACAGTGAGAATGATGTACGGACGGAAGAATATCGAGAATGCTAGAAAAACAATTAAAAATGTTATAGATTCATTGGTATGAAATGAAATAATTTAAATAAAATGATTGAAATGAAAATATTAGAAAAAAACATAAAAAACAAACCACTAAACATTTTTGAAATCAAATATTCACGATAAAAATATTGATCAACAGAACAATATATGCATACTGCAGGCCTCGAACTCGCATCATTTAAAATACTTGTAATGATTAGCGATCCGCTTTAATTATTAGTCTTCCGCTCTACCCACTGCGCCACTGTCCATTATTTACATATTGATGATACAATTATAAATTTAAGCAATAAGTTCCAAAGAAAAATATTACGCGTTCCGCATCAACCTATTGAAATGGAATGATCCAAAGGTCATTACTCAGAGGTCGTGGTACATCTATAATATGGCTGCGTTAACAGTACTCAATATTGTATGCGAATGGTTCGATGACCTAGGGAGCAAATGTACAGTCGGCTGAGTGGTCATTCGGACAGAAAGAAGACTATAACTAGGCACTTTACTTTTTATCGAAAGATAATATAGGAGGGAATGGATTAAAGGCTATCATAAATTGCCCATATATAATGCAGCACTACCACAGGGGTAAGGCACGTTTGAGTCAGTACAGTTAAACCTCTCTATAACGGCCACTAAATAACATCAAGTATTTTGTTTTAAAGGCAGATGGCTGATTAAAGCAAGATGAAAGTAAAACAGAACGCTCCTATAGGAGCGTTCTGTTTTACTTTCACCTTGCTTTAAGCAACCATCTGCCCTAAATACCAACTGATTAACACAATTTAGTTGCCGTTATAGAGAGGTTTTACTGTATATGTATATATAGAAAGAAGGAATCCTACTTCAAAAGATCCAAATGACCCACCCCTCTACTTTAAACCCTTCGTTCTACAAGAAATGCACCGATGTCGATCAGATAAAAAGTTATTCCGTAAGCAAAGACATTGTTTTATTCGAATATGCAACGAGTTTCCCTGTCAAATTAGGAATAAACTTGATACGGCATCAGAAACATGAGCAAAATGGCCAAAATAAAACAATATGAGCATAGATTATTTCGTAGATGACACTCTTGGATACGAATTTAGCGGGACACCAGGTGCCCTTCGCACACCATGTTTCAGCAAAAACAACAAAACCTCCATCAAAAATACATTATTTTTAATCACATGCCAGAAGTATCTAAAACATACCAACAGATACATGTAGTTTTCTGACCCAACCAAAAAATTGAAAACTTTTTTTCGCGAACACCGCTGCTCTTTATAATAAGTAAAAGGTATTCAACTCCGGCGGAAATCTGCTTAAAAATCGATGGGTTCATTCACCAAGATCGTCCTTGAAATATGAAAAAATAGTCAAACAGGGAGAGTCACACACGAAATGACACCGCACCAAATACCATCAAACAAGAAACGGTATAGCCACCAGACAAAACATAACAGGACGCATATCAAGACGAAAAACATTAAACATTAAGCATATTAAACAACAAAATTGACCATAGGCTGAAAGCAGGAGTACCGCCTTGGAACGGTCAGTAACCACAATAAGCTACTGGGGTACTTAAACCTGGTTTACGGGTACCCAACCTCGTCTTTATCCCACTTTCACCAAAGTCAAAATGTAAATAAAATTCCCCCTCCAGACAACTTATTTGACCACCGATTTCAATAAACTCTATCTCATTTATCAAAGGAATCATCACTCTTGATGAGCAGTTATCTATTTTTTTCTCAGAATATTAACACGCTTTTACAACGATTCGCCACAGTGACAACCAACCCCTCTAGGACACAGGTTGACTCTGAGGTTCGAAATAAGGAATACACAATAGTTCAATTTATATAAATGCCCGTCCTTCAAACACGGTCAATTAAATAGCCATAGACAATATATCGGAGCTCTCCGGGATACTGAGTTAAATGTAACTGTCCCTCTACAGACAAGGATTTCAAGAGAGATGCATACACACATACACTTAAACAATCATTGTTGATCCTATATTGTCAAATTTAGGATGACATCATAAATTGGCAATGTACAAGCACATGGGACTCGTGTATAAAAGCAATAAAATAAGGAATTATTAATGTATTGATTGATAACAGCTAAAGAAATAAGCAGTTGTTTCTGTTAACAACCTATTTCCAGCGTTGATAACACTGCATCTACTTTAATGACCCAGGAAAAGCACTTTGCGTAAAAAGTATTATTAATAGACGCCAATATAATCTTTATCTGAGACAAACTAATTCATGTGTTTATTCCTGTATTACTATTTGCTTGTAGAAAAACAAATATATATATGAAATAAGTCAACAGACGTAATACTTATTGAATACATTAAGCAATTGAATGGAAATGTGTCTACTTTCGGACGTGTCAAATTGTCTGTAGGGGGACAGCTACCTTTAACTCAGTACCCCGGAGAGCAGCGATATATTGTCTATGTCTGTTTAAATGACCGTTTGTTAAGAACTGGCAATCACACATCGGTGCTACAGTTGTATAATAAGGAAATACTACATCAGTTACCACGGGGATTCCTGGGTAGTCACCCCCCCCCCCCCACACACACACATATATATATAAATATACGGTTAAAGCGTAAATCTTGGATTGAAGTCGAGAAAAGTATTTTAAAGTCTCGATTCTCAGAGGCAATTTGCACAACACGAATAACCCATGTTCTCTACTAAACCCCGTAATTTCAAAAGTAGCATTTACATGTTATTAAACACGTGTTATTTAAACACACAAACCATTGAGGAGGCGCTGGAATAATACACACGGCGGTTCGCTATCGTACTGATAAACCTCAGGATCCCGTCTGGAAACTTAGGATCTCGCCAGACTTAGCCAGATTTTACATAGACTGATTTGTATAAATGAATTAAACTAGTATCTCAAATCGTCCCTAATAAGAATAATGTTTCAAGAAAGAAGACTAGACTTTACAGTTTATGTATGATTGTGATCTTTGTGGCTCATGTGTGTATGAGCGATCTTCGTTTGCTTTGACTCTGTTTTAGTAGGGTTTCTTTATGTTCTACACCCCATAGAATAAAGGCTATGTTTCCCGCATGAACATGTCGATTTAGCCATGATAGCTTTTCAATTCTGATTAAATTTAGAGGGACACCTGTGAGTACATTCATATTTTGCAAAACAATGTCATAAGCATACGTTTACTTTTATGTTAATACATTAACGCATTAATAATGTATTCGGCCCATATATATATATACAACGTAGAAAGTTAAATCATTATCGATGTTAAATTCATATTTTGAAATCGCATACGGTAAATTCGAACGAAATATCATGTAGAATCATCTAAGAAGTGGTCACAGTATAGGGTTTCGTGGGGAAATAAAGGAGCAATTGTCGAAAATGTTTAGTTTAACGCATCTCATCTGGACCTTTGCGGTCACAGCCCATTGAAACATAATGCTAGCATAAGTGTAGTTGTTTTGTTTCCTTTAGATATATTACATATCAATGAAAGATATGCAGAAGATATAAAATAGATTTAGAATGACTAACCGAAAGGACCGCATAAACTATATTAACAAGCTGGATACAGACAAATTGACTGGAAGCTAAGCTCATCAATATCATAAGTTAGAATAATCTGTATTGACACAATTGATACAGACAAGTCGACAGAAAGCCATGCCTATCGATATCATAAATTAGAATAGACGGGCTGACTGAAAATCATTCCATCTATATGACTATTGGGTCAACTGTTAGCTTAATAGGATTGGCTGAAAGCCATTCCTATTCTGAAGCAGAAGTTGCCACTGTACATGACTAATGGGTCAACTGTTAGCTTAATAGGTTGGCTGAAAGCCATTCCTATTCTGAAGCAGAAGTTGGCCTTCGTCAAAACTCGTCGGCGATTCAACCTGGTCTGTACTGAAAGTCATGACCAGGTTCGTAAACCCAACAAATGTCCGTGGGAACTTCGGACCTTCAAAACCTCAATATATACAACATATCGTTTCCTAAACTTCCGTAGTAACAAATGCTGAAAAATGCGTTTTCAGACACCTTTTGAAACTTGCCAGCGACGTTGCGTCTCTAATGCCTGACGGTAGGACATTCCAAAGTTTTGGAGCTGCATGCATGAAACTTCTCTCACCGTAGTTTACTAGTTTACCTTACGACATTTTGACACAACCAACGACAATGATCTATTTGCTGACCTTAACTCTATGCGCGGCCTATACACGTCGAGCATGTCGACAATGTAATTGGGAAATTCATTGTGCATGGATTTATACGTAAGTGTCAGAATTTTGAATTCAATCCGATGTCGAACCGGAAGCTAGTGAAGTACCTTCAGAACCGGCGTGATATGATAACATCTAGGAGATCTGGTAATGATGTGGGTTGCTGTGTTTTACACTCTTTGAAATTTCCGCAGTGAGTTGTTTGAAATTCCATGCAGCAGTGAATTGTAAGTTGTAAGTAAATTTTAATGTAACAAGAGAGTTCATTAAAGTCTTGGAAGTATTAGGTAAGAGGTACCTTCGTATATGGCCATATTTTCAAAAAATAAATCGATGCTAAAATATGAATATCAATATACGTTTTAGCAAATGTCTTGGTTACTTAATGCAGAACAAAACTAATGCTCTTAAGGGGACTTTCTGCATTACCTTTTTCCTAAATTATGCTTCCGCCTGCCTTAAACGCCAACAATGACTTAATTTTTTGGTGCCCGGTTTAGAGAGTTTTTACCGTAGATATATAACAATGAAAATATATGATGGTTGAAATGAAATTGGAAATAAAAGAATAACCCCCCTGAAAACAAACGAAAAGGGCAACATATCAATCAAAATATCATACCTTCTGATCCTTCGAGATCATGAATTTCAGTACGTCTTGTTCTGAAAATTGAATACCGCTTAAGCCGGTGCTAGGGGGCGTGAGCAGTGTTTCACTTTCAATTACTGCTCATGAACAGACTCAATAAAACCGAGTCTGACATTTTCTCTTTTTGTGTTGCGAGTTTTGCTTTCGAGGGATCACCTTCCTTCAGAATTTATCATATAATCCTAAATATTGTTTTTAGCAAAACATGTTTTAGCTCGATTCGAGACTCGAACCCGCGCTTAATAAAATGTTCCCCGATCATATACATTGTACTTCCTTATGGCCCCACGACCTTTCCACTACATAAGTTTCTGATAACTAATCCGCTTATTGTGTGTACCTATAACTAAACATTTTCCTTTAAATATGACACATGTGTATCCGACATGCTGATGTCTCTTATTAATGGACTCGCCGAACCCGTGACCAGTCATACCTAGTTGTTTGACTATAGTTCAAAGATCCGACGTCCTCCTTCCGTTTCCGGATTTAAGAGGTCATCCTCATAGAGTCCCCAACTCACTCACTCACTCATAGAGTACTAAGCCTTTTCTGTAAGCGTAACTGTGCATTCAAGTAACGTACAGGGGATATGACACATATTTGTCCTAACCTCCAGTATGTAATTAGGCTCTGGTGTGGGCAGCAGGTGTACGGCTCAAACCAAAACAACTATTTCAAAGTTTCAATCTAAGTTTTACGAGCCATTGCAGCTAAAAGTCGTGCCAGTCGGCAACACGTTTATGCTTAATTATACAATATCACTCATCGCCCTTTGAATGATGTAAGTGTAATGTTAACTTGTTTCACTTTTATGTTTGTTCCATCTGTGTATATCTTTGTAATTCACCTTTAGCCTGTTATGGGCAGTTGTGCATACCTATGCAAACAATTTGATCCAGATGAGACGCCGAGTAACTCGGCGTCTTTTCAGGATCCAAACTGTTTGACACCCTGCTTGCATTTAGACACGTTGATTATTGCTTGAATTTAAAAAATGTATTAGGTTAACAATTATGCAAAAATAATTTGCGCAGCAGGCTGAAGGTTAACAACGATATAGCAAGACACACAATGCTATTCAAACAACAGCGGTCCCATACATTTGTCTACATAAAACCAATGCAGTAACATAGTTCAGTAACGTAGAGAAAATGTGTATTGTTGACGACCTTAAAATAGCCAAATGTAAACAAATGATTAAAAAAGAAGCAAAAAATACGTCCGTTGTTTATCAATAACTATAAAATATGCTGAAATTGTATAAAGATCATTTTAACCAACACAACCAAAATGAATCATTATATTTCTCTTCCGATTAGATGAGTCAATATTCTTGATTCAGGAATAGGTTCATAAAACAAAACTGAAAGTATAGTGCTGTGTACACCGTATATGTCACTTTATTTCTTTCCAGTTAAGACAAAAGACCAGTTTTCAGATCGTGATGAGAACAGGAATGCAACTCGCTTCATCTGAAACACTGTTTGTCCGTTTTACACTAATGCAACTATACAAACTCATCTAACGCACTCAAGTTCAGGTGGACCCTACCGCCATCCGCACATGCCTTGGTATGAGGTCCCGAGAATGCGCTTGCTATTATGTCCCCAAACCTTATAAAAAATTGCTACGCAAAGGGTGTATCTTCTGATTTGAGATATTATCTTTATCTAAAATTTCTAAACAAAGTCAACGATAAGAAAGGGTCCTTTCTCATAGGAAATAAGAGGGATACTATTTTGTTAGTGCTCCTTTTCTAGCAGACAGCATGATCGAGTATGTTTTTTTAGTTTTAAGACTTGGAAAGTATGATAACATAGTACTCCATACAAAAGGCGTGGAGATGGACTATATCACCGGGTATTTCTGTCATAGGAATAGTAAGCGGACGTTTTCATAGTGAGTCGATAGAGGAATGTGGTGTATTGAAACAGTTTCACAACGTGTACGTCGGATTTATAGAAGAAGCCAACTGTTTATGAACAAGAAACCGCGAGAGAACAATCCGATCAGCTTCGTGTGTATGAGTAGATGAGAAATGTCAACCGCAAAGCTGTCATTATCGCAGATATTCATTTACAAAACAATACAAAAACACCTTAGTGTGTATATCTAATGATGAACAGACAGGCGATGGAAGCCGTCGGGAAACGGAAATACGTCCTCGGGCACGCTGGAACAATAAGATACAGAGGAGAAACCATTCGTCAATACTTTGATGAACTAGACCGTGATATGATTTACACGGGGGTTATTATCACGACAGTATATTCAGTACAATTTAAAAATCAGCTACATTATCCACGCTTCATTGAGGGAAAGTGTCTCGCACGTTCATTAGAAGATGATGTATGCACAAAAGAAATTCATATCAACAATAACTATTCAGAATTGTATTATAGTTCAGCAATTATATTATTAAAATACCATTTATTAAGAAGAGTAACTGTAAAGGCATTAAAAAGTACTACTTGTAAATAAACTACTTGTAACATCGCCAGAATCGAACCTATCTATTAAACGTCTACATGTGTTTTGTGTTAAAGCGTTCGCATATATATTGCATCTTATGACTCATGCTTATGTGCTTACATCTGTATATGCGTTGCATTATTTGGATACTTAAGGGTTTTGTTTTACATTTAGGAATGACCACACGTGTTCAGGTCTGATGATGTTTGCCTGTATACATTATGTTCATGATCTAACTGTGCCAAGTCTTTTAAGCTGTTATGTGTCGCGCTCCGTGATTACCCCCATTTAATAAAGTATTTCACTTTTTAGTGTTTTAATCTACATATCAAATACTGCATTTAGTAACATTACTAAAAACGTTTTTTAATCAATTTTAACAAGCCCGATAACAAGTATTTATTTACTTAGTAAAAACGAATAAATGCAATAAACTACACTAATATGCGTTTAACAATTTAATAATATATGATTTAGAATGGCACGGTTTGTTTTCAAATAATATTATTGATTTAGAATTGCGTTGCCATAATGTAGGCCCTGATCAGTTTTTCTAAGACTTATAAAAAATATGACTTAATAAATAAATGTATACATAAATAAATTTAGTCACTGCATTTTCCAAGCAGACAATTCATGTTGGACCGGCATGATATGTTATCATTCTGAATCACATAGTAAACTATCATCGGCTAGCTTAGCTCAATCACACTCATTATATAGTTTCATACCTTATGTTGTGTTTGGCTCAAGACAGTGCCACGTTAGAACGCCCGAAACATAAAAAAAATCTTAGGTTGGGTATTGTCATTGGGACATCACACAACATCCTAACAATGCACAGTAACCATTTTTTGTTATAATGAAGTATTCATAGTGCCGTATTGCTAAAGTTAATATACTTAAACCGTTAATGTGTAGCGATGAATAAATAAGTTTTATTCATTCTCAGTGTTGTTATACCTTCTGATCCTTCGAGATCACGAATTTCAGTACTTCTTGTTCTGAAAATTGAATACCGCTTAAGCCGGTGCTAGGGGGCGTGAGCAGTGTTGCACTTTATATTACTGCTCATGAACAGACTCAATAAAACCGAGTCTGCAATTTTCTCTTTTTGTGTTGCAATTTTTGCTTTCGGGGGATCACCGCCCTTCAGAATTTATAATCTTCACAACAGCAGGTGTTAAGTGCTTGTGTGGCGCCCGTAAAACGTCGCCCTGTACTTCATTCTCAGTGTTGTTATACCTTCTGATCCTTCGAGATCATGAATTTCAGTACTTCTTGTTCTGAAAATTGAATACCGCTTAAGCCGGGGCTAGGGGGCGTGAGCAGTGTTGCACTTTATATTACTGCTCATGAACAGACTCAATAAAACCGAGTCTGCAATTTTCTCCTTTTGTGTTGCAATTTTTGCTTTCGGGGGATCACCGACCTTCAGAATTTAACTACGTTTATATCAAACTGATATATACACATTTATCGTTCCTTTTGGTTGTGAAATATGTATTTCATCTGCATCAAATCCTGCTACATGTAGGCTTATTTACCAACTGTGTGTATAATTCTATACATATTTTTAGCCTACCGATTTTGTTTCAGTGTATGATTTTCACACATTCTATGTACAATTTCGTAACTTCACATGCCTTTCATTCATTCACCAAAGTTCATGTCTTTCATAAATCACGTTTGTATTAACCATACCAAAGAGAATATCGAAAGTTTTATATAAAATGTTATTTAAAATCCTGTATTTTAAAGTTATATAAATGGTCACCATATCAGGGCGACATGCATAATCCATGCCTCAGCGGCACCGGCTCAAGATCAAGGTCACCCTTGAATGTAAAAGGCCAAACCTGTAATATTTAGAGTCCGTCCACTTTGCAAGTCCTATATCCAGTGAAGGATTTCCTTTCAACTTTGCTCAAATGTTCAGATCATAGATTAATGTACAAGTGCTATGTCCTGCAAAGGATTTTCTTGAAACTTTACTCAAATGTTTAGATTATAGAGGCAATCTGCAGAAACAATGCTTTCGCTTCAGCTGCTCAAGGCCAGTGTCATGCGTGACAAGGGCAAGGTCGCGCTTGAACCTCAAATGTGTTCGAAAGTTGCTTGGCAGACTTTTTGGCAGCACGTTATTTAGACGACATATTTAATATTGATAACCCATACTTTGATTATATGATAACCTCAATTTACCCTAGAGAGCTCAAGCTTAATAAAGCAAATATTTCTGACATATTTGCAGCCTTTTTCGATTTAAATTTATCTATAAACAATGGAACAATTTATTCTGGAATTTATGACAAAAGGGATTACTTTAATTTTAAAATAGTTAACTATCCTCATTAGGATGGGGATGTTCCCCGTGCTACATGTTACGGGGTGTACATTTCTCAGCTTATTCGTTTTGCTAGAGCTTGTTTCTCTGTTGATGATTTTAACAATCGTAACCTTATTATTACTGAAAAACTACTAAAACAGGGCTACATATATGACAAACTTCGTAAAACATTTTCATAATGTTACCACCGTAATGTTTTACTCATCAGCAAATACAATTGTAATTTACGTACTTTTCTAAAGTTAGGCATTTCACATCCGGAGTTTTACGGTGATGTCATTTACAAACTTCGAAAAATTATTGGACATACATATTTTGATACTTTGTTTGTCAAACGTATAAAACAATTCATTAAAAAGGGATATGACCCCTCTATATTGCAGCATACTACATGCTTGGTGGTCGACCCTTTTACAGTTGGTCATTATGCTTTCCTCTTTGCTTGTGTGACGACGGAAAAGGCTTAACACCCTATGAAGATTCTGTCTTAAACCCGTTTACGGAGGGATGAAATTAGATATTTATATTTTGCCAGTTCTGTCGTTCTTTTTTCAAACAAAACAGCTGTGCATACTTAATATCCACTAGTATTTGTATCTTCTTGCGATTTATTTTTAATAAAATGTCGGTGTAGAAGTGTTTCATATAGTTTTCCCGTACTTTTAAATTATGACGTCATTTACATGATAACGTCGCTTGTTTACCTCTAGCGTTTATTTTCAAGTCATTTCATTTTGGCAGACATCGTTATGCATGTTGTGGAGTTGTCTGGAGGGGTAATTTTATCTACATTTTGACTTTGGTGAAAGTGGGATAAGGATGAGGTTGGGTACCCGTAAACCAGGTTTAAGTCCCCCAGTAGCTTTTTTTGGTTACTGACCGTTCCAGGGCGGTACTCCTGCTTTCAGCCTATGGTCAATTTTGTTGTTTAATATGCTTAATGTTTAATGTTTTTTGTCTTGATATGCGTCCTGTTATGTTTTGTCTTGTGGCTATACCGTTTCTTCTTTGATGGTGTTTGGTGCGGTGTCATTTCGTGTGTGGCTCTCCCTGTTTGACTATTTTTCCATATAGATGGGGACATATGCTTTCTTTTGTTTTCTTTGTTTATGGTTTTGTATTTGTTATGTTTTAAAGAACCACCACCGACTTAACAATGTGTCTAGTGTGTATATATCTTTCTTATTTTTGTTAAGTTTTAAAGTTTGGGATTATTCATTATTTCCAATGCATTATTTAAACAATAAGTGTCTGCAGAGGTCTAATTAGCTCATCCCAAAACCAGCCTAATTTGATTGTTTGGGCTGTATCTTTCCCCATTTTTGTCCAGATATTTCAGCAACAACTAATAACACCTTATATTGACCTACGCTAAATTCACCACCAAAAATAAAAATCAAGTGACCAAACATACTGGATCTGTTTAATTTCTTTATGTTACCTTTGACTTATATATTTTTACAACATGTTTTTCAAGGCAAATGCACGATGTTTAAGTAAATAATTGGTATAGGTCCACCGCCTTGCATCTATTTATTGAACGTTTTACTACGGCGACATATATTATGCAAAACCATGACAAATCAAACATAATTCGTCTTTCTGTCATTTTCCGTGCCATTTAACTCGAACCAAACAGATGTATCTGCATGAACGTTATTGTCTATATATTTTAGTAATACCTTCGTGTGTTCGTAACTTTTATGATCCTTTAAAGGGCCCACACATGACCTACGTACCCAAAAGTACTTGTCCAGTCTATTGTTTCTGTAAGCCTGTCGTGCCAGCAATTCTTTTTCGTCTAAGCACACCTTGCTTATGATGATGTATTGTGATCACTCATGGTCCGCCGTTTGTCTTTCTTTCTCCAGAACTAATGTTTATAAATAATGTGTATATGTTTTATATCAAATTCTTATAAAACTGCACTGTTCTTATAAGCAATATGTACTTTAACACATATCATAGGGTTCTCTTGTTTAAAGTTGTATTTGTTTCTTCAACTTACTTTATGTTCTATCACTGTTCTGCTTATTTTGTATTCTCAATAAAACTAACATACAACGTTTTTGTGTTATATATGCATGTTTACAGTGATATTATAAACAGGACCTTTTTGGTGCAGCCTTTCCATCGTTTGCTGTAAATTTACAGCAAGGCTTTACTTGTTTATTAAAAGAAATATAATATTTCCTTGAGGTGGAAACCAGTGGAAACACATGTAAATTTACATGTACATTTATTTAAACTGTCAGACAGTAGACATGCTCTTTCGCTTTTTAACTTTTGACTGACCTGTTGTGTCATCTGTAGTTGTGAACATGTAATGATCTAAGCGTTGTTTCGAAATCGTTTCGTAGGAAGCTGGAGATCCGTCGAACCTGTCCGGTGAGTTCCGCCTGTTACAAGAGCAGTGGTTTCTAAGGTTTTGGCAGTACTGAGATATTAGTTATATTCATCTGAAGACATAAATAAAATGGGAAAATTGAATGTATCCATCATCATTTTATGAATAATATGTGCACAACGTGTGGTGTTAATGCATTCATAAGAACAATGGCCAGAATATAAATTTACAGTTTTGCAAGCACTTTGGATAGATGGGAGACACACAGTTACCCAGTTTCTCGTCGTAATCAAAACTATTTGACACCCATATGGTGTTCTCCAAACTAATGTCAAGCTATACAAAACATTGAAAACTGATGTGAACTATATTATTTTCTACGAATCGTTGCTCACAAAAATTGTAGTACAGTGCTCCCTCCATACAACGGCCCTCTCAATAACGATTCCCTCCTTACAACAACGCATGTCACTGTTTCCGAAACAACAAGGCTCCAGACAAAACTTTTTCCATCGTATTTTCTGTATGCCTCCATCAAACCCTATGTTGTGACCACTCTTTAGGATCGTCACTGTGTGACGATTCTAAAGAGTGGTCACAACATAGGGTTTGATTGAGGCATAGCGGTTTTAGTTCTCGAAATACACCTTATCTGGAGAAGTGCAAACAAGCTAATTATGTTTGATTTTCCCTCCCTATAACAACTCCCTCTGAACAACACATACAATCTTCGTATCCCAAAGGGTATCGTTGTAGAGAGGGAGCACTGTAGTAATATCATACTGTTAAAGTGGCACAACGCACTGTTATCATTACAATTTCAGGTTTGTTTCTGCACTGCTCACCAAGCTTCGGAAATTAATGCCTGCTTTTTCTTGATAATATGACTAAATCTTCATTTATTTCTGATCGGAAATAAAGTGCGCAATCTATTGAAATCTGAATATAATACTTTTATTGTTATTTACAGTTTTTGTCGTTTTTGTCTAGTTTAATATGCAATTCTTTATAATCGTATATAGACACGGTTTGATTATGTTTTTGAAGTGACATCCTAGATAAAACATATATGTACTGTCAGTTATCTCTTTTCATAAACGTCTACTGTTCAATACTACGTTAACATATTGTGATCATCCATAAATACAGGACCCCGAGGAGTACAAAACGTGATCGTCAAATAGTTCACTGTTTCCCAAATCAAATAATATCGGGGAAACGTCAGCTTTTAATCAAATTTGCGTTGTGTAACCTAGACGAGATCAAGCTTAATAATCGAAAATGTGTTGTCTGAATGATACCTCAACGAACGGTTTGTTCTTACAAAAAGGGCTCAACGACAGATGTGTGTTTTAGTTTTGAGATTAAAGAGGTCAAGATTCTGTTCAGAATGCAGCGCTGTATCAAACACATTAAATACACGTTTTTATAAAGGGAGAATGACCAATCACTTGTGCATAATGTACGATGCCTTCACAAATACCAAATTGAATACATTTTGTTACAAATACTGCTCTAGATGTTGTTTGCTGGTAGTCTAAACAACTCCGCCCATATAATGTCTACACGTTGGAGAATGTCATTTATCACAGACAACCGCCTATGATTAACTCACATAAGAATCGTAATACATCCTGTATTATTGATTGTGTGCTTTGTTGAAAAGGGTAACGATGAACGCGGATGACTGCGTTGTCTAGCGTTTGCATACAGACGGATCATAATTCTAATCCTGCACTGTTTGATATTTAATGCGATACAATGACTCTTGCTTTCGCGGTCATTTACTAACTAACTATTATAACACATGCGCTATAACAATAACTATATCTAATTGATTCGTTTGTGATATATCTATAGTTGGATCTGAAACATTTAAGGGAAACATGCATAGTTTCAGTATACATGTGTTATACTCTGCATCACTACTTTCGTAGGATTCTTGCAGTTATTGTTTTTAAATAATATTGAACTGATGTTGTTTGATGTCGAACACTCTCTTGTTATGTAGAGCAAATAGAACAAATTCATAATGCATTCTGGATTAAACAAACATATTATAAAAGTACAAATATGAGGCATGCAGAACAAACAGCCGCCGAACAACAATACAAGAACACCCAGCAAATGTACATCACTACTAAAATCATAAAGATACGCACAAAGGCAAAATAAACATAAAATGTGTGGAGTGTACTGCCTTGGAAAGGTCAGTGACAAACGTCACAGGGGGTTTAAACCCGTTTAGGGGCTCGAAACTTCACACTTACTCATAATAATATCATCTTAACCAACAGCGATTGCCATTAAATGCAAACAGACGCACTTGTTACGCTATATGGGACAGTGGTACATGCACATGGTTTAATATTATGCCAACGAAAGGATTGAACAGACACCATATTTTCGTCAGTAGTGTGTAGTATTCAATTAAATAATCAACATTGGTCATGCTACCCAATAATTAACTTGAATTACTAATTTTTTCAATTGTACGCCTTTATACACTCAAAGTATGAACCACGCATGAAACACACTGTATACTGCACACTGAGGATGGGTAGTTTACCTGTGGTGCAATTTCCATTATGGAAGTGGAAACAAAAAGTCCTACACAGAGCGCCACACACACAAGGACACGGGACCAAAATATCATCATACATGACACGACATAATTACTGAACAAAATAATCAACATTGGTTATGATACGAAACGCACAAAAATACATAAAATATTTACCATATAAAACAAAGTACACCAAAACGGGAAGACCATTTCTCGTATCTTAAAGGCATATATCTTGAGTGGATAAGACCTCATTTATTTTTTGAATGAATGTTTTCGTTCTTGTATGAATAGAACAATAGCGGGTCACTAATTTCAGGAATAGTATGTATTTAAGTAATTTACCTTTCATGATTAATTTCACACCAATGATAAATACATATATACGCGTGAAGAACAGAAGGTTCATCACATAATGAAAGAGAAGTTATCAGTATATTTCTGTGAAAATCCGGTCATTGTGTTTGACAATCAAATCTGTTTTTACAGAAATCAATTGCCTGTCATAGCAACTAGAATCCGCGATGGTGTATTTAGATTGAATAAAGGGGAACCTTCTAAGGGTCATTTATTTGAAATTTGAGCCGAAGGTTTTCAGTACATTCGGAGAAGTTTAAAAACAAGTGTCGGTACAGACGGTCGACGGAAGACAGATGGTCGACGACTCACAGCGGATACCACCCATAGGACAAACCTAATAGTTCACCATGAAATCCATGTTAGGCGAACTTACGATCATTTCCAAGGATATCAGTTACTGTGTTGAAGATAGTTTGCAAACCGAAACTAGACAATGAGGGACAATAACCAGATGTGTATCAAGGGTATATACCCTTCATGTCCAGCTTGACCTAGGTATTAAACATCCATGCACATATAAAGCAAATCAAAAACAATAATTAAAGAAGAGTTATCTGCACAATAGTCGTTTTTATTTATTTAGACTTATAAGAGGAAATATCTCCTAAAAAATAGGTTTTATTTAACTATCTACCCCTTATCTAGGGTTAAATCAGTATCAGCCAATAAGGCTAATTAATGGAGTATGAGTTATCTGCAAACGGATATGCTAAGATACAGACATAATGATAGACGATCGTTAGGCGTCGTAACGTAATACGATCCAGTCGGTGTATGAAATTGTGGTAAAACAGTAGCGTTATATGTTCTATAGCCTATGTTGGAGCATAATTATGGCAGTAAAAGAAATTTAAAAAGGACTGTCAGAAATGTAATGCTGAACAACATATCATACCAAAAGTTGTGTAGGCGTTTAATAGTCACTTTAGCTTTGCTTAGCTGTGCTTCATCTTATTTGCGATGATGAATCGGAAACCTTTAACATGCGTGATTGTGTTTCGCTTGAACGCTTGGGTATTGTTGTTTAACTGAGTAATCAGAATGTGAAATATTATGGATACGTTTAAGAAATGCTGTATTTGGTACTATATAGTTTATTTGCAAACTCTGTGTTCATATTTTTACTTTGTAACTAGTCATTTAAACTATAATTTTATAGTGGTAATATTTGAGACGTAACTCCGTAACTGGGAAAAATCAGCTACCTGATTTTCTTGCAGAGAAGGATCATAACAACGGGGATGATTTTAGTATGCATTTTCGAGCAACGGGAACCACACAATTACTAGTTATGTCATGTGGTGCGTGTAAAATCATTGTTTCGTCGTTTTGCTGTTACATTGTATTCAATATTGCAGAGTATTTGCGCTAATTTGTGTTGAAGTTTTGAAAAAGACAATAACACTAAGACAACAGTTACGGATACCGAATAGTGTTAATATATCTTTGAATGTGCCTATGTCAAATGTTTCATGATTCAGACCGATGTAACGACATCCTTTTGCGAAACGACTAATACCAGGTTTATCGTATTTTGTAATTACAAATTTATACTCAAATTTCTTATATTAAAGGTTCATTGCATTCAATGCGATTCACAATTAGCCGAATAATAAACTCCCATTACGAACATTTGGAGCAAATACAATAAAACCAACATTAGTATACTTCCACAAACAGCAATTATTGTTGGACCGATCTTATGAAGTTGCAGTGGGTGTTCGCATCATCTTGTGCCGACAGCAAACATACAACTTTCAAGACAATTAAGTGTACTGCTCAGGATGTAATTTGCCAGACAATATCATTGACTGTGGAAAATAGAAAAGTAATATCCCGTTCTTATCGCCTAAAAATGTCATCTTTTGGACATGGATATATCCGTTGAAGCCATAAAAGTATTTGATTACTTTGTTTCATAAGTTTTCAAAGCTGACGTACTCAACCTCAAAGAAAACATTCAAATATGTTGATGATTTAAAATAAAGAGACATCACTTCTTCAAAAACTTGGTGAACGCAGACAAAATAAAGTCTGTCAATATTCAAAGATATATAACGCGTCCATGACTTGTCGCTACCGTTAACTTTGTATCTCAAAATATCAGGAAACGTCTTGACCTGAGAATACATCAATGGATAAAGACCTTCAGTCTACATGTTTTAACTGATGCGATTTTTATTATCAACTTTAATAACCACATTAGTCCAGCTGCATTTGACTGTATGAATATATTGACATATACAGTGAGAAAAACACTCAACCATATTGCTATGAAGAAAGACATCATTGGACCATATATTTGGTTTGGTTTGTATTGGGTTTTACGTCACTTTAGCAATATATCAGTCGTATTACGACGTCCAGCTAATTACAGGTGGAGGAAGACCCCAGAGGTTATTCTGTGCTCGGAACAAATTGCACTGTTTCGTGGACAGAAGAACATCTGGGTAGAAAAACGGACCTACCACAAGCCAGTGAGTTAATGCATTAAACCTTTCTGTCCTATATTACCCCACATTTTAATACCTACTAAATATTTAAGTCATGGACTGAATAGTTATAATGGAATATTGAAAGTGGAACATTGTAGACATTTTAGAAAGTAAAGTAACATATATTTCAAAGTCAACTAGCAAGCTTAGTAGACCCTGTGCAGACTGTTCCCGTAGTCATGAGCCGTCTGTTATGGGTCTACTTAGTTTGCATATGTGTAACAACTAGTTTATATGAGGGAAAAGGTTATTTACGCATGTATGTTTAGCATCTTTATCAAACAAAACAAAAACCAAAAACAAACAAACAAACAAATGAAACCGAGTAACATTGACGGATGTTTCACAGTGCAAACAACCTGCTAATATACCCATGCACTTCTACAGTGTCTCTGATTGTAGCTTTATAATCCAGTACACTATCCGTAGGTGGATCAAGTTTGCTTCACTGAAATATGTTTTCGTTTTACAGGTAATTTAATATTGCATTTGCCATTGCGGTTATTGTAGATTAGTCGGAAAAGGGATATTTGCATTGTCTTGACGGGTCGGGTGGAACAAGTTTGAGATTGGTTGGCCATAAATCAGCTTAAACCCCACTGAAACTTGTCTCTGGCCGTTCCAAAGCGGTACTTACATTTCCCCTGATTGTTGTTTGTTATGTCTTTGTGGGTACCGTTTTGATAGACATATTGCTGTTCTATTTTGCCATGGTGTTGTTAGGGCGATTATGTATTTTGTATGTGGTAAACACAATGCCTCGTATCTGCGTCGACCTTATATGCTGTTCTACTTAAACCTTGCGTCTATCAACTTCGCTGTATATCATGAGTAAAATGATATTGAAACCATATTTACAGGATTGTATGCGTTTTCAAGTTAAGTATTATTTTTCACTGATATATGGTTTCGAAGCTTCAGTAATAAGGTATGTTTTCTATTTGATGTCCAAACATAGAAAATATGTCAGTCAGGTGGTGCTACATGAGCGTTCAAAATAAGCTATGAATGCCTGCGCCAACATATACAAACAACATTCACAGAAATGTTATTGTACTAAATCTTGTTTAAAAAGAGACACAATCAGAACAATTATATTTAAAGCATACTTGTTGTATCAAAACATATTTGCGCAAATAATTGCACATATAATAAAATATAACAATCGTTGTAGTGCATAGGCAAAGGCGATGAGAAGTGTGTTAAGAATTGAAAAGTGTCAACTAGTAAATGTCGTATTGCATTGATACATTTACCGATTAATCAATATGATGACAAGGTGTGTTCATTGGTCAGCATAACAGGAATGTCCGTGTTGCCTGGTCAGCATCTAAGGACGTCCATATTGCTTGGTCAATATCTGATAACATATATGTTACTTGGTCACCATCTGGGTTAATTCTGTTTTGTTAGGTCACTAACATATAGTCTGTTAAGGGCGTTGTACTTAACTTAAAAGAACCAAGTGTAAAAAGCATACTGATTTGATAGCGAAATATAATATATAATTAAAAAACCTCATATTATCATCTGGTTAATTCATAAACTACTTTTGGTTTTAATCTCAATAAAACTGAAGCAATGATGGTTTCGCTTCGTAAAATGATGTTTTGAAGATTCTAACATTATGTTTGTTGTATCACATAAACACTGGTCAGTGGAATGACGATATTGACAATATATAACAATCAGCATAAAAAACGATTCGAATAATGAAGAAATTTCGATTTACTTTGAAAAGTATCTTATACTCGCCCAATACTATAGAGTTTGGGTTGGCTGTTCTATACATTGCTCAGATTCTTTGGACAAATTGCAAAATGATGACGCCCGTAATGTAACTGGGCTCACCAGATCTGTATCCCTTGACAATCGTTATATTGAATGTGGATGGGATTCTCTTTCAAGTAGACGTAACATACAAAAAAAAGTATTTTATGTACAAAACTGATCATACTATGGTTCCATCGTATATTAGTGACTTGTAACCTCCAAATTTACGGGAGATTACCCACTAAGCAATCTAAGAAATCGAAAAAAACACAGAAGGACCTTTTACTAGAAAAACTATTTCAAAAACGTTCGTGCATTCCATCGATAGGATTATAGACCACAGTTAACATCGATATCAGATATTTCGAGAACATGTTTATGAAATAGTTATTATAGCCCAAATAATTGTTTTGTTCCATCCTTTTATTAGTAACCCAACGTTTACCGCTTTGGGTTTGCTCTATTATGTCTGACCGTCTGTCCATCCGTCTGTCCGTCTGTCTGTCTGCTCACACGGACTGATGGCCATGTAATACTGAGAACAAAATATATTTTGTGTTCATTTTACATGTATGTGAATAAATTGAACAAAGGAATAGTCACTCATTCCATTAGAACATCTGTCCTTCTTTCCGTCTGTCACGCTTTGTCCGTCTGTCACTCTTTGTGTACGGGCAATATCTCCTACAAGGGTAGGCGAAATTCATTATAACTTCCCACATGGAACAAGCATGGTGCGAGGAATTGTCATGCACAGGGACCATAACGCTAACATCAACTGTTTGGAGTCATTCCCCTTTTTCATTTGTTCTTCTCCGGGCGATGACTATTTATTTCCTTCTTCAATCGATTTGAAACTTCACGTATTGAACCAGTATAATAAGAGAAATTGTCATGTATTTCCCCTTTTTATAAAGTCTGTCCTGTCACCCTCTGTCCGTCTGTCAAGCTTCGTGTCCGATCATATCTCCGACTAGTGTAAGCCAACCTCACACATGGAACAACCATCATGCGAGGACGTGTCATGCACAATGGTCATAATTCATAGCATCAATCTTTTTGAAGTTATTCCCCTTTTTCATTTTACGCCCTTTCTGTCTGTCACGCTTCGTGTCCGGGCCATATCTCCTACAAGGATAGGCCAGATTCATTATATTTTCATATATGGAACAAGCATGATGAGAAGAAGTGTCATGCACATGGGCCATGACTCTGGCGTCAATATCGTTGGAGTTATTCGCCTTTTTCATATGTCCCTGTCCAGACAATAACTCTTTATCTACCGTTTTAATTGATTTAAAACCTCACATATAGAGCAAGCATGCACAAGGGTCATACATCTAGCATTAAGATTTTGGAATTAATTCCCTTATTTTCGTATTGCCTATCCGCCTGTCACGCTCTGTCCGTCTGTCACACTTCGTGTCCGGGCAATATCTCCTACACGGGTAGGCCAAATTTATGATAACTTAACATGATCATTACCAATGCATAAGTCTATCAGAACTGAAATGTCATCCATTGATTCTTCAAGAGCCCATAGACAGTGTATAGGTGAAGATCACATTGGTTACAGATATGTAATGTCATGGCATGTCATGTAACCACATCTTCCACCTTTGTGAAATAGTCTTGGTTTACTATTACTAGCTTATCCCTTTCACAAATACCACTGGTGGGTCATGTTTATAGAACAGAACATATATTGTTTTGATTTGTACATAGTACATCATCATATACACAACATATATTACACATTATAGCATATTGTATATCCATATAATATATGTAAAGTTATAAACAAACAAAACAGTCACGTTATTTTCTATATGTCTATGCAAATAGAGAATGAATTAGGTGTTATGGGTCAAGTTAAAGCGAGACGAGAATGCATATTTCAGGTATCTTGCAAGATTTGTTAAAGTGTTATAATTATCTGTTTTCAGCATTTCTACAAATTTTAACATACTTGGTCTTATATACTAGTATTTCTTAATATATTTCTTTCTTAAGTCTAAGAAGCACGGGCATTTAATAACAAAATGGTATTCATCTTCTATATCAGCACTTCGACAATATACACAGTATCTCTCCGCCCTTTGTATTCTATTATAGCGACCTGTCTGTATATGTAAAGTATGTGCAGATAATCTGATTTTACATATATAATTTCTTAGGTCAAATGGTAATAAGTCTAAATAGGCTTCGTATCCAAATACTTCTTTAACATTATCATATAATTGTAAAACTTCACTTTTTCCTTTATCTATATACCAACTGTGATAAAAATTATCAATCAAACGTTGTTTGAAAAGCTTAATGAACGTTTTATCATTCGTTATATATTGTTGATCCCATACATATGCAAATCCATTTTGACATAACAATTCTTTCACATTAGTCAACCAACTTTTCCGTCCTGAAGAACATTTTTCAAAAGACAAATTATGCAAAGTGTTTAAAATAATATTATCTGTATTGAGAAGTTTAAACCAATATTTCAATATTCTTACATAGCGAGATATATACAATGGATGTCTACCCAATTCTCCATAGACACCAGCATTTGAGGTGCTAGTCCGAACATTTAGAATTGCTTTACAGAATTTAAGATGTATTCTTTCTACTTCTTTCGATAAACTGTAACCCCATATTTCTGATGCGTAGCCTAAAATTGATCCAACAAAAGCGTCAAACAGTTGACAAAGTCATTTAGGTTTTAATTTAAACTTTTTGCATTTAATCAACAACACATGTAAAGCTTTGAGCGCCTTTCCAACCAAATGTTCCTGATTACGATTAAGTTTCCTGTATAATTAAAACAGTTCCCAAGTAATTAAAATCATTAACTATATCTAACATTTTTCCATCAATATGAAATGCTACATCTTGTGCCAACCGACCTCTTTTTCGGAACACCATTATTTTAGTTTTATCTGTGTTTACTTCTAAACTCCATTTATTACAATATATATGTAAAAGATTCAAACTGTTTTGCAAATTTTCCGGAGAGTCACCGACAATTACCATATCATCTGCAAACAATAAAAGTATCAAAACAATATCATCAATTCTCAATCCTGAGTGCACATTATCTTGTAAATACAGCTCTAGGTCCTCAAGATAGAGAGCAAACATTATCGGTGATATTATCCCCCTTGCCGCAATCCTACTGCATATTCGAACAACTCAGAGTAGTCATTACACGCCCTTACACAATAACCCTCAACACTTTCCCGTTAATTCCATTCTGATATAATTTTAACCACAACCCATTTCGATACACATTGTCGAAAGCTTTTTTAAAATCAACGAACGCACAATAAAGCCGTTTATTGTCGTTCAAATACTTTTGCACGATGGTATGTAAAATAAACAATGCATCCACAATGGATTTACCTTTTCGAAAACCAAACTGCGAGTCCAATATGATGTTATTGTGTTCACAGAAGTTAACAATACGTCTATTTATAACTGATGTAAAAATCTTCGATAAACAGCTGACAAGCGTGATTCCTCGATAGTTGTTTACGTCTGTTTTAATCCCCTTTTTATGTATCGGTATAATTACCCCTTCAGTCCATTTATCTGGGAAATGACCACTGTTCAACATTGCATTGAATATATCACATAAATGTAAGGCAATGATATCAATACTTTCAATAAAATACTCATTGATTAAACAATCATTTCCACCGATTTTTTCCTTTTTCAAAGATTCCACAGCTATTGTAATTTCATTGACAGTTATTTTGCTATTCAATATACTATCACTATAATCATCTCCAAAAGAAACATTGCTATCTCTCTCAGCATCACCATCATCACCATCATTATCACCATGATGATGATGATGATGATGATTATGGTACTGATCACCATCAACAACACCACTATCTATATTAAAATCACTTCCTCCTCTGACAACAAAAACATTCTTACCACCATTACTATGTCGATGTTGATGATGTCGACGCTGCTGATGCTGATCTCAATCACCATCAGCAGCAGCAGCATCGTTATCGCTACCAGCAGCATCATCAGCAGCATGCGCATGAACAGCATTACCAAAACCAACAACAATAAAATCATTTTTATTATGATCACAATTTAGATCATGATTATGATCATGATGTTGATGATGATGATGCTATGGTCAACTAGACCATGGTTGGGTTGGGTGGGGGAGGGGTTAATTCATATCCACAGTGTAATTGCTCAGGTGAAATATTTGTTTAGATGTAATCACTTCCAAGAACAGAGGGTAACCCTTTTGAATGCAACGCGAAAATACCACCCTCTAAACAAGGATATATTGTTGTTTGGGAATGACAATAAAACACTCTCTTCTGCCGTGCATTCTTTCATAAACCCTTTACCTCATAGGCTATTTCTAGATACAACCTGTTTGAATAATTCTACCGAAAAGGAGCATTAACTAGAAAAGGATTTTTTTTACATATTTGTAGTTTGAAACCATTGGGATAAATAGAGCATTTGCTCCTATAGGAGCAAATGCTCTATTTATCACAATGGTTTCAAAAAGTGACTTTACAGAGTCGTCAAACGTCGTAAATATGAGGGAATGGGTTAAACAAACAAGGAGGTTTAAATCTGAGTCTTTATCTCGAATATATCTTATTTATACACTCAACATGAAATGCTTTAGTCGTCTGATCATTTGGTTGATTCAAGGATAGTTTGTTATACTCTCTGTCTTTCTCTTTCACATACAATTTGCCTCTCTTCCACCCCCTTTGTCTCCTCTTTATTACATATGTATGTCATTCTCCTACACACTCATTCTCGGTCTGCTTTCACAATGTTTTGATATATACTTATTAGTTTATCGCCTTTGCATTTTGAGTGTATGAAATTGTGTGTGTGTGTGTGGGGGGGGGGTCGAAACTAATGTTGTCAGAACTTGTGACCCAAACTCATTTCCAATGTATGTATAGAATTGAAATACAATATGTTTAAACTAACTACTTTTGGCAAAGTCTACTGTCAATTGAATATATAATGTCGAAGATCCTCTGTGGGGCGTATGCACAAGTTAGAACAGGGGTCTGCATAACCAAGTACTTATATCGGCCTTGCCAAAGTTATATGAACTATACGTTTTTTGTGATTTCTTATATTAATATTTGGATGTATATGAACACTAACGAACTAGACCTAAATACAGTGTAAGCAATCACAATATATATGATATTGGAAATCAATGCTACCAAATTCATGCCGTTTGTAAAGAACAAACAATAGCTTTGAGTCTTTTTGAGCGCATGTCCATGTTAAAAAGTTCCATATCGTGTGTGTGTCTGTGTGTCTATACGTGTGTATGCATTTGTGTATTACTTGCTTTCTATCGATGGTTTGGTGATGGTTGCGTCTTGTTTGTGGCTTTTCTTGCTTGACTTTACTACTTCTCTTATTTTCATAATTGCATTTGTCATAAAGGAATGCATAAGTATATATATGGCTTCTAACCCTAATAGTGAGACATTCATGGATATGTCTCTACTACTTCATTGGCATACCTGTCATACAAAGAGTATATAATGGCACGCGTTCTAAAATATACAGCTGAAACAATGGACTATGTCAGTACATTATCAGAATAAGGAATCTCCTGATTCTCAAATTATGCTATATACGTCTGTTCTGATGTCGTCAAACTTACATGGCTTCCCGCATGTTGTTCGTCTACATTCGTCGGTAGCAAATGTATTACTATTGCCTTACTGACTTATCCCATCGTTATGAACACAGTGATTCATTTTCAAGCACAATCTAAATTCTTTTACCTCAATTCAAATATTCACTGGTCTCTGCCATTATGGGTTTCGACGATAATCGTTCTAAAATGCGGTCATGGACTACATAGATTATAATCCCCGGTATGTACATCTTCGAACACAACTAGTGTTTAATTCTTATTCTTGGAAGTGACCCAGTTGACACGATTTAGGAATTAATATCAAAAGGAATGTAGCGTCCTCATTACAGAAATATCAATCATAAAATTTGATATTGCAATACAATTTAAAATGCTACGTTAGATTCATACTTCGTAGACCATTTCATGTGCAATACATACATTGGTTGTCCTCATTTCAATGAGTTCAGCGGTGTAATGTTTTTGAAAACGCACCAATAAAAGAGTAAAGTAGGTTTTTAATACTTCAGTTGAGTTATTAATGTCGTTAGGTTTAATTTGAATATCCACTGAATCTCAAACTGTTTTGCTTTGCTATGGTATCACGCTTAATGTTTCATTTTTCATTTTTTATTGATTTCCTGTCGGTGGTGTTGGGTTCACTAGTGCTAGCTAACAAAGGCTGCTATTTTTACAACAGATGCGTGTGTTCTAGCTTCGATTAGATAAGAAATTCGTTTCAAAATAACCATGTACCCCTCTCCTTTTGTATCCACTTTACTATTTATCACCATATTCAATATAAAATGTAACATATTACATATGTTTGGGCAGTTCGTGTTCAAACATTGATTATATGTTGGGATATTTTGGGATGTATCCTGTTCCTGACTTTTACACAATAACCACAACGCGTTTGCCATATTTTGCTTTAACATTTTGCTTATGTTCGTACATGTATGTTTTTAAATATTTATTCTATAACAATTTCTGCCGTTTTAGGAATACATCTAAAGTACATTAATGCCATTATCCACCTCCTTTTACAATTCATATGGAGATGTAAATTGGTGTCTGTATCAGCTGCGACCGATTGATACGATCACATCAAGAGGGTTTTAGAACAGTTAAATGAATGCTAAGAATGTCATTTTCAGGAACATTTCAATAAAGTTTTATACGCCTGTTTTGTTGCCATTTCGTTACATAAAATTCCATTGAAGCCATAGAGCTGCTTTATTGTTGTTGCTATGTATATATTTAAAATGTATTTGAAATGAAAAAGGCAGTTCGGAAATATTGGTTCAACGATGTATGTATAAAAAGAAACACTAAGTTGCAATAGCAATGTCCAGTGTAGACTCGTTTATGGCATACAGTGTGAGTCGTTAACTAAAAGAAGGCCACAAAAGACGGGGAGTCACATATGACTGTCTTTGTTTTTGTACAACGTTTTAGTTTAGTTTTAGTTTTAGTCAAATATATATGTTTTGCACAAATAGTAATTTTTAACACGATTTTAACACGATGTTTTGCGTTTTTGTTTTTACCAATTTTCAACCATAAAGCACTTCATGCAGTGTAGACTCGTGTCAGCTTCTGATATTGAAAATGCAGCATCTGATCAAGGTGTATCCGGCAAGTTAACACAGCAATGTAGGTACCCTTGAGATGCAAAGAGTGCAGATCCTTATCGGATGTCACATTATTAATACGACATCTAAATGTATCTACTCTGTTTGCAATGTCTTGTGGTTGGAATTGTCATAGCAGGGTTCATTTAGCCACATCCAAATTCATATCTATCGAGGCTTGTAACTCTTCCACCATCCAATCGAGACATTAGTTTCCGTTTTTCATAATTTCTCTGGAAACGTATGGGATTGGCGTTGGAAGTGCGATGACAGTAATCCTGCCTTGCAACGCGGCCTCAAACTATTCAACATTCAAACCATTTAATATTTCGTTACAGGCTTCGCATCGTCCGCGCTTGCTGTTCCCACTGACATTTCGGCATCTCTACATGCAGGTATTCGGAGTTGACAAATGACCTCGATTACACCTGCTAAGTGCTGGCTTATATCACTGGTTGCTAGAAAACACACCATATAGGTTACCTGACAGGAAACCGTATTTGATTCGACGTATGCTCGGTAAATAAAATTTCTGTGTGAATAATTATTTGCAGAAATCGGGTGCATATTTTGCGACGCCAATTGAAACATTGTATGTAACTCCCGTAACTGCCTTTACAGTAACATTCGCCTCGCGTGAAGGGAGCGCAATCAGAGTTACCTCGATGGTTGCCGGCAATAACCCTAACCATTGAGAATGTCGCTAAAACTAATTGAATGGCGAAACTCGGCTTTGGAGTGGCACTTTATGTTCGTTATACGTATAAGGCAGGGAATCGTAAATACCAGTCCCATTACATACGAAACTGTATTGGGAAGACATTTTAGATTCGGATAACGAATTGAGTCGTTATTAGCAGGGGGTCGTTAAGGCAGTCTAGACTGTAATACTTACACTACATCATTTTCAGTTACTGAAACCTAAAACGAGCAGTAAACCCCTTATAAATCGGAATCCTAGTAGAGAAGAATTTAGACACTTTTAGGAAGATGAATGCTTAATGCAGGGTGAAATACATGCATATGAGCTTAGATGAGCTTTCTGCATGGCAATTACCCTGCATTAAGCTACAAACTGTATACTAGACCGATATATATATATATGACAGAGATAAATTTAGTTGTGTAATAATATATCTAATATTTATAATGAACCAGGGATATATACGATTGTATCACAGACGGTTGTTTTCCGCGTACGGATAGTTAAGTAACATTTTGTAAACAGGTGAAAGTATGCATTCGTTGCTTCTCAGGTTCTTTATGGTGGCGATCAGCTTGACGTGTATTATGATGTGATGATATATAGGTGCGGATTTAGAATTTCTGATTAGCCGGGGGGCGTAGAGTTTTAAAGATTGAATGACATCACTAGTGTCTCAGTAATGCATGTTGAGAACGAACGTGATGGATTTTAGGCAGTTACAAAGTTTGCAAACTTAATTAGATCATATATCTAGATACGGACTGTATTCGACATAGATCTAACAAAATTGCTCAAAATGGTTTCTGTTTGGCAATTTCATAAGGAGGAGGGGGTCTCCGCTCCTCTAAATCCGCGCCTGTATATTGCTAGCTGATGGTGATGATAGCTGTTTTTGTTGTTGTTGAGTGTAAAAGTCTTGCGAGACAGGCATTGGATTAATCAAAATATTACAACTACTATTATTAAGCTACTACTTCTACTACTATAACACCAGCTACTAAGACTGCTGCTACTACTACTACTACTACTTCTCCTAATTTAGCAGAACATGGTAATGATATATAAGTATACATAATGGTATTGACTGTTGATATGGCCGCTTCTTCCGTGTCTTCGGTGACAGTGATAACAAACAAATATTGAAATTTATTGTATACTGCTGTGATTCAAATGATGTTTTTGGATGCAATGCGAAATATTCTTATAGTTTGTGATCAATGCTAAATCCGAGAAAATATTATTTCTATTTACACATTAACTATATGTATGGTTGAAGTGTGTTGTTTTATAGAATGGACATTTTTGTTTTTGTTTCGAAAGATTGGTTCAGAACATTGTGCAAGAAATTTTGCTTAGGATATTTGTATGGCCATCAGCCTCCTTATACTATATATTCAACGTGTTATATATGACACGGCTGTACATCTATTTTCTAAAGAAGATGGCAACTCATTTCGATGTTGTCTCAGAACGACACACGTCAACGATAAGGTATACTCTTTCATATATGTCAATATTTCTGACAGCATTCATATCAGTTGCTTCAAGGGCATGCATTTTTATATCCGTTATGACCTCGATTATCAGATTAAGTGATTAAATGATTTCGCGTGCCGTTTTGCTATGTCTACAGAAGGCAACAAAGATGTAAATATGCGGAATAATGGTGGATGGTTCAGGTCACTGTAGAATATCATAATATCACAATGAATGTTTAGAGTTAAACATGTACGTTGTCGGACTTGATTCAGAATACTGTTGCACCCAATGCATTTGAACATAATATATATATAATGCTCGATTCTATTCAGTTACACAGTGTGTTTGAGATTGACATTCCACAGCGCATTTAATTAGCACAACCTACTACTTTGGACGAAAACAACGATGACCGTTCACCTTTATTCGGAAGTTTGAAACTCAACCACGTTCCGACTATTTACGATTGTAAATTTCATGTTTGTTCAACATTGTAGACGGTGTTATTTATTATATAGTTGTAGTACAAGGTGACCGCACTACTGGGGTGCTATTAAAACCCGGTTACCATAATAGTGTCAAGGTCGTTACCATGGCAACCGAAATAATCGAACGAAATAATTAAGCTCCTTCTCTTATGATTTTCATATATATTGGAGTTGTTATCATTAAATCCACCATATGTTTTTTCTTTTATCTCTACATTCGCACCTTCGGACGAGACTATAAACCGAGTTCCGATGTATCAGTGATGTACACCAACTATCTGAAAGGACCAGATAACTCTGTCGATGATCAGAAAAAATAGCGTCCATGTTTCTCTGTTCCTGCTCCACTCTTTCTGTGGCATCATTTAGCCCATTATTGGCAGAAACGGAAATTATTCAACTAAAACAAATCAGAAATTGTAACTTAAAATTCGTTATACATGCACTTTACCACTGTATTTGCCATCGCGGTTGTTGTAGATTAGTCGGAGAGGGGATACGTTTATTTACACTGTCTGTCTTTTAGGGGTGGGGATGGAATAAGTGTGAGGTTAGGCGCCCATAAACCGGTTTAACACCCAGTGACCTTTTTCATTGACCGTTCCAAGGCGGTACTTCCATCTTCCCCCTATTGTATGTTTGTTTTGTCTTTGTGCGTCTCTTGATGTTGTTATAGTTATGTACGTTTGCTGTTTCCTTGTGTTGCTGTTCGGGCGGCTGTTTTTTCTGTATGTGGTGTTTCCTGCATGACTCATTTTTGTACTTTTAGTCATATTTAGATAATTAAATACAAATTCATTCTGAAAATATCTAGATTGTGTTACAAAATGTTAAACTATGCCTGATATTCACGCAGACCACGATAGAGACGCTAGGTAGGTACTTGATAGTTGCTAAAATATTCCATCGTACATCTTTAAAAACTTACTTAATATAACATAATCATAACAACATATTGATACTGGGTTAGTTCTTGAGGTGACTGCAATGTTAACAAAAAAACAGGCAATCGTGTGCTTTGCATAATACACATTTGTGGTTCTGTTTAGTCCGGTTACTGTTTTAAACATACATTTTACAAACACGTAGACATTATTCAACTTATCAGAAACAATTCAGAACTCGTCAAATTTGGAGTTTTCTGAGATTATCTCTTCCTCTACAGTTGGTGCAGTCTTAAATCACCATATTAATACTCAACGCAGGAAAATTAAACAATGTAGTGAATTAAGATTTCGAGTACACACTCAGAAACAATCCTACTTGCTATATGCATTCCAGTCTTCGAAGTGTTGACAGAGAATGCTCTTGCTAGATATGTTACATTCCCTGTTGCTCGGACGCATGTGGCACTGGAATATTTCCTTCAAACACGAGGCAGTGCCTTGGTTACAATTGGCAAGTATCCAAAGTAGTTCTAATAATCTGACAGCATATAGCTTTGCCATATTGTACGAATATGTTGTCTAGTAAAACGTTTAGTGATTCGCAAACTTCTAAGCACGTCCCGTTTGAGAAATAGTCCACTGGCGCGAAGATAAAGAATGCCTTTTCTGTATTACATACCAGGAAATATATTTTCTCTGACAAATAAGTTCTAAATTAATTTAGTACGTTTATCGCCAATTAAATCATCATCTCAGCCAGATGTTCTTTTAACAAGGGAAAGCTACAAAAGAAGTTGTGTCCAACTACATTCGCCCACCACCAAACAAAAGAAAAACAAGCAAACGTATTATATTACTTCCTTCTAACTTCTCTATTTGCTTATGGTTATCTTCCTAAATACATAGAACCATACAGGAGATACAGACAAAGTAGCACATGCGAACCAAATCTTAGTTCCATACATTATCGATTTTCGTGGAATGTACTGTGGCAATAGGCATCGGTCCCAAATTGCATTAACCATTCATCAACGTTTATATAAAATCCTGGATTTAGAATTTCCGAAGTTCCAGAACGATAATCTACCAGATGGATGTCACGAACAGGTAACATGCAATAACGCTCAAATATGCCAGGGTGTTTTAAATGTCAAACTAAACGTATCATATATTTGACTTGAAACGCTTGATTGGCATCGTGCCAATTAATAACAGACATCCAGAACGAGATAACCAAAGCTGCTCCTGTTGGCCATAGCCGACCCCATCTAGAACCAGAAAAACCAGAACCAGACGACCAAACAAAATATGACTTCTTTGTACACAACCCTTTGTGTGTACACAACTATTCCTCATGAATTAATTAGATTAAAACTTACTAATTTAATCAAGAAAGTATTTGCATGTAATGTTGATAAAACTTTCCTTACTGACCAGTAAATGAAATATAACACCAATCTGACTTGTTCGGAAGTTTTTGAATCACTAACCATTCTTCTGGATAACATTTTTGTACGTTATGGGAATGCTATACACTGCTCCCTCCCCACAACGACCCTCTCAATAACGATTCCCTCCTTACAACAACGCATGTCACTGTTTCCGAAACAATAAGGCTCCAGCAACAACCTTTTTTCCATCGTATTTACCTCCATCAAACCCTATGTTGTGACCACTCTTTAGAATCGTCACTTTGTGACAATTCTAAAGAGTGGTCTTAACATAGGGTTTCATTGAGACATAACGGCTTTGGTTCTCGAAATACACCTTATTTGTGGATCTGCAAACAAGCTAATTATGTTTGATTCCCCCCGCCCCCCCCCCCCTATAACAACTCCCTCTGAACAACACATACAATCTTCGTATTCCAAAGGGTGTCGTTGTAGAGAGGGAGCACTGTATACGGTCAGCTATGAAAGAGATTTCATATTACGTTTCAATCCACAGTCACAAGGAGATGTTATAAAGGCATTCAATGAAACTTCTCGATATTTCGATGATATTTTAACTTAGATAGCCCTTTCTTTGGTGCTCCTATTCTTACAATTTACCCAAAACAACACACATCGAAGAAAGCTAACCCTTCCGACACCTGTGCAGCATTTCTGTGACCTTAATATTTACATTGGAATGATTTTGATTTTAATATTGTAAATTTCCTCAATGTTTCCCGTGCCCCATCTTACGGGGTTTATATATCTCAACTTATTCGTTTTGCTAGAGCTTGTTCATCTGTTGACGATTTTAACAATCAAAATTTCATTTTAACTGATAAGCTGCTTATGTAAGGATATAGATACCATGAACTAAGAAAAACTTTCTCTAAATTTTATTATCGAAATTTCTCAATGGCAAGTACAAATGTAATCTCAAGGCGCTCATGCGACACGGTATTTCACATTCTAAATTCTGTGGTGATGTAATTTACAAACTTCGTAAGATTATTAGACATACCCATTTTCTCACTTTGTTCATCAAATATGTTACAAAATCATTATACAGAGATATGGCACTATAGTACTACAACATACTGCATGTCTGGTTGTCAACCCTTTTACAGTTGGCAATCACGCATCCCTCTTTACATGTACGCCGACAAGAAAGGTTTAGTACTATATGAAAGCAACCTCGTAATTCCGAAAACTGAAGGAGGACGTTAGATATCTGTACTATTTTTGTCGTACCCTTTATTACTTTTCTAAAGTTACTCTGTTTGCAGCTCATTGATTGAGCACACTAGCGATAGGTGGATACAAGTTTGTTTCACTTAAATGTTTTTTTGCTTTGCATGCACTTTACCACTGAATATGCCATCGCTGTTGTTGTAGATTAGTAGGAGAGGGGATACGTTTGTTTACACTGTTTGTCTTTAATCCTGCAGGGTTTATCTGAAAAGCTAATACTAACCTCTGTGTTAAACTGTTATATACTCAATATATATTGTGTATACAATGTTAAACGTCAGTGGTTTATAGTGTATGAGGATAGAAGCTCCGTGAGGTATTAAAGTAATATGGACCAGTATTCAACATTCGCATGTTTACATCATTATCATTATACTATTAAATAAAATGTGGAATTAAGTCATCGAAACTTTTAGGTAATTTTCATATTCAAAGATAATACATATTGAGTGTATCTGTATTGTACTAGACTGATATAGTTTTACAACATAGAATGGATTATTATGAATAATCATGAAACATGTGGGAGATTGTGAATGAAATAAAATATGTGCTGATTATTATCAGTTGATTTATTTGTCATCAGAACTCGATGTGGCATTTTAATATATTACCAGAAAGATTATGACATGCAGGCTCTAAGCTGCTTTCGTGGTGATGTATTTGATCATCAGAATTACCGCTGGAGAAATAACTCACGAATTGTAGTGGCTAAATTTGATATTCATATGTATCCCTGTGCAACCAACGATTCTAAAAAGCAATTAAACTATCACACATATGAACTAGTTGTAAAACATTTGTAGTAACATGTCTAACAAGAGTACCGCATACGGTACATAATAGGCCCACTTGCAAACTTTCTCTGATTCAACATGCCTTATAAGTGTTGACATTTTCTAATCTGTGCTTCAGATCTTGATTTCCATATTAAGGTGATACTATTATTTTAAAAATGAAGTGAATATCTTATTAAATAAAAAAGTTACAGCTAATCCTCATTTTTGCAGATTTTTGTAAAGTGCAACGGCCATAACTCTGGAAAGACAAACTGAATGAACCTCAAAATAAATCAGCTTCAAATTTTGTTGCTTAAAACATTTGTGTTAAGTTTCATTTATATCATTTTAATAGTTGTCCCAGAAAACAAGACAAACTAAAAGTTGACCGACAAACAAAGCAACGAACATACAAAAAGTACAAAAATGAGTCATGCAGGAAACACCACATACAGAACAAACAGTCGCCCGAACAGCAACACAAGGAAACAGCAAATGTACATAACTATAAAAACAACAAGAGACGCACAAAGACAAAACAAACATGCAATAGGGGGAAGATGGAAGTACCACCTTGGAACGGTCAGTGACAAAAGTCACTGGGGGGTTAAACCGGTTTACGGGCGCCCAACCTCACACTTATTCCATCCCCACCCTAAAAGACAGTTCAAGGACCATAACTTTAGAATAAAATGACATATCAAAACCCCCGCAATATATGTGAAAATTCACATTAAGGTTTAACCATATAAAAAAATTGAAGTAAATATCATTTCAAATGAAATGGCCATCCTCATATTTGCATGGATTTGCATTATTTTTTTAAGTGCAAGGGCCATAACTCCGAAACAACAAATCAAATGATCCTCAGAATCGACTTAGCTTCAGGTTTTGATGCATTAAAAATGTTTATGAAGTTTCATTAATATCTCTCAAATAGTTTTCCCAGAAAACAGCGGACAAACTGTTTTCATGTATTTGCATTATGTTTTAAGTAAAAGGGCCATAACTCCGAAACGACAAATTAAATGAACCTCAGAATCGACTCAACTTCAGATCTTGATGCATTAAACATTTGTGTGAAGTTTCATTAATATTTCTCAAATAGTTTTCCCAGAAAACAGCGGACAAACTATTTTCATATTTTTTAAGGACAAGGGCAATAACTCTGAAATGAAAAATCAAATGAACCTCAGAATCAACTCAGCTTTAGATCTTGATGCATTAAACATTTGTGTGAAGTTTCATTAATATATCTCAAATAGTTTTCCCAGAAAACAGCGGAAAAACAAAATATTGACGGACGAACGAACGAACGAACAGACGGACGGACAGGGCCACGACAATATACGACCACCTTTATTAGGTTGCCGTATAAAAAGGAAGCAATCACTTCTTGACATCGATATAAAATAAAGGCCCTGATGGGCGATAAAATAATGCACATTTCCTACATAAACAATATCACTTCTATTACACCAGTGACCAGGTGCTTACAGATGGATGCCAAGGCATATACGTATATTAACATATTATGTCAGTCACTGGGGGAGATTAAATCTCTTGATTACCTGGTTATATTGCCACCACCATCGTATAGTTTCACCCGATTTAATATCTGGATTACCTGGTTATATGCCACAACCATCGTATAGTTTCACCTGTGACACATCGTGGCACTATTAGCTGTGTAGCTACTTCCTGAGATCGGCGCCGAGCCCAAAACGTATTGTTGAATGAACTTAACAATATAATTATACCAAAATAAGCGGCATATATCGTCTCAGCCAATATTTATTGCATATTCAAGCTACATGTGTTATTAACATTCGAGGAATGCTATTTCAAGCTATCAAATTGTCTAATGAGGTAATTTATATATTTGGTGGAATATTTGATAGATAATTCATAATGTTATTTTTAAGAACTTGTGTGTTCATTGTAGCAACACATTAGATATAAGTGAATGATAGTGGTTTTGCAAATATAGCAATCTTCGGTCCATATGTAACCACCACAATTTATAATCGCCCCCGGGAGCCGTTTTATTAATGCTCGCATGGCTGTAGGAAGGAGTTACATAAAACTCTCGAAACTTTCACTTTGGATCATGTGTTAGAACTAATGATATTTTGTGTCGGACGTAGTTAAATTAAAATGCTGCATGTTAGAATGAGTGATCATTTCATCTTTGTGAATAGTAATGACTCTCGCTAATTAGAACTTTCATTTATAAGCACACTAGTGAAGTTTGTGTAGTGTGGCAGCCGTGAAACGTCTCACCGTACATTCAATCAATATTGTTTTCATCCTCTCGTAGGAGAATGTTCATTCAAATTGTGTTCTTGTTTCTGCTGACAAGGCATCTAGTTGGAAGATTGTATTATGTGGATGCTTTAAAGAAGGAGTTAACTGATTCATAAACATATATTACCGTTGAAACTCCTGAAAAAGATATAGTTTCGGAACATTTTAAAATATGCAATACTTTTAAATCTGACCCAAGCATAAAACAACATAAACTTTCTACTATGTACTGGGTTCCGAAACTACATAAAAACCCTGATAGGGCGCGTTTTATTGCTAACTTTAGTTGTTGTACGTCTAATAAACTATCTAAACTTTTGACGTGATGACGTACTACTATCAAAGAACATGTAAAATGTTACTGTGATAAAATATATGAAATTTTTGTAATTAATGTTTTTTGAGCTCTAATATTGCTCTACATTCTATACTGCTCTACCTCAACATCTCATAAAGGATAAACCGATTAAATTAATAGAACAAACAATTTGCCAGAGAAAAGATGTTCCTTGGGTGTTATGTTCAATGTTCGTTCGTTTCGAATTCAAACGTTGAACATTACACTATGTAGACTCGCCTTGATGTTTGTAGATTTCTTACCTTTCTTTTAGATAACATATTTGTGCGTTATGATTAATCCTTATTATGAAAATATGGTTTCTTCTATTTACTCAAAAGAACTTAATTTAAACAAAGTGAATCAATCAGACCCTTTGCTTCCATCTTAGAATATTTATCTTGCCATCAAAAATGATAAAGTTTCGTTCAAAATATACGACAAAAGGGAGGATTGTAATTGCAAAACTATTAATTACCGGTATCCTTTTCTAGATGGACATTGCTTGCACGATGACAGACCGAGGGGAGTACTCTATGATGATATACTCTTAAATCCAGAAACGGGATGAGCTTACATGTACCAGACTCAAGTATTGCCTTTTCTCTGTCGTGTCCTTAAAGGCTTCCCTGCATTTGCTCTGACTTCAACAAAGTCATTAAGTACATATTTGACAGACTTTCACAGTTGTTGTCATGCTAAGTTATACATATTGTCCTGTGTTTACCGTCTCCAATGTTGTGGGGAAGTCCGGCGTGAATATCTTTATTTATACTATTTGTTAAGCTAGAGTGATTTGAGATAAGTGTGAGGTTTAAACTCCCAGTTCTGGTTTTGCCACTCATCGTTCCAAGACGGTAATCCCTTTGTCACCCTTGGTTTTGTGTGTGTTTTGTGTCTTTGTGCCTTTGTGTTTGTGCTTTTGTTTATGTTTGTAGTGTTTTCTCTCGTGAATTTGCGTGTGTGTGTTTGGTTGTATAGATATGTTGCTTGCTTTCTGTTGGTGTTGGTTGCGTTTTGCAGGTGTCTTTTCCTGCTTAACTTAACAACTTTTTCATTGACCATAAGTGTGATCGGACGATATTTCGTTACACGAGACACGTGACATGATACGTTGAACGAACATGAATTCATCGAAAATGTTGCCATTCAGTGTAGTAATTGTACAGCAAGCATCCTCTTCAGCGTTCTGTTTGAGTATGCTATTAAGCCATATCCAATCAGTTTCATTGATCTGTCTTTCAGTTCTACATGCATGGAACATCCGTTTCAAAACTACAAATCTTACATCATCACTGCTATGACCACCGATTCCAAAATGTCTGTTTATTGGTCATAGCAGTGATGATGTGAGATTTGTAGTTTTGAAACGGATGTTCCATGCATGTAGAACTGAAAGACAGATCCATGAAACTGATTGGATATGGAGGCTGAGAACGTACAGACCATTTGGCTGTAACATCAAAGAGGATAATTCGCTAATGCATGCATGACGTCGTTGCACCCATGACGTCATTTGATGACGTCATTTTGATGACGTCATGACATTTTAAAAAACAACCCAATGTCACCATGACACTGGATCAACATTATTCTCTTTGATTTTATGGCTGAATGCATGTAACAAAAATGTGACGTGTATTTTGACATGATAATCTTTGAAAAAGGCCCTTAGTGGTCGAAATATTAGATCAGAGCAGTTCAAGTATTTATGTATTGTATTAATTCCCTATTTTGGAATAATTTCTTCACTGTTAATTTTTTAGTCGTCACTAAGGTTCCCTATCTAAAATATTTTGCATCTTTAACTGTGTATGTACATACATAAATGAAAGAAAAGACAACATATAAAATCGCAAAACGGTTCCGAATTCTACTCCAGCTTCATAAACATGGAGTCGTTCCGATTTAACAGCTTTATTTTTCGTTGGTGTTTACAGACCATTAGCACCATTAGGACCCATTTCAGGAAGCACGGAATAACATTTACAAAGAGCATTACTTAATTATGGACATGGTCTAAAATATCAACAAAAACAATAGGTGCTACACTCGTCAGCATTGCTTCGTAAGACTTTTATAGTTATTTAATAATTGCTATTTATCTGTTCCCAAATACTGTACGAGAGAGAAACAAACCAATATAAAAGTCGTATTTGATAAAAGTACATCTATGAGCCATGCAGAAAAACACCACATACAAACACAGATGCCCGAACAGCACCACGACAAAACAGCAAATCTATCAAAAAACAACAAAGACGCAAAAACACAAAAACTAAATAAAGGAAAGATGGAAGTACCGCCTAGAAACCGCCAGTTACAAGTGGCGCTGGCGTGTGTGTGTATGGGATGTTAAATCAGTTTAGGGGCGCTCAACCTCACACATATACGATGCATACACCCAAAGGACAGTGTAAATAAACGTATCCCCTCTTCAACTAATCTACAACAACCGCGATGACCAACACATTGGTGTATTGCATGTAAACAATTACATATAGGTGAAACAAACCGGACCCACCAATCACTAGTGTACTCAATGTTGAATTGCAATCAGAGCAAGTGTAGAAAACGAGATACAAGGATCTCACGTCATCTGTCCGATTCCGGATTTTAGAGGGTGTCTTCGTATAGTACTAAGACTTTCCTGTCAGCGTCCACAAACAAAGGACATCGGAATTGCCTACTGTAAAAGGGCTGACAACCAAACATGCAGTATGTCGTAGTACTATAAGATCATATCCCTAATGAATGATGTTTTGACATATTTGACGACCAGAGTAAGAAAAAAAAGATATGCCTGATATTTTACGACGTTTGTAAATCAAATCACAATACAATTCCAGATGTGAAATACTGTGTCGTAGGAGCACCTTAAGATGTGCAATGTTAAAATTCAAAGACTAGTTTCCCTAGTTTACGATGCCTATATCCTTAGTTTATGATACCTATATCCTTGCTTGAGCAGCTTTAAATTCAAATGAAAAAAGGTAGTAAAGTTAAATAAGAAAAGCCAGACTCATTAAACAACCTCCGCCAAAAAATCGATACACACGCATTGACGCACACACACACGCACGCACGCACACACGCACGCACACACACACACACACACACACACACACACACATTCACACACACACACACACACACGAGATGAACAATTTGAACATCAACAAACGCACATGTACAAAGACACATATGCACAATACAAACATAAAAGTTAGGGTGACAAAGATAGTACCGCGTTGAAAAGTCAGCGGCAAAACCACCACTAGGGGATTAAAAGGACGTCCAAATCACAACTGTGTAAATAAAGGTATCCCCACAGGACGTATATCGATTGTTAAAATCGTCATCAAAACAACATGCTGCAGAGAAACCAATAAGTGGAGATGATATGTAAACCCTGTAAGATTGAGCACGGGGAACCTATCCATCTAGACGAGGGACATCTACATTGTAACATTAAAATCGTCTCACTTGTCATAAATTTAGAAGAGATAAGTCCTTTGAGAATTTTAAGGTCTAGATAAAGAAAAGCTGCATAATTGTCGGAAAAGTTCGAATTTTCAATTAAAGCTATTTTGGGTAAATGGTAGGAATGATAAATTGACCCCGATAAGATGTGTAATTTTAATACCTGATCTAAGTAATATTGTTCACACGTTTTGACATGGTCTTTACTTCAGTAGTAGCTTTAATGTATGGTTTGATAGTAATAAGTTCCTGCTGTAAGACATCGAAATGCTGCAATCGTCAAATAATGACATAATTCGCTGCCTTATCAGCAGGAATGAAGATGAATGGAAATCCTGTAATCCCTGTTTAAGATGTCTAACCGTAATTATAGGTTTAGGTGGAAGGTGTTCATTTGAGTTATAAAATGCAAGACGCTTGCCAATTATATCAAAGTTAAATTACCTTTTTGTCCAATCCGACAGAGCAATAGAATCGACATGTTCTCTACAATACCATTTATACAAACATTCGCAACTCATACACTCTGAACTAGTTTACGTTTATAAATAACGGAAAACCCATATTTTGTACAAATATAATTTGTATAATAAGGTAAGATACTTGAATAAACATTTTTTGATAACCCAATGCAAATTCTGCAAACATCGTCAAAACATTATTTTACTTATGAAATAAGAATTTGATTTTTGCGCTTTGATGTATGAATAGCAGGAACATGGTGTGTTTGCAACATTATATAATATTGATTGATACGTGTTTGTACATATGTTATGTATATGTGTTCTAGATTCCCGGGTCATAAAAATAAATCACCTTAATGTTTGAACGTTGATAAAAACAAAGAATGTTTTGTTTGTAGGCGGTTTCAATATAGCGTTAGAGTATTGAAAAGCCATTAAGTCTGAGGGGGATATCTACCAATAGTCCTTAAGCTGTTTTATATGCAGTGTACCCTAATAAAGACCTCTAAAGTAATCAATGACATTAAACGTTGTTGATGTACACGAGACAGAGAACATAATTACGTGGTAGTATAACACGGAATAATCGCTAACTTAGTGACATTAATGGTGGCAGTGCCAGACCCTGTGGTGTTTTAAAATAAACAAAAGATAAAACTATTTAATATTACGTATCCTATCTTTCGGTGATGACTGAAACATTCCCATATGTATATTTAAACCGTACATGGCAGAACGTTTGGCATTTGATTTTGAAGAATACAGATGTGTGATTTTGCCTTGCTGTAAAGTAGGTTAACTTCATGACTCAAACTTATTTTCTTAACCCTTTCGCTGCCAATGCCGAGTCTATGATTACCTATGCAAACAGTTTGAATCAAGATGAGACGCCGAGTCTCATAAAAAAATAAATTAAAAAAATGAAAATTTGTAGCAGACGACAAAGTTAGCAGACGCCAGGGTTTGGCAGCGAAAGGGTTAAACATCATCCACATGTGTGCATCTTTGAGAAATTAAGATTAGCAAAAAGAATCAATTTACTTTTAGAGGAGATTTGTTTATGAGAGTTATCAGGAGCTTTCTGAGGGGCATCCTAACTATGCCCGCTATATCAAAGTCGCTGACACACTAAGACTTAGTAGTTTGTCCTGTGCTTTTTTGTCTTTGTACGTTTGTTAGTGCTTGATATTTGCATCTCTCCCTTTCTCTCTGTCTCTTGTCTGTCTTTCTGTATGTCTGTCTGTCTGTTTCTATCTCTCTCTTACTAGTGTATTTGTGTAATGCGTATGTGACTGTGTGTTTATGTGTATTGTTGTTTGCGTGGCTGCGTGGTTGTGTGTGTGTTCGTGCATATTTTCAATCGGTGTTTTAATAATTTATGCGTCGTGTGTGTGGCTTTTTCTGCTGCTTAAGCAAGGATATAGATACCATAAACTAAGAAAAACTTTCTCTAATTTTTATTATCGAAATCGTTCACTTATTGGCAATTACAGATGTAATCTCAATGCGCTCCTGCGACACGGTATTTCACATCCTTAATGTATGGTGATGTGATTAACAGACTTTGTAAGATTATTGGACATATCCTTATTCTCACTTTGTTCATCGAATATGTTAAAACAAATTAAAAAGGGATATGATCCTATAGTACTACAACAAACTACATGTCTGGTTATCAACCCTTTTACAGTTGGCAATCACGCTGGCCTCTTTGCATATAAAAGTACAAAAATGAGTCATGCAGGAAACACCACATACAGAACAAACACTCGCCCGAACAGCAACACAAGGAAACAGCAAATGTACATAGGTAGAAAAAACAACAAGAGACGCACAAAGACAAAACAAACATACAATAGGAAGCCGACAAGAAAGGTTTAGTACTTTATGAATGCGACCTCTTAAATCCGGAAAAGGAAGGAAGGCGTTGGATATCTGTACTATTTCGTTTTTGTCGACCCTTTATTACTTTTCTACAGTTACTCTGTTTGCCGCTCAATCATTGAGTACACTTACGATAGGTGGATACAGTTTGTTTCACTTAAATGGTTTTGTTTTACATTCACTTTACTACTGATTTCCGCCATCGCGGCGGTTGCTTTAGATTAGTCGGAGAGGGGATATATTTATTTGCACTCTTTGTCTTTTAGGGAGGGAATGGAATAAGTTTGAGGTTGGGCGCCCGAAAACCGGTTTAACTGACTGTTCCAAGGCGGTACTTCCATCTCCCCCTATTGTTTTGTCTTTGTGCGTCTCTTTATCTTTTTGCTAGTTATGTACATTTACTTGCTTTCTTGTGTTGCTGTTCGGGCGGCTGTTTGTTCTGTATGTGATGTATCATGCATGACTCATGTTTGCACTTCTTTCTGAGCATACTTTTGTTTTGCGTTGGTTTCCCTCATTACATTCGACATGCACACGATTATTGACTCGTATTTGTACTTTTGACCTTTAGTTACTATGTTTCTCTATTATACAGATTTATATCGGCATTGTCGTTTAACGTAAAACCAAACGTATTGTTGAACTACTGGGTATAAGAAGTTCATTGTGATATCGTGATACTAGTGATACTATTGAAGGGTGCATTGGTGTTATATATATATGCATCAATCGTATTTTAGAAGTCCGCCGCATTTGGATATTGCTGAAGGCTGCATGTGTGATTTATCGAGCAATCAGTCGTATTGTTTAAGTCTGCACTGGTTTTGTAGTAAAGCCCAGTAGTATCTAATCCTGAAACATTGAATATTGTTAAGGTCTGAATTGGTGTTTTATTGCGAAACCAAACCTAGTGTTTAAGTATGAATTGCATTGATAGAATTGCATGTTCTAAATGTAGAGGTTTGGCATGTTTTCATTTGTAATTTACACAAAACTTCATTAAAGTTCTTAATTGGCCAAAACAGATGTTTCCAGAATTATCATAAGTTTGATCGCAAGACAGTCGTACATGTTCGTTTATTGTAAATCAGTTTAAAATCATTGTAGCAGGACATGAACTTGAATTGGTAATCTACTACATGTCTGTTGTCATCCCTTTTATAGTTGGCAATCACGCTGTCTTAGTACTCTATGAAGACGGCTTCTTAAATCCGGTAACGGAAGGAGGGCGTCGGATATGTATATTTTCTCAAAGTGTTTGTTGTTTTAACATTCACATCAATATCTGATATATATCTGAACTAATGTGTGTTTGCTATAGATATAACAATGCGTCATATGAGATTCAGTGTGTGTTTAAGTCATATGTTCATTTATTCTAGAACTATAATATTGATCGAAGGTGAAACATCAAATGGGACACACCAGGTATTGTCAATGCATGTTATGTATTAGCCAGTATACCGGTAGGCTATACACAATGTGACCACTTTCACTGTTGTTGTCATGCCTATCACATATTTTACAAAGTCCTGTTTCCAACGTACTTCCAATCAAGACGTATGAGCCAGTTATGACATTCTTGCGGTTTGCAAACTGTTTTGTTTACCGTGGCTAGAACTAAATCGATGCCTTATCCCATTTCCTGCTTTTAAACGTGAGCCTCACATGAAAACATACATTGTTATGGGTTTAAGATTTGTTTTTAGTCAAACACATTAAATACACAATGTAGATGTATGACTCGCCTGATGCACCTATACTAAAACTTTCTCGTAACATGACGATGTAAGGTGGTATGAACTATCAATTAAAATCCAATTGCCATTCGTCCATCTTTTAAGAGGGCATTTACTTAGGCAAGGCATGTAAATAAGCAAAGCCAGTTCCGCATGTGTTTGATGATTTAAAGGTAATTTAAAATGATCTTAGAGAAACCCTATTCAAATATCATACAGGAAGACGACCAACATGCTTTGGTAAACTGCCACAATTTGATTCCATGTCAATATATAAGCTACATATAAACTGAACGGTTAATATGTATCAGTAGGACAGGCAAAATGTAATGTTATCGCATGCATTTTCAAAGTACATGCACAGGTTTTATGTATCCCGTTGAACGGATGCATGTCACAAAGTAATATTTCATACATTACTACATATCTGATACAACACAAGAAAAGCATTTAAAAGGCAGAATAATAGAAAATTCCATTATAACTGCTCAATAGCAAAGAGAAACATATTTACAATATAGATAGTACATAAATAAAACAGTAGTAAGATCAAGCAGGAAAAGCCACACACAAAACGCCACCATCACCGAAAGACCGAAAAAGCAATTTATATAGCAATTTATACACATACACACATACACATACAGGAGTAAGTCACATAAAAGACGCAATCACCACCACCAATCACACGGGAAGAACACAAACACACCAACAAATACACAAGCACCAGACAAAAATATGAACAAAACACAAGCACAAAGACACAAGACAAACAAAAATAAGGGTGACAAAGAGAGAACCGCCTTGGCATGGTCAGTAGCGAAATCACCAATGGGGGTGTAAACCGGTTTACGGACGTCCTAACCTCACACTTATCTCAAAGTCACTCTAGCTGAACAAACGTTGTAAATAAAGGTATCCCCGCCGGACTTCCACACAACATAGAAGACAGTAATCACAGTACAAAATGTAAAACATAGCATAACAACTGTGAAAGTCCGTCAAATATGTACTCAATGACTTTGCTGAAGACAGAGCAACTATAGGGACACCGTTAAGGGCACGACAGAGCAAATGTAATACATGAGTCTGATAAGCTCATCCCATTTCTGGGTTTAAGAGTATACCATCATAGAGTACTACCCTCGGCCTGTCATCGTGCAAGCAAATGGAAAGCGTAGCGACCGACTATAAAGGGGTCGATAACCAAACATGCAGTGTGTTGCAATATAATAGGATCGTAACCTTTCTTCCTAAAAGTTTTAATGCGTTTAATAAACGTGAAAATGGATATGACCCCGAATTTGGCGACGGTTGTTTTTATGTTATACTAGGAAGGATTCACAAATTGGTCGTCGAGTTCAGATCGTGATCTTGAACAAAACAAACAGGTACAGAAGAAAGCATGTTTCTCGCTTCTAAGATGTGCTAAATAACCTGAGTTACTAAAGGTAGGTACATGTATACTTGAAATCCTTATCTGGAACACCAATTGTCTAGTGTAATTATACGCGCGATTATACAAGGAAAGAAACTCTTACAAAAACCAACCTTTCTATAGTCAACGATTTTATAAATTAGAATTAATATAAGTAATTAGCACGAATATTGTATTCTATTTATCATATAAACATTCTAAAAGCCTGTTTAATTAACCGAGAACTTTGTTTTGTAGTCCCTGACAAATTTATATTTTACGCCAAAACGTGACGTTTATGGTAATATCATAACAAATGACGTCATTTTGTGTCTAGGTTTTATGCAGCAGATTGTTGCTATTAGATATGGAGTCGCACTACGTAATGGAAAGTAGTACTTCACAAAACCCGTTAATTTACTTGTTTTTATGGTGTATTTAAGCGAAACAAATCATCAATCATGGGTTTTGTTAAGGCCGAGTGTTGCTATACCATTCGTTGGTCTGTTCCCCGTCTTTAACAAAACCCATGTTTGATTCTATTAATCTCGTATATATATAATATGTGGTTATAGCTTAGACTCATACTCCTAAAAATAATTGAAAACTATATTCAATCTAAAGGAAAATGAACAAATATCCAGTTTAAAGTGAATTATACGAAAACATATGGCCAAAGCGGCCATCTAACTTTTAGAGAACCTTAAGAAAGCAGGTGATTTTATTTCACCTGTATTAAGCTACTCCCTGGTTTTACAGGACCATAATTAGACCTAAAGCATTTTCATGGCCGCTTCAGACGGGTTCTGCTGTATTAATATATATATTTTGACGTATTATAAACATTCATCGAACGAATGAGTTGTACTTAAATACACCATGACACCATATTGGCCACATAGTGCTGATGAAGAGTTGGAAGGACCAAACCATCTGTTTATTTGACTTTATTACTTTTCTACTGTTACTCTATTTGCAGTTCATTCATTGAGTACACTGGGTAGGTGGATACAGTTTGTTGCACTTAAATATGTTTTCGTTTTACATGATTTTAACCACTGTTTTTGCCACCACTGTTGTTGTAGCTAAGTCGGAGAGGAGATACGTTCATTAACACAGTTTATCTTTTAGGGTGGAGATGAAATGAGTGTGAGGTTGGGCGCCCTTAAATTGGTTACAAACCCCAGTGACTATTGTCACTGACCGTTCCAAGGCGGTACTTCCATATTTCTCCTATTGTGTGTCTGTTTTGTCTTTGTGCGTCTCTTTATGGTTTTGGTAGATATGTACATTTGCTTTTTATCGTGTTACTGTTGGGGCGGTCGTTTGTTTTGTATGTGATGTTTCCTACATTTGTACTTTTATGACGAACAGCTATGGCAGAGTCTCTATTTGGTATAAACAGTTAAAGAAAGTACTGTTATTTATAAAAATCAGTTCACAAATGTACTGATTGGTATGTCACTATTGACGAGAGCGTCTTATAGCCGCTTCCGTTTTTCTACCTGGTAGCAGAATATCACAAATAATGCCAAATATGATTTTCCCTCTGAAATAACTAAACATATGAAGCGATTTCTGCCCACACAAAGTGATTTGACTTTACTACTTTTTCATGTAGAGCAATTACACATTTATTGCAGTAAAACCAGACAATACTAGAACGAGAAACGTTTCGCCATGTATTTAGTACACAACCGGCAAAGACGGTGGTTGGTTTGACACTATATATTTGTCTATATTGGAATCATCGTTCTCTAATTGTGTCCTTTTTGTCTCTGTATATCAGGAATCTATTTATCGGTCGTTTTGCCTAGATGCACACAAATACATATATCGCATATAATGCATGTACATACATTGGTATTAATTACAAATATAAAGAGTTATGTATAACATCGTGCCAATAGGAACATAACGGCATTACGATGCAATAAACTTTTAAATTCTGATATAAGAGACTATCAACATACAACTGCGAACTCAATTACTGTTACCCCGTATTATATTCGTGATATGTTAGGCATATTGCGGTGGCTGTACAATCACATCACATCGGCAGCTACTTGTCTAGGTACTTGTTAAAACCCATTTTCTCGGGTCTCTTAAACTTATAAAATGTTTCTGTGTGTTAAATGTTTAAAACTATTTCCAATAATATATCTTTAGAAATGTAATTAAGAACACAAAACGCTCAATATCACGCAATATGGTGAAAAAGTGGTGACTTGTCTGGAACTCGAATCCAGGGCCGTTGGCCTACCATGTTAACACTCTATCGATTGTACTATCAAGCCACACAATTATTACGACTATCCGCCTATCGACCGTTTCACCACAATCTCTACCAGGCTTCACAAACCCATCCACACAGGTTTGTCCCGAAATCTTACTCAAAGAACACTCCACGAGTTTCTTATTTTTACAAATACATTTAATACAATTCACCCAATGGGTTATTTATGTTTGACTCCTAATATAACATGGTGAAAATATTGTGATTCGACTGGGCTGGAATCCAGGGCCTTTGGCTTACCATGCCAACACTATGCCGGCTGAGCTATCAAACCACACAGTCGACTGTTTCACCACAAAATCTACCCGGCTAAATATCACACACCAAAGCGCATTCGTTACTCCGTTAAATGCAATGTTTATGCTCTGCAAACATAGATCTAAATTGTACGAAAGACCGGTGGTGATTTCAAACTTCAGACTTCAAACTTCAGAATTCAAACTTCACACTCCACACGTCACACTTCAGTCTTCAAACCTCACATTTCAAACTTCAGACTTCATACTTCAGACTTCAAACTTCAAACGTCACTCTTCAAACTTCAAACTTAGTATTGCACACATCACACTTCAAACTTTGCACTTCAAACTTCATGGTTCACAGTTACTATACCAACACGAATGACGTTATGAGTCTTTCCCGCGTTTTGTCTAAAGGCGGTCGTGTTTGGAAGAGTTGTACGATTTAATTTCTTTCATTGTTTTAATGTGTTTTGATGCTTGGCATATATACACAATATATTTGAAAGTAATTGAAGACTCAACAATCAGCAATATTTATGTTTGATTTTCTGCAAATGTTAAATAAATGAAATATTGTGTATTGAGGATAATAGTGCACTTATTCTATAACCCATTAACCCATTCTCTCATAGGCTATTCTTAGATACAACCTATTTGAATAATTCTACCGAAAAGGAGCATTAACTAGAATAGAGGAAAAGTTTAGAATATTGTAGTTTGAAACCATTGTGATAAAAAGAGCATTTGCTCCTATAGGAGCAAATGCTCTATTTATCACAATGGTTTCACAAAGTTACTTTTACAGAGTCGCCAAAAGTCGTCAATATGAGGGAATGGGTTTATTCCTAGCGATGAGTAGGCACGTCATTTACAAAGTACCTATAATGAGTACACTTAGCCTATGCAAATAGTGAATATCTTGATCAGAGCTCTCATGCAGGAGCCCTCTGAGCAGAGTCTACACTATTTGAAACACACCAAAATGTAGATATATTGGGCAATTAGTCCTTTGTTACGCTGTTAAAATTGTCGTTCATATGCTATCCGCGCACGCTGATTAACCGATGACACCAAACCACGTGGTAGAGAAAGTGTGAAGTTTGAAATCTGAAGGATGAAGTCCGAAGTTTGAAGTTTTAATGTTTTAAAGGTTTCGGTAGCATGTTATCATGTCATTTGAAGTTTGAAGTGTTAATAATGAAGTATGAAGTGAGCATAACGAAATGTCCAATCATAATTGGCATGTAGATCCTGATTTTGCATACACTATATAATAGTGCCTGCTGCGTTGGCGCTTAAATCATTTAACTCAATATCTAACGGATTCAGATTGCCTGTTTTAATAATGCCTCAAATGTTGTAAAGCTGTCTTAACCCGTTACGTCATAGGCTATTTTTAGATACAACCGCTTCGAATAAATCTACCGAAAAGGAGCATGAACTAGGGAAAAATAAACTTTTAGAACTTTGTAGTTTGAAACCATTGTGATAAATAGAGCAGTTGCTCCTATAGGAGCACATGCTCTATCTATCAAAATGATTTCACAAAATGACTTTTACAGAGTCGTCAAAAATCGTCAATATGAGCGAATTTGTTTAAGCACCTCTAGATATCTAATCGCAAAATAACTCACCTTTAAATTGTATGCCAATATTTCATAAACTTTCAGCAAACAATTTGTAAATATTTTCAGTAACAATTTGTAAATATTTAGTTTCTTTTACCCGGTTCAAATTTAAATCCTTTACTTGTAATTTGATACACGTGTTCACTGTCGGGTAAACGATAAAACAAAAACCATGTAAAGCTGATACATGATTGTTTAATGCCACATGGACGAACTTATAGATCATTTTACATATTAGTTCTTTGAAATAGTTACATGCTATTGTAACACTCAAGCCAAGGAATAAACAAAATCACCGGTTTCCTTAAATGTATTACAACATATCAACCCTCGGAGATTAATCTTTAACATTACAAATGCAAAATCGCAATTAGCATGGGGGTTCCATTTCAACGGACGCGAGGTTGTCTAATGTGAATGTAATGCGATTGTGAACGTTTTCTAGGAGATGGGGAAACAAAACAGTTCTCTTCAATAATTCTCGGGGGGTAATAATTTGTGTTTTAAACGATTTTGTAAAAGGCATATTTCTTAATTTGAAGTGAAAATGGCCTCACAAAATCACTACATACAAGGACGTGAATGTTAACATTCGCATTAAAAATTACTAATGTAACATTGATAGTGGAATCACTAGTGCCAGATCACATCGAGCACGAATGATGTAATAATGACAATGGACGGTGTAGAATCACAATTGTCGAATATTTACAGATATTTGCAACTGAAATACTATGACAAAACGACTTGTTTCGAGCTGTCTGTTTGTACAAATTTAAGGAGAATGCAACAAGCTTTAGGGAGGAAGGAAAATGCAATATTTCAAAATAAATGCTAACACCAAATGTCTAGATGGACAAGGGTGTATACAATCACACGCTGTGGGCAGGTAGGATGTGTGCAAGCTAATACTACAATAAGATACAAACGAGCAATAGCACAAACATCAATAAGAATAAACGAACTTACAAAAAGACGAAGGTGGATGTATTTTTGTGTATATTGTGATATAGCACGTTAATAAGAGATAAAACGTAACTGACATTCATTTCTATTGTTTATACTACAAATTGTTGGTGCGGTCCCACATATAAGTTCAAACCTTTGAGGCACTAAAATATATATAAAAAACTGTATTTATTACAATGATGAAAATATACATTTAGCTTGACCCGGGTTGTCATTTGGTTAACAGTTGTATCATGCAATTTCTATGGGCGGGTGCTAGTCTCACCCTAACTTCACCCCATTACTTTACATAATAAGCGAGCTGCATTTCAACAATAGGTTCCAGTCAAAATAGATCGGCTGATCTCCTATATAAACTTAACAACAAACGCATGGGTGGTCCGACGGGCGGCCCGTTTAACTTTGAAAGAAGAAATAAAACACTTTTCAGCTTTATAACATAGATTATTAGGTTACACCATGATAGGGTGTATGGTTGGGGACTCACTGGATAAGAGCATGAAACACCTTATATAAACGATCAGAGGTCTGACAGTAAGTTTTCTATTTCTGAAACACCGAAGAGCTGTTTCCATGTTTACATAGACATCTAATAGTAAAGTGGATACCACTCCAACTAATTTGTGTGAAGAAAACGTCTTGATCATCAGACGATTTACTACGATAGAAAGGTCATGTTTGCTAAATTATATTGCCTGTTTTTTTAAATCTGGTAATTCTGGATCCGCATATAGGACTCAGAGATGTGTTGAAATTCGACATATGGTTGAGGATTGCATGAGCCCTTAGTTGTACGTGCAAAATGCAGTTGCAAGTGTATATGCAGTTAAATATCACGTACAGTGATCTCCCGATAGTTCGAACACTGATACAAGTATTATTATTTATATTTAAGACAGTTGGCAGCTTACTGCAGGGTGAATGTAAATAGTGCAGACCCTGATGAGACAGCTCCTGCAGGAGCTGTCTCATCTGGGTCTTCACTATTTACAGGTTGTCGTGTAGAAATCTCCTCTAGGACAAGCGTTAAGCAGTCACATGCCTACAAAGACATTTATTCGTCATTGCTAACAGTTCGTAGTATCGTTCTGTTACTGTGTAATGGTTCTTTACACGATATTACAGATTCCTGCCACATAAACGTCGCCAAATTTATCAGCATTTGAAATGTATCGGTCATTGCCTAATCCATAAGACACACATAGAAGCATGTAGCAATGCGAAAATATACCATTGCATGCTAGGTTTTATTGAATCTATTCGAGAGCAATTATTAAAAGTGGAACACTACTCACCCCCTAGCTCCGGATTCAGTTGTATTCCTTTTTCATAAGAAACAACATTGAAATTGATGATTCCGAAAGACCAGAAAATATTACAACAGTGACTACAAAGTACTGAGCCACTTTTACGGCCGCTGAGCGAGCACCTAAAGACATTCATGTAAGCCTATTGATGACCGTCTCCTCTCATGGTTCCAAACAGGCGTGAAAATCAGGAGAGTTACATGCATAACGTGGCAAAGCCGGTTAATAATCTCACGTGAGGTCCTGACATACCAATGGGTACGTTCATGGGCAGTCATTAAAAGTGCCTACTCAAGCCCCCTTGCACAACTTAAGCGGTAATCAGTTTTCATAAATAATAACATTGAAATGGACGATCCCGAAGGACCAGAACATATAACATCACTTTAATATGTCTACGTCTTTGCGAGAAATAAGAGGCGAGACGTATTGCATGTAGACACAAGCAAATTTTACGACATACGAAATATAACAATTAAAAATTCGCATGTTACTTTCACACTGTCAGGTTTACTCGTCAAACTTGACAGTTATTATTACCCGAAATAGACTTGCAAAATAAGATTAAATGTATTTTGTCTTAAATTTCGCATATCACTCTCGGATATCGTCTGATCATATTTCCAGAAAATGTTATATGTTATGAATAGAGACGGTGTCCTCCCAAACAGACTTGAATATTTAGATTTCTGACCTATCTGTTAATGATCTACGATTTTAAACTTTGGTCTCAATGAGGAAAATGCCTTGGGTGTAGTGGACTGTGTCACGTGACATTAGAAGGTCAGGTGTCACAAGGAGAGTGTTGTAGACTGGTGGTAGCTCTAACCCAGTTCAGTGATAGTCGTCGCTGTTTTATTGCAATATTCTCTTTAGCCCATATTTTAACGTGTACGCCGAGCTTCTGAGGTGTCACGTACGTATATAATTTCTTACCACTCTTATTAACCTTGTCTTTGTCCTGATTTGTCTTATTATTTTTCTTAGGAATAATAAACATCCTCTCAGGGTATCCGTTGGCTCCGAGAGCTGACCTAATATGTTACATTTCTACTTTCATAGTTTGTTCTTCTGTGACTAAGGATTATTTCCGGTTGAAAAAGAAACGTACTTTTGTGGTTAAGGTACTGATCAGTGTGAGTAAGTTTCCTGTATACAGTGACTTTTGTTGATCCCTCATCTTTAACATGTACTCATGTATGTTGTGCCACGTGACCTTGTGTCACGTGACCTTCCTACGTCACATGACACAGTCCTCTGACCCAGCACAACAGCTGATGAAGATGGTGATATGCGGTCGAAAATTCCTAAGTGTAAGTGAATTGTTCTGAGTTATGGAATAAAATCAATCGGATTATGGTTCCAGAACAAGATATCAACATTCATAGTTGACTTATTTACTATTGTGGGCCAGTTTGAAATATGACCCGGCTATTACAAATATATTATTAGATTTTAAACGGGGTTTCAAGTATCACATCGGAGAAGCATACGCAGATGTGTAGCACATACTTTGCGATAGTTTTGTGTTTAAAATCTCTCCAGTTTGGGTCAATGTCTAAACCGGGTCAACATTGAAATAAGTGCGGGTAAAGTGTATTAGTTTTAGCAGAATATGTCATATTACGATGTTTGGCGGAATTCTCATGTCGGATTACCTCTATCGCTGCCAATGTCGCTTCTGTGATTACATGTACCTATGCAAACAGTTTGGATCTAGACGAGACGCCGAGTAGCTCGGTGTATAATAAGGGTCCAAACTGTTTGTCACCGTGGCAATAGTGTTTGAAATAAAAATGAAGAACAATAAAAACAATAAAATTGTAGCTGACGACATAGTTTGCAGACGAAAAGACGAATGACTTTACATCCATTGGACTTAGCGACATCTACATAGCTTTTGGTATATTTTCAACTTTGACATACGATCCGACTTAAGATGAGTAATTAGATTTTTATTTTCATATCTAATTAGTATACACAATGACGCGGAAAATCATCTGTATGATCAGTTTTCCAACATACTTTAAGATTAGCATCATATATGTACTTTAGGTACTATGTAATTTTAAGCGATCATCGAGTCAGTTTTCAACGAGTGTCAAATGTGCATGCGTGGAAAGGGTAATCAAATAACGGGGATTATCATTTATCAACGTTGGGCTTTGATTAGCCTCGTTTAAACATGAACATTGGCGTATCAAAGGGTTATGTGATGACCAAGAAATGATGATATCATATAGTATCAATTGTTGTAATATCTCATGGGCTCAGGAATGTTTGGCAGTGACAGAAACTGTATAGCATATCATAAGCATGACCCTAACCAGACGGCTGCTGTAGGAGCCCTCTGGTGTGGGTCTACTCTGTTTTCAATATTTAATTATATATTTCTTCGTAAAATGTTTCATCTTTCAAATAGTCACTGTATCTGCATTGGCATAACGTGTAAAATGTATTGGCAATTTAATAACAAAACATACAATGACTAACATATTTGTTACGTCTATTAAAATATCCATCCTCTGTTCCACTATGTACTTTGTGTAGTATTATATGTCTAACTGTCAAACATAAACTCATTTTCATCCATCTCAGTCATTTTATGTACATCATTCAACTTCAACCATTTTCACGTACTCTCTCTAACAATTATAAAGATGCTATGTCACATGGCCATAAGGGAGATGTTTCACATCACGGTAGGTATTTCAGGCTACTGAAACTCACGATTTATTTATGAACACGATTCATTTAAGACATTTTGTAAGTGTTTGCTTTTTTTTAGATCAAAGCTTGACATTAGTGCAACCTGCTTAACGTTATAGATAACTTGGATGAAATTTTGTTGTATCATCGAAAAAGCTGACGTTCATATTCTCAATTGCTGCCAGACCATTCAGGACGAAACAACGAACGGTCAACTCCACCAGCGAAAAGGAATTTTATCAGACGAAACAAAATAAAGCAACAGTCCTCAACAGGAAACATTTATATTCGTCGCTAACAATGCGGAAGGCTAAAATGCAACTGAGTTGAACATATATGTTGTGTTGTCTTATAACTGAGTTCGTGTGTATGTCATGCTTGTGAGAACGTACGTAACTGTAATACAATATGGAGCATGTTAGACCTTTTTCATCTGTCATCTGCCATAATCTTGAAAGTCCATGATCGAGGGACTGAAATGTCAAACAACTTTTATAATCGTTGGTTGGTAGACCTGGGGAAACCATAACGATTTAAAAACTGATCCAATATACGACAGATTGAGACCAATGCAAACACCTTTAAGTTATTTCAACAAACAGACGGACAATAACTCTTGATTTAAAGATCAAACAAGGCTACATTAGAAACTTGTGGTAAATTCCATGATGTATGCTGAGGTAAAAAACGACAAATCACCGATTGACTTAGAGAGCGGACAATGCTAAATAAGCCACGTTTGGCTACTTAAATGGCTATAAAGCTAACATACCCGAAACCATCTGACTGATTTCCGAAATTATCCGAAATAGTATGACAATCAATAATTGTCTGACGTTTGGTGAAGATCTAATAAGTACTGTTTGACTACAGAGCGGTCAAGCCTTTTGGACGAAGCGCTTCGCCAACCGTCAGCCACTAGGCATAGTGTTCCCATAATAAGCCACGTCTAAAGACAGGCGTGTAATAAAACGGGCACACGTAAGGTCATACAGAATTCAATACTAAACAATATAAAATGATAAGTATATTTCAACAATATAATCCCACGCAATGTATCGACTATTCCACTTATACCACTGTGTTTTGAGCTTAAACATTTCCTATAATTAAGCGTTTATAGGAGGAGGTATAACTATAATGTATACCCTAAACATTAACGTCCATATTGTCAATGCTTTACTCCAAACAAAATTGATAGTCTAGTAGACACCGTCAAATGCAGTCAAATACTTTAATTTACGAACGCATTTAATATGTTGTCCTCACGAATATAGTGCTGCTGATGTTTGGTGTATTATAGCATTTTGTAGTTTCTTCTGAATGGACATATTTCATCTATTCTAATTATTGTTTATCGTTTTAATAGACATTAATCACGAATATCATTTCAGTCCGTCCAATGTGTCGTCTCATATTTGCACGCGAGAAGTAGAATTTCCGACATGTGTGCTCTAGTAGTACTTCCCGTGAAAAGATGAACGGCACATATTTATATGTAAATGCCATTATATCACTTCAAAATAGTCAGTGACGCATTCCGCCATTGTTATCTATATCATGTATAAAAAGGCAGACTGCGCGACCTGAAATAAATAATACTAAATATACGCTCGAAGCATTCCTATTAAGCATTGATCCAGGACACGGGCAACACCAAAATCCATAAAGGAAACACACATATCTGACTGACCATCAGACTGATCATGGCACGGGTTTCTGACATCAGTAGAATATAAATCAATATTGAGATGAATTTCGAATGAGAAAAATCAAATACGTGCGATTGTGTAGACAGCAACCTAAACTTACAGTGACTGCATTCCTTAAGCGTTTCAATTACAACACAAAATTGGTTGCTCTGCACACCTACTTCGCAGCTGCACGCGTGCTTCATAGCGCTTTTTCGCTTCTCAGGCATGTTAGATAGGCTGAGTTACTAAATATAGCCGTACTAGAAATCCTTATCTGGAACACCCTTTGTCTGGTGTATTCATACGCGCGATTATGTAAAATCAATACAAGGGAAGGAACTCTTACAGAATTATACCAGTATTTCTATAGTCAACGAGTTCATAAATTAAAATTGATATAAGTAACTAGCCCGGGTGTGAAATTCTATTATCATATAAACAATTTATAAAAGGCTAGTTTAATTAACCGAACACGTTGTTTTGTAGTCCCTCAGTCATTTATATTTAACGCCAAAACGCAACGTGTATACCGGTAACAAATGACGTCATTTAATGTCACCTGTAGTTTGTTGCTATTAGATACGGAAGTCGTACTACGCAATGGAAAGTAATACTAAAGCTCGTTTCCGACTGGAACAGACCAACCTCGGGTATAGAAACCCCCGTCTTTAACAAATCCATGCTTGATTCTATTATTCGCGCTTCTCTGACGTGCTAGATAAGCTGAGTTACTATAAATAGCCTTACTAGAAATCCTTATCTGGTACACCCCTTGTCTGGTGTATTCATACGCGCGATTGGGTAAAATCAATACAAGGGAAGGAACTCTTTCAGAATTATACCAACATTTCTATAGGCAACAGCCTTATGAATTTAAATTAATATAAGTAGTTAGCACGAATATGAAATTATTTTTATCATATAAATGTAAACACTTTAATTATTTCGAAGACGTTGTTTTGTAGTCACTCAGTCATCATAACAACTTACGTCATTTCGATGTCACGCCTAAAGTTATGCTGCAGTGTGTTGCTATTAGATATGGAAGTCGTATTACGCAAAGTAAAGTAGTACTTCATAAAATTCGTTAATGTACTTGGTTTTAGGGCGTATCTGTTTAATAGCATCAGGCCTTTTTGTAGACCAGACTCAAACATAATGTTATTCGGAGATCCTAGACTTTCATTAGAAATGAATATTCAAATATTTACTGCAGTTCAGAGATACATTGTAAAAACCAAAAGGTTCATGTCTTAATTCAATTGTTGTTATGAATCAAAACGTCAAGTTAAGTGATATTGATCTGTATCTACTCAGCTGGGCAATGTGACTCCTTATTGAAAATTTGTTTGTATGCGCCACGGATTTTCACTCTTCGTTCCAATCATACCATTCTGTTTCGTTTCGTCTTCATTTATCTATTCTTTCCCGATTCAACATATACACTTGTATTTCAGCATTTCATTATATCTTGAAAAGTTTGTAATTCTTATGAACAACTGCTTTTGTGAAGCATTATATGCCTAGGAGAGGAATTTCAAAAGCTCTTAGCTTTCATTCCAATCCTTCTTAGAAGCTATGTAAATTGATGCATGTTGTATATTCCAGTAATAAAATATGTTTAAACCAAAAGCCTATTTAATTAACCGAAGACGTTGTTTTGTAGTCACTCAGTCATTTATATTTTACGCCAAAACGTAACGTTTGTGGTTGTCATAACAACTGACGTCATTTTGATGTCACGCCTAAAGTTATGCTGCAGTGTGTTGCTATTAGATATGGAAGTCGTATTACGCAAAGTAAAGTAGTACTCAAAATTCGTTAATTTACTTGGTTTTAGGGCGTATTTCAGCGAGAAAAATAATCAAGCATGGGTTTTGATTAAAGCCCGGGAGTCTATACCCTCGGTTGGTCTGTTCTTATCCGACTAGAACAGACCAACCTCGGGTTTAGAAACCCCTGTCTTTATCAAAACCCATGCTTGATTCTATTAATCTGCAAACAATGACGTAACCTTGTAGTCGTCACATTATGAACATGGTCTAATTACAGGCAGTGTGGCATCGAACTATTGAACTTTCAAATTTCCCACATGCATAAAGGTAACATATAAGTTTAGCACTGTTGCCTTTGGTTAAAGGTAGCGCGTTGATTTGGATGTTACATTCACACTATTCACTGTATACTCATAAATTAATTTTACGAAATGCAATGAAACATTGTTTTCCGTCTTGTACGTCGTTTACTCTGCAGTGTCCTATACCCACTTCAATCTAGCCGACACCTTTTTATTCCATGAGTTTGTTTTGAGTTTTGGTTTAACGGCATTGTGAGACATTTTGGGCATCATGATGCATGTGTGTTTGGAGGAGAAGGGAGTGTGTATATGCATATATGCGCGCGCGCGTGTGTGTCTGTGTGTGGGGTGTATATGTGCGTGTGCGTAAACTTCATTTGTGCTTCTGGTGTTCTTGTCGACTTTTTGTGACATCTACTGCCTGCCTTCGATTATATTCTTCCTGACGTTAAACGGCGCACTGCTTGCATTGATCTTTAATTGAAGTTATTGAGTAGCCCTCCACCTCGATTCATTCTACATACATATATACAAGAAATCAATTGTTTTAAGTACCCGTGCAAAATGTACGAAAGAAAATGGCCAGGATTTGACTTTGTCCCGAAGAAGCCATACATATGCTTGTATTATATGCCACTGATAAACCCGCCTAAAACATTTTATCCCACGCTCATAAACAGCATCAAAAGCAGAATAAGTGGATGTATCAAATGTGTGTTTGAAAGGATTTACGTTTTGATTGTTATCTAAAGCTAGTGCACAATCATCGGGTTTAATATTGAATTAATACCGCTGTTAGTGGTGTCATGACGTGCGTCATATCGCAATTTCAGAGGCACATCGACAATAATAGTAGCGATCCGCGGATGTTTGCTGATATTGTGAACGGAATGTCTACCTGGAAGTATTTTAGGTCTACTCATGTTTCTGTTTGTTTAACAGTTTATAATAAAACGAATATAACAACAATGCGGGATATGTCTGATCTTATAAACATCATTGGTTGCGTAGTAACAGATTACATACGATGCTTTGACTCTCGTGTAATATGTCACGACACAACCAACTCGGCCTATAGGATCAGGAATATCACATTGTTGTGATTATTATTATTTTTTTGTGTAAAACCCCGACGCATAATATGTTAAAATGTTAAAATGAACATTCACCTCATCATCATATGGTAACTAAATAATATGTCAGTCCTTGATGAAAACATTGCACATTCTCTCATCATACCGTAAATACACAGTGTGTCATTATATATTATATACGTTGTATATTTACATTCTGTCACCATAAAATAATTAATGAAATGTGTTAGTATATAGCATAAGCCTTATAAACGTAAGCCCTTCGACCATATACTACTTATATATGTCCATATATAGATATTAGCGTTTCATAGAAATCATACAAACCCAGTATAAAATGTAAATGATACACAACGACGATTTGTCATTAAACAATAAATATACAATGTGTCAATATGCCAGTATGTAGCAAATTCGTTACACAAGGACGTTCATAATAAATAATAAACATAGTGTGTCACTATACACTACAAACGCTACAAAAATACAAAAGTCAATTTATGATAACTATATAGCGTGTATATAATATTCAAGTTACACTGGTAGGCTCTGCAAATAAATACGCAAATACTGTATCAAGTGCAGGTATATGGTATATGCGTCACGCATGTGTTGTGAAATCATATAAAAACTACACACAGTATACAGTATTCACGTTACTTCTGCCATTCATACACTACTACAAAATGTTTCAGTATACAGTTTAAACGTCACACAACTACGTCATGTCATCATACAATAACTATGCAATGTGTCAGTATATAGTATGTATGTTAGATATTTGCCTTTAACTTTACAATATCCTATTATCTGGCATAGATGCTTATTAACTACGCTCTGCCATATAATAACAACATAATGTATTAGTCTATAGTAAAGCGTAACAAAACTCTGTTTTGTAATTATACAATATTTATATAGCATGTCAGTATAATGTGTCAGTAGATAATACCGGTATAAACGTTACCAAACTACGTCCTGTCATTATACAATAAATGCATACTGTATTTGTATATGGTATGAACATTTGACACGATACGCTCCGTCATGCTACAATGACTATATAATGCATTAATGAATGGTATAAACGTTACATACATACGATATGCCATCACATTAAACTATACAATGTGTCATTTCAATGTTTAAACTTTTCACGGCATGCTTATCATCATACTAAACAATGTGTCAATATATAGTGTAATTGTTATTACACTGGGCACTCCAATCATGCAAACGCTATGTAATGTCTTGCATGTGTCAGTATATTGTATAACTACGTTTCGTTTACCATTAAATAATTATACATTTTTGTCACATTATCTAAACTATGTGTCAGTAAATAGTATAAACGTAACAAGAAATAAGTTGTGCCATCATACACTAACTATACAATATATCAATATAGTGTAAACCTTACACATCCACGCTTTGTCATCATATAACTATACAATATGTCTGTTTATAGAATACACTTTGCACAACTACGTTCTGCTTTCATATAATAACTATACACTATGTAATTTTCAAAACTAATTAAACAGTGTATACGTTTGCATTAACATGTTTGATATAAATTCTGAAGGGAGGTGATCCCCCGAGAGCAAAAATTGCAACACAAAAAGAGGAAATTGCACACTCGGTTTTATTGAGTCTGTTCATGAACAGTAATTGAAAGTGCAACACTACTCACGCCCCCTAGCACCGGCTTAAGCGGTATTCAATTTTCAGAACAAGAAGTACTGAAATTCATGATCTCGAAGGATCAGAAGGTATAACAACACTGAGAATAAAGTCTTACGTACCCTAAATGTCAGCATTGCGTGATATGTTATCTAACACTCGACACTGTTGAACGCCTGGTCTGTAATTCGAAATACGCTCTGGGAGACACACTGGTGTCCAATAAAAAAGTCAGTGATTGCCTTCTTGTAATAAAGTCATATGTTTACGGGATGATCGTGTCGAACGACGGAAGCGCACAGTAATATGATTTCAGATATGTAGTTCATGTTATTTTATAGAGCATTACTTGATATTACCAAATGACACTGTGACCCAACCTTTGGTGCCTATAATATGCAAATCAAAATGACGAAAGGTTAGGGACATAAAAAAGGATGGTTGACGTTGGCCTATATGTGACTGAATATTTTCGCTCGGCTATGTTTCTACGATGCAATGCAGCACAGTTGAACTGCGCTATCCTTTTCTGTCATTTAGTTCTTAATGTAGCTGAAGATCGTTCCTGCTAAGGCAGCTACTATGCTCTTCAACACTTAAAACCCACACTTGGGACAATGCAGAAATAGTAGGTCTGACATATGAATAAATCAATCTGACAACTGTGGTAACAAACGCCAAGTCTGGTTAATATTGGTTTCAAGAGAGAAAATCAAATGTATCAAGGGATAGGCTATAATCGACAGATATGTGTCGTACCACAAAGTCATACACTTTTTCATTTTTTCTTGGAATATTTCACTCATGGCGGGGCAAATGTAAGGTATGATAACGATGCTCATGTCGTGACTATATGTGCCACGGGAGGGAATGAAGAAAATGGTATTTGAATTTGGTTAGGACAGGACACTCATCCGCGTTATCGAAAGAACTTTACGTTGATTGGCAAGTGTGTTTAACAAACATAACACACACATTGAGCCATGTGACATATTACTGACTTAATGTTCGATTTAACCTTTACTAATCTAAAAATTACAAGGTGTTGCTAAAATCTTACTCCCTGAATATAAATGTAGAAAATAATGACATCATGATTATTAATCAGATTATTCTAATAATGGCACAAGGACATGGACATGTTCGACCATAGTAAAAGCAATAAAACATCATATCTGTATTATTTCATAAGCGAACAGAACAGATCCTGGTCAGACTGGAGTCGTCCGATTTGGGTTTATCCAGTCTTCAAAGACATAGAACGGCATATATGGAGTAATTGTTAAATGTGGATCTGGTGCCATCTTGATCGACCCAGATTTTGAATAATAATTATTTTGTGTACATGAATAATCAATATATATAACCTGTTTGTAAATATCTGCCTAGTCGCGGAAAACGGGATAATTGTTATTGATATGAACTGGGGCTATTTACATACGACTCATTACATACGTTTCATTCTGGGTTTCCAATTTGCAATGTTACGTCCCGTGGTGATCCAGCTCATCAAGCTCATTAATTGGATACTTTAATCCACATTTAAATATTCAGGTTAGGGGCGTTTCTAATGCAATGCTATGTCCAATTTCAAACAAGTGTCTAATTAGCCTCCAGGGTCTTCCTGCGAGCGATGCATAAATCAAAAAGAAATAAACAGCTGAAGACATATTGCAGTTGTGATGGGATTTCAGTTTTAACAGGAGTGCTCTGAGACCACGTATATAATAATACTAAGTTTGCTTCTTTCAAAAAACGACTTATTAGTGAATCATTGACTCTGCGTAAATAACAACAATCTAAAGAATACTATTAAATTTACTACAACGTGACGATGTATTTTTTGTAGACTAACGCTGTTTGCAAATTCGATCTACGCTCGCATATAAACAACCACATTTTCTCTTGTCAAACATAGAGCTACGACACCATAAAGCAAATGCAGGTGATGATTTGAAGACATGGAGCACAGTCATTCGATAAAAAGCTATAAAAGGCGGAAGGTGTGACATTATAGCAATGGTAAAGTAATGTTCCTTGTACCTTGTATCAATAGTCACATTTAGTCCAGTTTTTAAGGCAACTTTCCAACCGCATAGGATATGACGAGCTTAATGAATGAGGTATATGACATCCATGATATTACTGTCCCTTAGTGTAATGTGATTCCTCTGGATACCGCCTAATAACCAACGTCAGCAAACACAATCAGTCGTGTATACATCGCTAATGGCCTAACATAAGCATGTTGTTCGAACATTCATCGATAGCATGTGCAAAGTTCAACAGAACGGCATATTGAGAGCGGCAAATAGTTTCGATCCTGCTGAGACGCCTTGTAACAGGCATCTCACATTAAAACAATTATACCTGCAGCCAACTGACTTGTTCAAGATTAATATTACATGTAGTTTGGTTTGGTTGCTGTGCGAGAAACTATAGCATATACTTATGCGTTCCACCTGCTGAAGATGCAATATTGTAATAAAGTGAATGTATGCGTCATTCCTTCAGCAAACTCTTTGTATTAATATTATTATTAGTAGTAGTATACCACATTTATATAGGATACTGATGTGCATGCAAACGCGCTTCACGTGGATACATTACACTTACAAAACAGGATAGATTTAATACATATAGAATATTAAAAATATATATTTAATACATATAATTATATCGATAAGAATGATAAAAATGGAATTATTTCAGAATCATGGGTAAACTCATATCATCCTTTCCTACGTATATCTGCCTGTGTTATATTATGTTTGATTATGCTGTGTCAGCGCACTCAGATCTCCAAAACTCGAACGTAACATTCTATGTCAGTGGCAGTTCGTCATACAATTACGACCCAGAACCACCTGGCCTAGGTGTATGTTTGGCAGATCATCCATTTTCAGAATATACAACACAACACATAAATTTTCACCTAACATATGCAAGACAGTGGGGTAACAGAATAGGTCAATGTGTAGTTCATGCATATAAATACAATAATGCAATACTAAACAAACACAAACTAATAAACAACAATTATATACACCCAATATGCCACCCCTAAAGACAAAGGATAACCCGCTTTTGCTACATTCCTCAATATTTATTTTAAGGGTAGCATCAGGTGAGAGGTACTTTCAAACTGAATTGATGTGTGATGTCATATCAATTTGTGAATTGAGCAATGCACCCAGATTCTTTACACACAAAGATGGTTTGAGTTTAGAGGGTACTACTTGCACATGAATCTCTTCAGTTACTTTTGTGGTTTTTATATGAAACAGGATGACCTTAGTTTTGTCAGTTTTGAGCTTAAGCAAGTTCTAGTGCATCAAAATACTATTTCTTTAAAGAAGTCGTTTAAAGGTCTCGTGATCTAATCACTCCACATCTCAACTTCTAACTGTGATCTAGTGCACAGCTACGAAAGTGTTATTTCATAAACAGTAGACACGTATATCGTACATAGTGGGAATATACTTTCAATATTTAAATTGAAATTCGTCTTACGATAGCAGCCCCAACCCTCCTTAATTAGAATGCCACGTCTGTATCGCGGTTTGTTACCTTGCTATTTTCAGCCGATGCCCTTACATACATCTCATCTCCTTTTCTCTTTTCTTATTGATAGGTTTGCTTTCGAAGGATCTCCTACTTTCAGAATTTAAGTGCACTTTTTCATGGTGCTGTTCGGGCGGCTGTGTTCTTTGTATGTGGTGTTTCCTACATGACTCATACATGTACGTTTAATGTTCAGAATTTCTACCGTGTGACATAGTTTAAATCCATGGTGTCAGTTAAATGAGATTCGTTGCAACAAGTTCTCATGGGATGTGATGAATAAACAATTTGGCTATGTGACATTTTACGTTGAGTTTATATGGGTCAATGGAACACATTGTAGACAACTAACGGTCTGCTACATTGGCGTTGTGTGACAAATTAGGTAACCAATACCGTTATCATTTTGAAATAAAATCGCTGTAATTGTAAAATGAGGTAAATTTGGATTCCATGCTTATTAAGGGGAGGCTTTCTGTAGTTGGCTCAAATTTGTAAAGGTTCGCCTTTTTCTTAACTAACCTGCGCGAGTTCAATGTAAGTATTGCCATTCCATTAATATATCTTAACTACTTATTTCTACTTTCAATTGAATAAAGTTGACACATGTGAACTGCTTAGGAGCCACAAGCCAGAATAACTAGCTTAATGAATGTAAATTCAAAATAATGTATTCATACTCGCACGTGTGTCAGAATCTTGCATTGATTGATAAACATTCGATTTATTATATAACATTTATTTCAAACGTTATCTCATCTTTTAACTTAAAACACAACGAGTGACAACTGTAAATGCTATGCATGTTCTAAATAAAATGACAGATTATGTCACATATATGAATTACATTTGCTATACTAATACTAAGAACTAGTTGCATATGCATAAGAAGAAAATGATTATCGTACAATAGCGTATGTGCCTATGTAGGTTACATACCATATTCATCATACAAATATGTTATCATTATTTACATGTGAGTCTCACAACAGTCTCCTACAGAACAACATTCTGACAGTTTAACAGTTAACCCCCTTCTCTATAAAGAGTATATGAGCTAGTATTTTGAATAAATTCTGAAGGGTGGTGATCCCCCAGTATCATTTAACAGTGATATACATATGTGAATAACACTTATCAATAATATCACAGAAGCCAGGTTCGACGTTCATCTTGTTATATCCTTTTACGCAACAGTTTAGTCACCTTGAGCGTCGTTATTAGTTAATATGGATATAACCAGATGTCGCCTAACATTCGAACTAAATAAATGTAATTATTTAAATATAATTATAAAAATGAACTGGGAATGTATAGTTTATTACCTCGTTGGAAGATGAAATAATAGTTATCCCGTACTTTTGTACGTTCTATTGAATCCATTTTAATTTACATATCAGTACTTTGTTTCCCAATTGTGCTAGTTGCGCTTAACCAATGAACATGTATTTTCGTCCGACATATCATTTGTCAAATATGCTTATAACTTCTACAACTGCATTCCTAATGATACAGTTGTCGGAAAGAAAACCTTAACAAAGTTATTTGCATATTAAGGTTAGCTTGTTATGAATACTTGAGCATGTTTTAATTCTTTGGATTATGCCAATTAAAGGAGTAAAATGCAATTGTGGAGACCTGTTTCAAATTGCACATGTTTTAGTATCGTGTAAGGTTCAATTTGATTTCAATTACGGCTATGCATCCTCTGCTCCTATTGGCCTTCGGTTTCGTATTCATGTGATTTTAGGATATGTTTATCCATTCTCCATGCGTTACCCTCTTCACATCGTTGACGGTATTGACGTTAGCCCATTTACACACACGACGTCACAAACTGTCCCACATGTGTTCTACTTGGGAGAGATCACGGGATTGTAATGGCCACTCGGGGCTGTAACGTTATCATTGCAAATAAGGCCATGCCGACCATTACGTATTTACAAAAACAGAATAACTACATATCGAACTGATATTAGTAATGGAAAAGTAGTAAAGTCAAGCAGGCAAAGCCACATGCAAGACGCAACCACCACCAAAACACCGATAGACAGCATGACACACCCACACACACCCAAACGCACACACACACACACACACACACACACGAAATGAACACAGAAAACACCAAAAGACACACAAGAACCAGGGATAAACGTTCCACACATGAACAAATCACAAGCACAAAGACGCAAGGCAAACAAAAGGAAGGGTGACAAAGAGAGTACCGCCTTGGTACGGTCAGTAGCAAAAACACCACTGGGGGTTTAAACCGGTTTACGGACGTCCTAACCTCACACTTCTCTCAAAGTCACCCTAGCTTTACAAATATTGTAAATAAAGGTATCCCCGCTGGACTTACCCACAACATAGACGACGGTGAACACAGGACAACATGTAAAACATAGCATAATAACTGTGACAATCCGTCAAATATGTATTCAATGACTTTGCTGAAGTCAGAGCACATGCAGGTAAGCCGTTAAGGGCACTGGTATAAAATCAGTGCTTACATTTATGTAAGCCAAAACACTGCCTCTCCCATATCGGTCTCGTTGCAGCACATTGTTAAAAGTATAAAGTATATGCCGCATTCTGATGCGCCAGTTGAAAACTGGACTAACTCGTGAATCGTCGCTAAACAGAACGCTATTCCAGTGGCAATGCACCCAACTGCAATGTGACTTGCCCCAGTGCAGTTGCAGGTGAGCGTAATCGGTCGTAAACGGAATATCCCATACACGGAACCTATTTAGGATGATTTGATCCAACGTACATATACCGGTCGGTCTATAGATCACACCAGCAACTTTCAGAGCATACATAAACCTTGAAGTCTTCAAGTGACTTGAGTATAACGGTCGTCACATTGCGACGGTCTTCCATATATATGCCGGTCGCATATTTTGCCAGTGGTAGCATGCAATTGTCTCTAACTTGTAATGGCATTTCTTTTAAATGCATGGTGCTTATCAACCTCTCTTAGAGACACACCAACCTCAACATTCCATTGCCATATGATGTTGCTCAAGCGCTGATGCAATCCCATATGTAGAGATACAAACATAAATATATGAATCATGCAGAAAACACCACATTAAGACCGAACAGCACCACGACCAAAAGAACAGCAAGCGTACACACCTATGAAATACACAAAACACAGAGACGCACACAGGCAAGCAATATGGGTGGGTAGGGTCTGGAATTATCGCTTTGGAACGGTCAGTGGCAAATGGCAATGGGGGATTATAAATTCTGAAGGGAGGTGATCCCCCGAGAGCAAAAGTTGCAACACAAAAAGAGAAAATTGCAGACTCGGTTTTATTGAGTCTGTTCATGATCAGTAATTGAAAATGCAAAACGGCTCACGTCCCCTAGTACCGGTTTAAGCGGTATTCAATTTTCAGAACAAGAAGTACTGAAATTCATGATCTCGAAGGATCAGAAGGTATAAGAACACTGAGAACCGATTTAGGGGCGTCCAAACTCATACTTGTTGCACATTTACCTTAAAAGAAAAAAACGCTGTTTAATAAAACGTATCCCCCCTCTCCGACTAACCAAATATAACCGCGAGGGCACATACAGTGGTAAGTGGTAATGGAAACATATTTAAGTGAACCAACCTGGATCAACCTATCACTAGTGTAATAAATTAGCTGCAAACATAGTAACTGTAGAAAACTAACAAAGGATACGACTAAAACGAGAACAAACATCCGACATCCTCCTTCAGTTTCCGAGATTTCATAGAGTACTTAACATTTCCTGTCGGCGTATATGGAAGGAGCAGCGTGATTGCCAACTGTAAAAGGAAGAACAGCCACACATGCAGTATATTGTAGTACTATATAATAATATTCCCTTGTAAACACCCCTTTTAACATATTTGATGAACAAAGTACAAAAATGAGTCATGCAGGAAACACCACATACAGAACAAACACTCGCCCGAACAGCAACACAAGGAAACAGCAAATGTACATGGGTAGAAAAAACAACAAGAGACGCACAAAGACAAAACAAACATACAATAGGAGGAAGATGGAAGTACCGCCTTGGAACGGTCAGTGACAAAAGTCACCGGGGGTTTAAACCGGTTTATGGGCGCCCAACCTCACCCTTATTCCATCCCCATCCTAAAAGACAAACAGTGTAAATAAACGTATCCCCTCTCCGACTAATCTACAACAACCGCGACAGCAAATACAGTGGTAAAGTGCATGTATAACAAAAAAACATTTTATTGAAAATACTGTATCCACCTATCGCTATTGTACTCAATGATTGAGCTGCAAACAGAGTAACTGTAGAAAAGTAATAAAGGGTACGACAAAAATGAAATAGTACAGATATCCGACGTTCTCCTTCCATTTCTGGATTTAAGAGGTCGCCTTCATAGAGTACTAAACCTTAGACAATGGGTATATCCAATAACATAACGAAATTTATAAATCACATCACCAGAAAATATGGTTTCTGATTAAAACATTATACAATTCATGTATAGTGAAAAATTCGACTCTCCATGCTCACTTCTTCTCACGTGTATCCATGTGCTAAAACCCTCAATTGCGCATCAGGTCATCAGGTTATCCGGTTGGCATAATAATGTCCTAGAGGTGCCGGTTAGAGTGATCCGGTACGTGCACATGTAGTTCAGTAGAAAAAACAGGGAAATGTTACAAACTACAATATCCACACAAATAGAAGTATATCTGACATGCTATATATCACCGGTCCAGTATATATACACATTATTATACATGATAACGTATATATGCATGTTGAACAATGTCATGCATTGACTAAAACATGTGCAGCAAAACATTATCTTGAACATATGCATGTACAACTTTCTCAACACAGACTTAATTATTATAGTAGTCTTGAACATCAGTTTCCAATCTAACAAGTTCGTATTGTTGAACTCTACCCACTTACTTACACGTTTGTTAGTTTTACATACTCCTATTAAGTTCTAAAGTAAATCATTCAAATCCGATGTTTCACCATATCATTAATTTCTCAAAAGTTGAACTTTACGAACACAAGTAAACATAACTCAACGTAAGGACTTCCTTCTATGGTTGCAGAATTAATAGTGAATCATTTCCTTTGGCAACGGAAGAATGACAGACATGGGCTGCGCTATTCCCCTGCCGACGACTACTTTATGAGACGTTGGAGTGCATCTACCATTTCAGACAAGTGTTTTATCACTATAGAGAGTTGACATTCATTACATAACGCATACACTGTGCTTGAATGAAAAGTAAAGGTGGAATATCTGGCTACGTAAGTATATACATTGAAGTTGGCACAGAAAGCATCTAACGGTGTAAGAACAGCATAGGAGACGACACACGTCCATTAACATCTGAAAAGACTTCGTGGAAATACAGGGAATATTCTTTATTATCTTTTGCATATATATATGTGTCTACATTAACTATTTTAAATGGAAGCATGGTGTAGTTGTCCTAAATATCACTCTTCGACATTGAAACATACTTTTCAACATAAACTAGAAACACGCTAAGAGTAGAACTATATAAGGCACCGATAAATCACTGACGTTCATTTACTAATATCTATATATATAAATTACTATTCCGATATGTTCTTGGGAACAGATATATCTAGACTTTAATGGATATATATTACTATGCAAGGGGCAGGATATGTAGGGTTACATCTAAATAAACATTTAACCAGGAGTTCTCCGAGAGTGAATATACCCGTTGGGTGTGGGGTCCAACTCAATACCTCGCTATTTCTAATATAGTACTCTACCGCCTCGCCATAAATAGTGAATGTGTCTAACTATGGACTAAACACTAAATTATGTGTGATACTTTTGGAAAATGCAGTCTCATTGGAAACCGTAAGGACACGGCACCAAAACATCATGAAGCATGAAATAACACAATTACAAGACAAAACGTGAGGACATGCACACAGGTTAAAGCATTAACCTTAGAGTGAAAGCAGGAGTACGGCCTTGAAACCAAATAAGAGCCCTTCATAGCACATCAGATGATGACTGCACTCTTAAATGTTTGTTTACTGTTCTAACCAAAATTCAGTTCAAGCTATACCTTTGGAGTTATGTCCCCGATGATAGACACATAATTTAAACTAAATAATTAGATATAGATGCCATAATATATCAGAAGGAAGGTGGGGTGGAACGTGATATTTTTCGTAAAAGTTACTCGAATATACACAGCGCATTAGTAGCACATATTCGACAGAATAAATGCAATTTCGATTGCCCTGTTGTAAAAATGTGTAATAAATCAACGATGTGAGCATTTATATTAAGCTGTTTCAACGAACAGCGGATGAGCAAGTGGGGTTTTACAGCACTGCGATATCAAAAAGGTTATATTTATCGATTAATTTCATTAACACCAGTAAATTCTAGCATAGTCACTGTGCAAAGTCAAACATATAGTCATTTTAATCATCAAACTTTCAGGAATAATGTTGTTTTTAGTGTGGGTATATTTCTTCAGTGAATAAGTGTCATGTGAATATATTCTAAAAGTGGTAGATCCTTCGAAAGCAAACGCAGCAATGCGAAAAACAAGACTTGCAGACTCGGTCTCGGTTTTTGAGTCTATTCAACTAATTACATCAACTATACTGATCCTGAATGACCAGAAAATATAACAACACTGAGAATGAGGTAAGGGGTGACATTGTACAATCGACACACAGACAATAAACCCCTTGTTGTGAAGTACATATATTCTGAAAGTGGGAGATCCTTCGAGAGCAAAAGCAGTAATGCGAGAAGCAAATAGCAGACTCTTTGTTGAGTCTGTTCATGAGTAGTAATTAACAGTGCAGCGATACCCATGCTCCTAGCACCAGCTTAATGAGTATTCAATTTTACAAACTAATAACATCAAAACTAATGATCCAGTATGACCCAACATTGAGGATAAATATCACGAAATGTCCACGTAACACAGACACGATAGAAACACGCAAAAATATTCAAATGTTCATAAGAAATACACTTTTATGTTATCTTATTGCTGTCCTTAAAGACAATGGCAACTTTAACTCTTAGTATATCCCTAGGACAAATATAACTTAAACACTGATCAAGTCAGAAAGGGCACATGGTGATCAAACTTAACCAAGACTGTTTACCTATAAACATTCTCACCACCTATGGCGTATAACAGATGAGAAATGTTTGATTTAAAGAGCAGACAAGGCTTTAATGGCATGTTTTGACCAAGTCAATGGCCATAACTCGTGTTTCACTTGCAATGTAGCTGGTAACCGAACTTGGCCAATATGTCATAGCTATGAGCATTATCTGCAGGTTTGGTGAAGATCATATAAAAACTATTCAAATGTAACATGGTGAAAAAGTTGTGACTCCACTGGGACTCGAACCAAAGGTCCCCGTCCCACCACGCCAACACTCTACTGACTGAACTACCAAGCCACACAGTAAAGCCAATCAACACTATGCCGCGTGAGCTACCAAGTTACACAGCAAAACCAACAACTCATTTCACCATAATCTCTACCGGCTACACATACTATGAGTTAGAGAGCAGACATGGTTTAAATGGCCATTTTTTACTGAATCAACGACCATATAAATCAGAGGTGTTATAATCGTGCTAGCTGTTTGAGAGGAGATGTCGTTTGCAATTGTGGACAGACGCCGGACGGCGGACTGATCGCGGTTACAATAGCTCATCTTGAGCCTTCGGCTCTGGTGAGCAATCCATGGACAGGTTGTAGGAAATCTTTATAGATATATAGTAAAGATTAACATACTGCTGTGCAGAATCTCGAAAAGAAAAGAAAACATTTTTCAGATAGAAGGAACTATTCTATTATTATACTAATTGATACTATTGAATGAAATTTTCTTTTTATATTTTTAAACATAATTTTGTACATAACTTGCACAGTACCCATGTATATAGATTATAAAACATGCATGTTTCAAGAAAGGCGTAAGATCAAAAAACTATCACACGTGGGATCAGACAGGGCTGTTTCATATACTTTCCTCAATATATTTTAGCCGCTGAAAATATGGCGGCTAAAACCACAAATTCCAAACAGTTGATTGGTATAGACGTAAATAAATAATATGAAACATGACACCTGAAAATTTCACAATTAGCAGATGTCACGTAGTTAGGTTTTAAAACAGAAAACGCCATTACATTTGCTTTAGAAATAGCCAACGGACAATTACAACCAACACTAAATGAAACAGAACAAATGTAGATATAAAGAGTAATACAGTCCCGAATCGGTAAGAGATATAGCTTGAACACAACAATAAATAACTTTATTCAGGGCTTAATTCGGAAAACATAAACTTAACGCGTGTCACAAAATAATAGAAAATTGGAATGACTTAAAGAATAAAACATTTAGAATAATGAACCGTTCCCAACCGAATGAGATTAACGCGAAAAGAGGAATTTCGTCCAACTGCTCAATATGCAGCGAACAGGAATACTATGATCACAAAATTATAAAATGGTCTGAAATACAGTTCTATTGGGAAAAGTTCCTTCGGTATTGTTATTGTGATAAAGATCTAGTTTGTGAGTTCAAAACATTGCTTAAGTTATTGATACGAGTATATAAATATCAACCCAATTATTATCTACTGATACTTTCTTACGGGAAAACATTATTTGAATGGAAAAATAGTAAAGTCAAGCAGGCAAAGCCACATGCAAGACGCAACCACCACCAAAACACCGATAGACAGCATGAAACACACACACAACCACACACCCAAACGCACACAGACACACACACACACACACGCGCGAAATGAACACAGAAAACACCAAAAGACACACAAGAACCAGGGACAAACGTTCCACACATGAACAAATAACAAGCACAAAGACGCAAGGCAAACAAAAGGAAGGGTGACAAAGAGAGTACCGCCTTGGCACGGTCAGTAGCAAAAACACTACTGGGGGTTTAAACCGGTTTACGGACGTCCTAACCTCACACTTCTCTCAAAGTCACCCTAGCTTTACAAATATTGTAAATAAAAGTATCAGCGCTGGACTTACCCACAACATAGACGACGGTGAACACAGGACAACATGTAAAACATAGCATAAAAACTGTGACAATTCGTCAAATATGTACTCAATGACTTTGCTGAAGTCAGAGCACCTGTAGGTAAGCCGTTAAGGGTACGACAGGGAAAAAGTAATACGAAATATAAAGCTCTCTTTTGTCACCTTTTATGACAAACTTTTGTATTGGTTATGTACTTATTATCAAAACCAGGGGTCACGGGTTCAATCCCCCGCCAGACCAAGTCTTTCGGACGAGACTATAAACCGAGGCCCGATGTATCAGTGTTTTACACTGGGCATCTAAAAGAACCAGAAAAACTCAGTCGGTAATAAGAGTAGAGCATCGCGCCCGGGTTCTCTGCATACTCTCCCCTCTCTCTGGGGCGTCCAGTTAGCCCATAGTGAGTAGAAACCGGCGTTAATCAACACAATCGACCAAAACATATTTTTATATGTATATTTATAAAAACACATCATATCGAACAAAGGAATCCCAGGTTTCAAGTATTTCCAGGGGTTGTTATACTTTTTGTTCAGAAAATTGAATACCGCTTCTTACGCAGGTGCTAGGGGGCGTGAGCAGTGTTGCACTTTCAATTACTGTTCATGAACGGACTCAATAAATGGAAAAGTAGTAAAGTCAAGCAGGCAAAGCCACATACAAGACGCAACCACCACCAAAACACCGATAGACAGCATGACACCCATACACACACAACCACACATCCAAACGCACACTCACACACGAGATGAACACAGAAAACACCAAAATACACACAAGAACCAGGGACAAACATTCCACACATGAACAAAATCACAAGCACAAAGACGCAAGGCAAACAAAAGGAAGGGTGACAAAGAGAGTACCGCCTTGGCACGGTCAGTAGCAAAAACACAACTGGGGTTTAAACCGGTTTACGGACGTCCTAACCTCACACTTCTCTCAAAGTCACCCTAGTTTTACAAATAGTGTAAATAAAGGTATCCCCGCTGGACCTACCCACAACATAGACGACGGTGAACACAGGACACAATGTGAAACATAGCATAATAACTATGACAATCCGTCAAATATGTACTCAATTACTTTGCTGACGTCAGAGCACCTGCAGGTAAGCCGTTAAGGGCGCGACAGGGAAAAAGTTATACATGAGTCGTGTTAGCTCATCCTGTATCCAAGTTTAAGAGTATACCATCATAGAGTACTACCCTCGGCCTGCCATCGCGCAAGCAAAGAGGGAAGCGTAGCTACCGACTGTAAAAGGGTCGATAACCAAAACTGCAGTGCGTTGCAATATAATAGGATCATGACCTTTCTTTTTAAATGTTTTAATGCGTTTAATAAACAAATCATGAACATGGATATGACCCCGAATTTTCCTAAGTCTGTAGATAACACCCCCTTAAAAGTCTAGTTGAGAAATGCCTTGTTGCAGTAACGTCCGTATATTGCAATTATATTTACTAATGCGTGGTAAATTTCGATAATAAAATTTAGAAAAAGTTTTCCGAAGTTTGTGATATCTGTAACCTTGCTTAAGAAGTTTATCAGTTATAACTAAATTACGTCTGTTAAAATCTTCAAGCAAAGAACAGGCTCGGGGAAACCGACTAAGTTGAGAAATATAAACCCCATAAGATGTAGAACGTGGCACATCTCCATCTAGAAAAGGATAATTAACAATTTTAAAATTAAAATATTCTCTTTTATCGTATATTTTGGGCTAAACTTTATCATTTGTAATTGAAAGATTTAAATCTAAAAATGAAGCTATAATTTCAGATTGATTCGCTTTGTTTAAAGACAGTTCTTTTGGGTAAATTGAAGAAATCAAGCTTTCAAAATAAGGATTATCTAAATTCAAAATATCGTCTAAATACCTTGAAGTGTTATTAAAAGCATTAACAATATCGGTCTGTGTATCAGGTTTTAAGCTAAGCATAAAATCCCTCTCATAGCAATACAAAAACAAATCTGCAACAAGAGGGGCACAATTTGTACCCATGGGTATACCAACAACTTGACGATATATGGTACCCCCACAACGCACACATATATTATATAAAAGAAAGGTAAAAAATCTACAAACATCAAGGCAAGTCCACATTGTGTAATGTTCAACTTCTGAATTCGAAACGAATGAACGTTGAACATTACAAGCAATGAACATTTTGTTTTCTCTGTCAAAGGTTTTTTCTATTAATTTAATCAGTTTATCTTTTATAAGATTGTGAGGTAGAGTAGTATAGAGTGTAGAGAAATCATAAGAGCTCAGTAAAGAAATGTTATACTGTTCATTTTCGAGTTTCGGTAAAACATCATTTGAATTTTTTATGGACCAAAAAACATTAATACCAGATTTTTCATATATTTTATCAAAGTAGCGTTTTACATGTTCTTTGATCGTAGTAAGACAGGACGTCAACAGTTTAAAATAATTTAGTAGTGGTACAACAGTTAGAGTTGGTAATAAAACGCGCCTTAAAAGGGTTTTTATGTAGTTTCGGAATCAAGTACAAAGTAGAAATTTTATGTTGTTTTATGTTAGGACCAGACTTAAAATTATTGCATATTTTTACATGTTCCGAGACTATATCTTGTCCATGTGTTTGAACTGTTATATAAGTTTTTGAATCAGTTAGCTCCTTCTTTAAAACATCAACATAATACAATCTTCAAATAATGATTACATTATTTGATGCCTTGTCAGCAGGAACAAGAACATGATTTGAATGAAAATTAGAAATGTTTTTCTTCAAATAGCGAAATGTAACTCTAGGTCAAATTTGATTTGTAAAAAGTAATACGCGTATCAATAATATCAAAAATACATTTCTTCCAATCCGAAAGGCATTAACATCAGCATGTTCTCGTCGGCAACATTTGATGCAGAATTCTTGAATAGCTTCCGCAATATGAGTTCGACAAGCGTCAAAATCAATAAGGGAAGGTAATCTATATAAAGGTCCTTTAGTTAGGAGGGACCTGAGGCGTTTATCCTAAATGATATCAAAATTACCAGTAATGACATGACCAATTGGTTTATAGCAAAAGCTAGAAATGTTACAATCTCAGGAAATAGGGGTATTTACATCAATATTTAAGTCAGAGACAATTTTATTGTAGTTAAAAATAACATTCCTAATAGGTTTATTATATTTATAACAGATGATATGTGATTCAGAGTTGATAAGATATTTGGGAATATTAGATTTCATCAGCCTCTTCGTCTATGGAGATGAGACAGGAAAAGGGTAAAGACGATAAACAAGATAACATAGAATGTTTACCAGTTTGTTTTAGAATGGTATGTAAATCGTGAATAGACATATTACAGGTGAATAGACATATTTGCAGGTGGCGATGGTCTAGTGGTAACGCGCTTGACTATAAGTCCGGAGGTCCGGGGTTCAAATCCCGGTCCCACCCGGAAATTTCAGAGACGCTTTTCTGTGTCTCCCACCCGCACATCCTCTCCACCCAGGAGTTAAAATGGGTACCTGTGAGGGTCACTCGCCGGTACTGCGGCTGCATGATTGCGCCATATGTTAGCAGTGCTCAATATTGTAGGCCAATGACTCAATGACCAGGGGAGTAAATGTACAGTCGGCTGAGCGGTCATTCGGACTGAAAGTAGACTATAACTAGGTACTTTACTTTTTACGACGTAATTTACGCTTAATATTACCATTTATACGTCTGCCATGCGATCTACTTTTACGTTTTCGAATAGAAAATATAGAGAAAATATTCGATGCTTGGATCCTTAGAAATGTTGCCGCTTTGGAAAATGCTATCATTAAGGCCTAAAGGAAAAGGTGTTTGTAACTTCTTTATCCAGTCTAGCTCTGTGATAAAACGAGCTTTAGATTTTAAACTACTAGTAGTTTTAGAATCATAATAAATTTGCTCTACTGGTTGAACCGAAACAGATTTGAAAGAATGTCCTGTATGACGAAAATGCTGGTAAATAAAATTGCGTACTTTTTTGATCCGGCAATGATAACTGTGTTCACGAAACCTAGTTTTTAAAGTACGTCCTGTCTGACCTACATATTGAATGCCACAGCGTGGTGCATTTCATGTAAGAACATATATGATATTAGATGAGTTTCAATCTAAATCAGAATTAATCTTCACACTAAACACTCTACCATTAACAAGAGATTTAATTGTTGATCTAGTAGAAATAAAATTGCAACACATACACCTCTTACTATTGCACTTGGTAATTATTGGATACACCCTATGTCTTTTGTTCAAATAAAACCGAGTCTGAAATTTTCTCCTTTTGTGTTGCAATGTTTGCTTTCGGGTGATCATCTCTCTTCAGAATTTATTATTTCGTTTCTGCAAACAAATTTAATGTAAACATGTTGACTGTATCAATTAAGATTGACTTCTAATTGATCGCAGGTACAGTTCTACCTAGTTTTGGTCAGTCTGACAGCGTAGTATACTTGAGGAAGTTGTTTGAGATCAATATTCGTGTGGAAAAACATGTTGTCATCGTATAATGTGGCAGATAGACAATGTTAGTTTCTCTGCCTCAGTCTGTCATGTATTTTCATTGTATTAAAATGCAATTTGCTATTTGCATTTTCAGCATAATGTAAATTTATTAAATTAAAAAGAAACCGTTGTGTTAGCTCACACTGGCATTGTCCTTTATGAAATTAACTCCCCAGTGTACTGAGAGACGAGACAAATGTTATTTGATTGGAACAGAAATTTAATTATGATTTAACACAATGATTCGGAAAATCAATTTGTTTGAAAACACGACAAACAAAACTTGCGTAATTTGGTTTTAATATAATGTCTTATTATATTCTGTGTTCAACAAGCGCCTGATTATTATGAGCATATAATTCAAACATGTGCGAATTAGTATGATAAATTACCCTAAAAGTAGTCTATATAACAAATGTAGACATATGCGAAACTAAGGAACCTTGATTTGAACGATCTGCGTTAAACATTACTTCCCAAATAGCACATTTATTTTTTAGAAAAGAAATAAATGCATGTATATGAGACTGGATATACTATTCTTTTACTTTCAATAAAATAGTTTTGCAAGTATACTTAAACATGAGTCATACCACAGTTGATGCTAATTTGTATTACACAAATACATGTACTTACGAAACATGGGTATAAAAGTGTGTCCTGTTATTTCACACACGATGCAGATTAATAAATATGATATTTATCTCAACCACATTCGTTTTGAAATATTTGATACCATTTATATACAACTTTTGTAAGAACATGTGTGATATATAATTAACCTTACAAATGTGCTTATATAGTTTCGATCAGTTCAGCTTATGTTTTCAAGCGCTAAATTAGGACACTATAGAGAGCATATATACGAATTATTTGCGATATACTTGTATCAAATGTCATCATGGTGTATTAGTATGGCAAAAGTACGAAATTACGCGTACGCTGTTTTATACGCTAGTATTTTGACATATACGTGATATAAACACTCAGCTTATGTTACGTAAATCCAGATAATCGAATAACATATCTAAGCCCAAACGTACATAGTGTTGCATTTCAGACTGATTCACTATACAGACAGAATACAATGAATAACTGGTTATAACTATATCATATATAAAATAAATGTATAAGATAGGATTTCAATGTTTGAACGGTGCGTCAGCTTGGCCTCAGCTAATGTTGTAACACTAATAAGTCAAACGTGACAATTTCCAATGAAAATTATGCATTGTCTTAATTGTAGATTTAAGTCTTCCCCCTTAAATATCGTCTAAGTTACATCCATGGTTGAAATGAGTGGAGGATTTCATTTGCCCATTTGTCCTAGTAGTAAGTAGTTTTAATACATTTATTGGTACCCGTAATGATTCCTTGTTCAGATACAGTAAAACCGCAATCGTTATAATGATGAAGAATATAGAACATTTAGGCAAGTGATTACTTTAATGGTCAGATCTTTATAACGCTCAACTATTGCCGTATTTATCGCTAGGTTGTAATACGTTTTAAGAGTTTAACTAGCCTAAGCCTAACATCAATTCAAGATTTCTAATAATCACTTTCCTGTTGGCAAGGGTGCACTTTGTTTGACTAGCATTGTTAGAACTATACATGTTGATAAAATCGATTTAAAGTGGGGCACGTGGTCTTTGGACAATACTCGTTGTAACTAGTTTTCTAATTACTAAAAACCAGAAACAGGAAAATGTGTTTCTGCTTAAATACTTAAAGGTCACAGCATGAATAATGCAAAAAGTCTCAAGGTCTGACCAACTTACCATAGACACAGTAATTGATTTTGAATTTCAATTTAAAGTATGCTCGAGACGCCGTACAATATCAATGCAATTACGCAATAACCCAACGCTACAGTACCGCATCTCTAAACCGCACGTTCAGTTCAGTATCAATATCGGTCTTGGAGACAGGTGGCAATTTAATCGAAAGTGCAACTTTTCTGAAAATGGGCGATCCTTCAAAAGCAAAGGTAGAAATTCAAAAAGAGAACATTGCAGACACGGTTTTCTGGAGTATGTTCATGAGTAGTAATTAAACGTGCAACACTACTCAAATCCCATAGAACCGGCTTAAGAAGTATTCAATTTTCATCAAAACTAATGATCCCGAAGGAACAGACACAAACAGTCATACAGAAGGTTCCTCTTTGCCTAACAATATCTTAATTATTATCTACTAGATTTCAGGTTTAGGGGGGTTTTACTGTATTCATCCTACTGGACATTCCCTCCATCCTGTGACAAAATATTAAAACAAAAATTAAATGTATATTTCAGTTGAACCATTATGTGCGTAGGGAGACTGAAACTTTAAACGAAGTGTCTATTCTAATTCATTCAACATATTTTAAGCAATGTTATATTGAAGTCGTTGACCTTTTATGTACAAAACACAAGTACACTGTTTATAAAACATCATGTTTGGCATAAACTCAATGCCTATTTACAATTCAAAAGTTTCCACTAATGAAATTGTTTTTTTTTCAATATATGGATAATGTACGTTTATAGTATTTTCCATTGCAATTTAACTTTCATGTGCATGCATAGCCTAATGTAATGGAATATGTGGTTACTATTTCAAATGATCAAACGCGATAGACCATACATATAATGTTACGCGCTATTCATAAGGTTTAATGGATTCCCCAAAACTGTTCTAACTTCAGCAAAGTCGTTGAATACAATTTGACGGACTTTCAAAGTTGGTGTTATGCTGTTTTACATATTTTCCTGTGATGGGTTGGATATCTGGCGGGGATACATTTATTTACACAGTGTGTTAATATAGCGTAATTTTAAGGGTATGATAAGAACGTCCGTAAACCGGTTTAAACCCAAGTGGTGGTTTTGCCATTGACAGTTCCAACGTGGACCTCTCTTTGCCACCCCTACTGTTATGTTTGTGTTGTTCCTGTGTATCATTGTACTTGTGCGTGTGTTGGTGTTTTTGTACGTGTGTTGGTGTTTGAGATTTGCATCTCTCTCGTGCGTGTATATGTATGTGTGTGTGTGTGTGGGGGGGGGGTTCGTGTATGTGTATATGTGTGTGTGTGGGGGGGTTCGTGTATGTGTTAGAATGTGTTAGTGTGTGTGTTAGTGTATGTGTGTGTTTGTGTGTATATATGTGTATTTTGTGTGTTTGTGTATGTGCGTGCGTGCGTGCATGCTTGTGCGTGCGTGCGTGTATGCGTCTCATTTTCTATCGGTGCTTATAGTAAAGTTTCTGTCTTGTGTTTGGCTGTTCCGTGATAACTTTACTACATTGTTTCAATAAAACATGTATATATTAGGGTATACCAATTTGGATGGAAGCAATAACACCATACGGATTCAGCAATAATACAACGGCAAATGAATGCACAATATTGTAATTGTAGTCCCTAATATGCCAACAATAACTAGCGTTGATATACATGTATTTCAAAAGCTTAAATATACACTATTTCTGACAAAGTGGTGCCGTATTTATCAATAACCCGGGTACCTGCTGGTTTACAATATTGAACTCCTTATTCAAGGAAATATCTGGATTTAGAAGAGACGTGTCCTTGAATAGAATATCTAAGATTTAGGTTTACGAATACTACCGATATTCAATAGCACACAAGTGTCAGTGATATAGAATATATGAAAAAGGGTGTACAGAAAATAGTCCCCAATTAACATACACATACATGCAGTTAAACTTGTTGCCAGCATATCTTTCAAATGGTATGTAAAAAAGATGGTAGACAATAACATTAATGATTGTATAGTCCAACAAGATTAACCTGACGTATGCAATAATAAATGAGATGACGCAGTGTATATCTATACTCGCCAGTACATCGTACATAATAAAATGCACTGGAGACACGATATAATCCATCTGAGCTACCGTCTTGTCGATACATTTATCAATGATCAATGGCATTTAATCTGGTATACCTGTATATACCACTTGCACTCTCATATACATATTTCGCGGACATTACCGAAGACATATATAGAAACCCAGCCTAGTGTCAAAATATGATAATAGAGGTCAGCAAAGTCATGTGAATCTTGTTGGACTATATTACAATAAAATATTGAGTTCCAATAAACTTGAACTATTTATATTCAATATGAGATCGCCTGTATGTCAACGGATGCAGCTAGTCAGACATATTTCAAATTACAAAATACAAGCTTTTTTCTGTTTTAACCTATCTCCCTACAAACGCCTTTAATCTCCTCTTTAAAAGTATTTTGTGAAACCATTGTGTAGTTCTAAAACGTTTAAATATATGATGTGAAACAAACTGGATCCACCTATCGCTGGTGTACTCGATGGCTGTGCCGCAAACGGAATAAATGTAGAAACGTAATAAATGGAACAACAAAAACAAAACAAAGTACAAAGATCCGACGTCCGCCTAAAACACCAAAATTAAACAAGTCTAAACTAAATATTGTTCGCAGCACATGACTGCCGCTGTATGTAGAATTGTTCCGTTAAATTTGAAGTTTCACACGTAATCTCTTCCGAAAGTCAAGACAATTTCAAATTGCTTGCAGTAGAATTCAATTACATGTTTTGCCTCATAAAATTGTAAAAAAATAGGTGTCATTTTAATTTTATTTTTGACCGGAGGCAAGCGAATGCAATGAAATTCCGGAATAATTACTTCAATAGTTCGTTTCATTGCCTCTGACTAATGCATGCTTTTATATTATCGTTTGATCCCTTCCATGACAAGGTCGGTATTAAGACACAACATACTGTGTAGACCAACAACAGCAATTTATTCACCTGCGTAGAGTCTGAGAACATTTGATACTGACAGAAAACTAATAAGTTGTTTGGTGTCTCGGATAGCAGTGTCAGTCCAGATCCGTAGCACTATTCTAAATTATTTGCAGTCCGCCCATACCACTTAATGGCTGATTTTAATTAACTGATTGGCACCGCGTCTATTCTGACATTATGGGATGTAGAATGCAATGTTCATAGTTGGCGCGGCTTTCAATAATGTTTAGTAACACTGAATATGTAAATGATACAATTTTAGATTGATTTGATTTATTATTTTTATGTTTATTATAAAACCATGTTTATTAATATTTCGTCAAGTATCCAGCCCATAGTACACATATCAACATTACAATACAAAGCAGGCACAGTGATAGGGCACAGTGAAAATAGCCATTCCCATATACAGCAATATGTAACATTTCATAATATACGAGGAGTATAGTCACGTATGATGTGCATGAATGAGTTAAAGTAACAGTCCTTGACAAACAAAATCAGATAATTATATATCAATAAATGGAAAAGTAGTAAAGTCAAGCAGGCAAAGCCACATACAAGACGCAACCACCACCAAAACACCGATAGACGGCATGACATACACACACACACAACCACACACCCAAACGCACACTCACACACGAAATGAACACAGAAAACACCAAAAGACACACAAGAACCAGAGACAAACGTTCCACACATGAACAAAATCACAAGCACAAAGACGCAAGGCAAACACAAGAAAGGGTGACAAAAAGAGTGCCGCCTTGGCACGGTCAGTAGCAAAACACCACTGGGGGTTTAAACCGGTTTACGGACGTCATAACCTTACACTTCTCTCAAAGTCACCCTAGCTTTACAAATAGTGTAAATAAAGGTATCCCCGCTGGACTTACCCACAACATAGACGACGGTGAACACAGGACAAAATGTAAAACATAGCATAATAACTGTGACAATCCGTCAAATATGTACTAAATGACTTTGCTGAAGTCAGAGTACCTGCAGGTAAGCCGTTAAGGGCACGACAGGGAAAAAGTAATACATGAGTCTGGTAAGCTCATCCTGTATCCAAGTTTAAGAGTATACCATCATAGAGTACTACCCTCGGCCTGTCATCGCGCAAGCAAAGAGGGAAGCGTAGCTACCGACTGTAAAAGGGTCGATAACCAAACATGCAGTGCGTTGCAATATAATAGGATCATAACCTTTCTTTTTAAATGTTTTAATGCGTTTTATAAACAAATCATGAAAATGGATATGACCCCGAATTTTCCTAAGTTTGTAGATAACATCCCCATAAAATTCTGGTTGAGAAATGCCTTGTCGCAGTAACGTCCGTAGATTGCAATTATATTTACTAATGAGAGGTAAATTTCGATAATAAAATTTAGAAAAAGTTTTCCGAAGTTTGTGATATCTGTAACCTTGCTTACAAAGTTTATCAGTTATAACTAAATTACGCCTGTTAAAATCTTCAAGCAAAGAACAGGATCGGGCAAACCTAATAAGTTGAGAAATATAAACCCCATAAGATGTAGAACATCTCCATCTAGAAAAGGAAAATTAACAATTTTAAAATTAAAATCTTCTCTTTTATCGTATACTTTGGACGAAACTTTATCATTTGTAATTGAAAGATTCAAATCTAAAAATGAAGCTTTAATGTCAGATTGATTAGCTTTGTTTAAAGACAGTTCTTTTGGGTAAATTGAAGAAATCAAGCTTATAAAGAATCTAACCAATATACATATTTGATTATATCAGACATATCTAATAGAAGATATTCCTTCTGATTAATGCAAAAAATATATACTTTTTATACAATATATAGTTTTGAAAATTGAATACTGCTTAAGCCGGTGCTAGGGGACATGAGTAGTGTTGCACCGTTCACAACTGTTAGTGAACAGGCTCAAAGAAATCGAGTCTGCAATTTTCTCTTTTTGTATTGCCGCATTTGCTATCGAATGATCTCCTACTTTCAGAACGTAGATATACTTTGCTACACTTCTGATTATTACATTTTCCCTTTCGGCTAATAATAGATACACTTTATGTAATGGTTGATTAACGTATTATGTGTAAGGAATGTAACATATCATTATGTCTGAGTATATTAATCTATATCCTAATATCAAATGGTACTTGTTATCAACGGCATTTGATACAACTTTGCACAATCGCTGCTCCATTTGATCGTTTCTGTCTCACTTTATTTCTAGCGTATGTACACCAGGTCGGAACTGTGCATACGTAGTACATCTAGGAAGTATGCGTGATCAAATGAAGATTTTATATATCTGTAAACATTAAGTTTAGGGTAGGTATTATTATCTTCAAACAAAGTATGTAGGTGTTTATCTGCCTAAGTCGGAGTAATTTCTTTTAAAGACAAACCTTTTTCAACAGGTTGGCTACACCATATATAAGCAAAGCCATTTTACTCAGCAATTTCTTAATTTCTCTAGCCCAGTTAAAATAGTCACGGTTAGTGTATATGTTAGCATATAATAACAAACTAACATTTGTACACCTTTCTTCTGGCTTTTAAGGTAGCGATATTGATTTCATACATATCATTGCAAAATTGTATTTAGTGCTACCAAATATGCATTTCTTTCTAAACCAAGCTTGTTTGTTATATATCCTTATTTGATTAGTTATCAAAAACGTCAAAACTCGTATCGAAACCGACATAAAATCCATTTAAATGTTTCTTTAAACAGCGATTACAAAGTCGTATTTCGGTTGGCCAATTTATAAATCATTATAATTACTAGGAAACTGTGTTACACACTTTTGATAAAACCCCTCCAACTGGGTGTTATAAGACCCCTGCAAAGCCATTTTACTCAGAAATGTCTTAATTCCTCTAGCCCAGTTAAAATAGCCACTGTTAGTGTATATGTTTACATATAATAACAACGCTTTGTACATCTTTCCTCTGGCTTTTAAGCAGGCGATATTGATTTCATACGTACAATCGCAAAATTGTATTTAGTGCTACCAAAAATGTATTTCTTTCTAAACCATGCTGGTTTGTTATATACCATTATTTGGTTAGTTATCAAAATGTCAACAATCCTATCAATACCGACATATAAAATTCATTGAAATGTTTCATTAAACAGCGATTACAAAGTCGTCTTTCGGATAGGAAAATGTGTTAGACACGTTTTGATAAACCCCCTCCGTTTGGGTGTTATAAGACCCTAGCATTTCTGCCCCACCCACTCTGCATTTCTGTTTTACGTTCTCAACAAGATAATAGAATCTGTGAAACGAGATGAGACGGTGTTTATGATATGCATCGTCTATTAAAAAAAACATAAGTACGTTTCAACCACCCGACTCCCTTAATTTTGCATCTGTCAAAAACATAAAAAAACAACAAAGAATTCCCACTGTGTTGCGTAATGTGATACTTATCTGTAGATTTAGATCACATCCATATCAAATAAATAGTTTATATCATGACCTTTTCCACTAGGGCCCCCGCCTTTCTCCCACCCGATCAATTAAAAAACCTGCTTCGATTGCCAGTTTCGTATTAATCACTTATTACAAAGCTTATAGTCATGTGCCTTACATAATTAGAGGCTACAGAGATGGATATATGGCTAAGTGGTCGCTGTTTTATCACCCGCGTGATCTGATTACCATTCACCCATTAGGCGCCCCAAATAAGACTTTAGTACTCTATGAAGGCGACCTCTTAAATCCAGAAATGGAAGGAGAACGTCGGATATCTGTACTATTTCATTTTTGTCGTACCCTTTATTACTTTTCTACAGTTACTCTGTTTGCAGCTCAATCATTGAGTACACTAGCGATAGGTGGATACAGTATGTTCAATTAAATGTTTTTTTGTTATACATGCACTTTACCACTGTATTTGCTGTCGCGGTTGTTGTAGATTAGTCGGAGAGGGGATACGTTTATTTACACTGTTTGTCTTTTAGGATGGGGATGGAATAAGGGTGAGGTTGGGCGCCCATAAACCGGTTTAAACCCCCGGTGACTTTTGTCACTGACCGTTCCAAGGCGGTACTTCCATCTTCCTCCTATTGAATGTTTGTTTTGTCTTTGTGCGTCTCTTGTTGTTTTTTCTACCCATGTACATTTGCTGTTTCCTTGTGTTGCTGTTCGGGCGAGTGTTTGTTCTGTATGTGGTATTTCCTGCATGACTCATTTTTGTACTTTCCTCATAAATGGCTGAATTGTTAAATTAGAGAAATGCTATGTATTATTAATGAAAAGGGGATTTACACAGCTTCTGTGGTTTCTCTAATGGTATGCCGTTAATACAATGGTTACTGGAGATTATTGGCCATACATGAATAACATTTTAAAAAAGAAACACAATCATAACTGTTTTGTAGTTCTTCACCTTATTTAATATTTGATATACCATCGTGTACTGTTAATATATAACGGATACGTTCTACTGTTGAATTTGTAGTAATATCAAAACATAGTAACGTCTTACATGAAAACATCAACATTTATCTGGTGGTTTCTTGTGATAAAGCCCCGAAAAGCTGTACTATACATAACACTAGGTAAACTGTTTGTGTCAAATAATTTGAAACATAAAATCACTATGTGGAAGTTGTCATTTTGCATATAATGACGATAAGATATACAAAGTGACCTTTGTTGTTTGTCGTCGTGGTGCTGTGTTGGCGGTTGTTGTTTTTGTATGCGTTTTTTCCTGCATGACTCATACATGTACTTTGTGGCGTTAATATTCATATCGCCTGTTATAAAAAGCAAGGAAATGTGTGATGTGAAAGTTCCAACAACAACACGTGTCTTAAATGTAGGAACAACTTCTAGACATTTGTCAAATATTCATTTCTTGATAATCTGGCTCCTTTTATGAAACTCATGACCTTTGTATTTTGAAAAACTACCTTTAAATGTCTCTGTCAAAAGTCATACAGGACGTTTAACTGGTTGTGTAAATATCTGACTGCATCAGCCATTGATACAATATTATCGGCAAATATTAGAAAAACACTTCCAGACCATTCAAACTTGGAATCGTCTGAGATTTAGACCATGTCTCATTTTAACTCATTTATAAGAGAAGAAAGTTTTGGAGAAACTTGTAGAATAGGTACTGTGTTAACCGTCTCCTATGTTGTGGGGAAGTCTGGCAGGGATACCTTTATTTACACTATTTTTAAGCTAGAGTGATTTTGAGATAAGTGTGAGGTTAGGACGTCCGTGAACCGGTTTAAACCCCCAGTGGTGGTTTTGGCACTGACCGTTCCAAGGCGGTACTCTCTTTGTCACCACTGCGTTTGTGTTTGTTTTGTGCCACTGTGTTTGTGTTTTCGTTTGTGTTTAATGTTTTGTATCGTGTGTGTGTGTGTTTGGTTATTTGGATGTGTTGTTTGTTTTCTGTTTGTGTTTTTGTGTTGGTTGCGTTTTGTACGTGTCTTGTCCAGCGGGGATACCTTTATTTACAATATTTGTAAAGCTAGGGTGACTTTGAGAGAAGTGTGAGGTTAGGACGTCCGTAAACCGGTTTAAACCCCCAGTGGTGTATTTGCTGCTGACCGTGCCAAGGCGGTACTCTCTTTGTCACCCTTCCTTTTGTTTGCCTTGCGTCTTTGTGCTTGTGGTTTGTTCATGTTGTGGAACGTTTGTCCCTGGTTCTTGTGTGTCTTTTGGTGTTTTCTGTGTTCATTTCGTGTGTGTGTGTGTGTGCGTTTGGGTGTGTGGTTGTGTGTGTGTGTGTCATGCTGTCTATCGGTGTTTTGGTGGTGGTTGCGTCTTGCATGTGGCTTTGCCTGCTTGACTTTACTACTTTTCCATTAACTACTTTTTCAATTATTAGGTAATCTTATTTTCAGAACCACTGAAGATTTGTTTAAATTTATGCAACTAGTTGCCCCTTTGTTTTAAATTCAGGTACAGTCTAATATTAGATGGCAATATTTCCTTTATGTATATACGCAAGGATTGCATTGATTCTCTTTTACGATTCACACATCCTGCATCACACAATGTGGCATTTCTGCTCTAAGGCAACCATTGAGAAAATAGAAAAAAAACACAGACCTCTCAAAATAGTATTCAACGATTTTACATTTTGAAGATCTACTACGAAAAGCTTATATGCCAACACTGCATTTAAGTGGGATTAGAACTATGGCTATCGAAACGTTTAAATGTCTCTACAAAATCTCTCCTTCCTCTCTGCATGATCTAGTCAGCTTCAAATCGTATTCATCATCTTACTCGTTTCGGAAGACACACATACTTAATAAACTTAAAGCCATAACAAGTACCTACGGAAAACAGTATTTCAGGTTCCAGGCCGCCCAAAGCCACTTGAGAACTATAGCGAGTTTCAGTGGTTGTTACGGACTTGATGCGGTCCAACCTGTTAATGTCCTGCATTACATTTTTTCTATTCATTGAATAGCAAACATGTAGATCAAACATGCTAGGTTGTTAAACAAACAATAAGAAAATAAAACATGGTCACTGATTACAAATAATATGTAATCAGAGTCTGTATCAATGCATTGATTTAGTTTTAGACATCATTTATATATATCCTGTAAGATGTGCGGTCACAGTTCGTGAAGTGTTTTGCTACTTTTGATTTTTTGAAAAGTTTGGAAAATGTTGTGAATTTAAATATATAGTGGACAACGCTGTTTATCTTGTTCATATTATACACATTTTTACTAAACATGATTCTATTTCAAATCTTAACATTATACTGTCAATATTCTGCAAATGTTCTGCATGAGATATATGTGTTGTTCTTGTAGTTACGGATTGAGTGTTACTTGCTCTGTTTATCGAAAAATAGCTATACAGCTAATGGTTTAAATAACCGACCCTAAATAAAGCTTCCTGTATCTTGCATCTTGTATCTTGTACCATGCAATAGTGTATACATTTTACCGAACAATCATTTTCCTGTCACAACAACTCAGTAATTTTGGCATCAACTGATTCAACATACACATCAATGTTTTCATCAAACTTATCTATAAAATTCAGTAAAAAGCATAATTATTTAGTTCTGACCTCCGACTATTTCTCAGAGCATCACTAGTGGCATTATGAAATACATAGTTATGTTTCTTTAGTTTGATATAATTACTTTCAGGTAATGTCTTACTTTAAGTGTGTGTATATACACGTATACGTTATTCTGCATGGAAATTGTTAGACTGTTATTTTCACCATTGTTTGTATATTGTCAATGCATTCATTGGACATCAAAATATAACCTATAACACTTGACCCATTAAAATTCCCAAACGAGTGAGTTCCAACATCCATATCACTTCATTAATCTTTCATGTATAATGCAGACGCCTAAGGGTTTACATATGTCTAGCAATAATATCACAAGATGATATTTTATGGATATTCGTATATCATACATTTTTATATTCATTTGGCAAAACCTAACTGAAGTATTTTTTAGTATTGAGATCGCCCAATAAAACCACATTTGCATCCAGAGGATTAAGCCATAATTGATTTATGTAATTTAATAATAAATCAATACCTTTACATGAATCATCTCTATTAACAGACATCAGTCAAATTTAATGATTAAGCACAGATTAGTATCTGTCTATAAATGATCATACAGTACGTGTATTGACTTGTACACAATTGAACACATGCCAGTATTTGTCATTCCTCTGGATTTATTTCGCAATGCATTTTTGACATAACATTTACACTCTAAAATTAATCTTGGCTATTTGTTAGGATTTGTTTCCCATGGTTCCTCTAACCATAATACACGACAAGAGCTTAACTAGTCACATCATTGTAATCTAACGTATTTTTTACATCATCAATATTTCAACTTATCAGTTTATGAGGGTGCTTGTTACACATTAGGTTTGACATGATCCCATTTTAGCATCTATAATGACGGATTCATTAGGAGAACTGAAATTAAGAGAAGGGCCTTTCAGCAACCTCCGTGCAGCAGTACGAAACGCATTGTTGTGTACCAGCCTGGCCGCCCTTGTTATCGAGCCAAAAACGTAATTCACCTTTGCACAATAAAACCTGTTTTTTAATTTCTTTAGAGTTTGTATTTGTTCATACGTCTTATTATTACAGATGCGTATTGAATATTTGCATAATTCATCTCTGCCAGAATAAACATGATACTTAGCAATATCATCATACCGAAAGGTACCTATGGTAAAATGCATTTCTCTTTGATGACATTCGTAATGTTGACTGCTATCAAACGTTCTTAAGAACACACATCTTTCAACACATCTTTACTAACACTATCTTTCATTTAATTACTACTGATATAGTACTGCCGATTGGTAGGCCACATATAGTCATATTACTTGCAATAAACTTCTGCTCAGCGTCTAAACATAATCATTTATGCTAATTTATGCTCACCGTTCACATTGTTTAGATATTACATGTCAATTGGCATAGTTGATGTCACCTTTCACTTCTTTAGTCTGTTAAGTTCAAACTAAACTCACAATGCTGCTGCTTTTTTCTTTTAGTTCAGCCTTAATTGTATCATGTCTTAATTCCCATCTTTTCATCTTTCAATTCAGATATACCTGGCTGCATAGCTTTCAATCGGGTCATTAAGGTCAATTCAGAATCCTTGAATGCTTTCAAAACAGTTTCAATATCTGCAGGACATGGGTTGCTTTCTACATAGTTTGGCAGTTTCGGTTTCGTCTATTCAGAATTGAAATATAGAGGCTCATGGTGCAAGTGCATACAAACGTGGTCTTATTCACAGTTTGTAACACAATTAAGGAACTGTTAGTCATAACTGTTTGTTTTAACATCAATACAAAAGGCAAGAGAATCATGAAGTACGGTGTTCTAAAGTAAGCGTCAGGTAAGCTTGTGTATGCTGTATGTTCCCCTTCCTTATCATTATGGCTTCATAAAGGTTTCTTGAAACCAGCACCTACACACCGCCCGATGCGAGATCGATACTCTGAAATGCTGTCTTCTATAATAATGAGTTGCAATTCAGAACAACTTTATGGCATTCGTTGTACACAATACACTCAATAAGTACACCTGTTGATGTTCTAACCAGTCACAAAAGTCAGGCAAACGAGTGAAACTTACACACGTATATGGTGAAAATGTATAACACTTTACTTATACCAGTGGCATATATGCAGACATATGATTATAGAATCAATCTGTGTTAGTTATTGTACTGATAAATCAGTCAGGCATTGGCTATTATTATGAATGTTAACAATAATATACTATCGTCATTATTAGTGATATCATCATCACCCCTCTATACCTGTATACTTTGGTTATTGTAGAATTTCGCTTAACTAAAATTACTTCCGGATGATTTCTATTCGACAACCAAATGATTGTAAAATATCAAAGGCATAATATATTGGAACAAAGTCTATAGGCATGGCACCCTGTGTCTTGAATTGTGTGTATGCAACACACGTGTTTTATGTAACATTATGGCACTTGTTTATTGATCTAGGTTGTTTGAATTGTGAATTAGCTTAAGATAAATAACAAGTGTCACATTATGTCGCGTTGTGCAATATTGCTTTTCAGATACAAATGAAATTCAGTCTGCTGGATATTTGTCTGCTCGATACGATCCTTGCGGACAACGAATGCCATATAATCACAGTGTTTTTTGTGGTTTTAGATCTTGATTCAGCACTACGTATTTCAGCGGAACCTGTCTATCTGACATTTACCTGTGCGGTGAAATCACAAAGATACGTCTTCAGCACACATGGTTGGCCCTGGAACATTATTTTCAAATTACGATGGTATTTGATGGTAGCTTGGTGTTTTTTTAAAACTATGTATGTTAAAAACAAACACACAACCTAAGTCAAATCGATATAATGCTGGCTGCTGATTCTAGTATAGTACATCGTTAAAGTAATTACAAGTCGCTAATAAAATTCGATTCGATTTAAGTTACACTAGGCGTTAGGAAATGTTACACACGCATACGATCATTTGCGACCTTACACAATCGTCGGTAGTCTGTAGCATTTTGATCATGTACACGATCCGTGTTGCTACTGAATAAGTCGGTGACAACCGAGGTTATCGTTAAGTGCTTTTTATTGTTCCACAGTAGTTGCAAATTGTCTACGCAATATCTTATGATCGTTCAAGGTAGCAGTTAACCTTTAGTCTGCTGCGGGCGGATGAGTGATTGCCTTTGCAAACAGTTTGAATCCAGATGAGACGCCCAGTATTTCCGCGTCTTATCAGGATCCAAACTGTTTGACACCCTGGTTTGCATTTTGGTACACACATTGTTTATAGCTTGACTTTTAAAAATGCTGAAAGAAATTTCTGAAAAAGTGTTTTGCTCAGCAGACTAAATGTGAATAATGTAATCACATACACGTACATGTCACACGTACAAAAGTACACTAATATGAAGGATGCACGATACAAACACAAGATAGGATGAAGACAGGAGTGCCGCTTTGGAACGGTCAGTGGTCAAATTACCACCCTTTACACATTATCTACACATGCTATAATCCATGTACATGGTTTATATATATATACACTGTTTATATTATGTACACTGTAAATGTGGTATAGCATATTATATCATGTTGTATACCCGATAATGGTATATTTACTTTGTAAATTTGGTATATTATGTTATTTACCCTGCACAAGGAATACACATCCTGATATATACCCTGCATATTTTTATACCCTGTTATATATCATTTACATGTTATAATCCATATACAATGTAACAACCCTGTACATGTGATATGCCACATTATATACACTGTACATGATATATATATATATAGTGTACAGGTTATATATTGTGTACTTCTATTAGTCCCTATTATTCATTACCCTGTATATTTCATCTACCCTGTATATGTTATATATTCTGTGCTTTTATTAAACCCTGTTATATGACATATTTGGATTATATACCCTGTACATGTTATATACACTGTTACATATACTGTAAACATATTTATCCTGTGATAACGTGTGCATGTTATACACATCCTGCCATTTAAACTGACTAATGTATATACACTATCCATATTGTGTACACGATCTATACATGTACATGTTAAATACCATGGGCATGCTATATATCCTGTTATATACACAACGGCTATGAAGGCACGTCATATCAACGATATTTATCACTGGTGAGCCGTTCTGGCGAAACATGTTTGATATTTTAACAGATCAAATTTACAGAAGGCGTGTTATCTTATTTCAGTTTAACATATAAGTATTATGGCGTATCAGGCTTTGCAATGTTCAATAAAACGTATATATGATGTAAAATTGATTGAGTTGTAAGTATTGAATTTGGAGTCTGTATCTCATGTGTCCACAATTTTGTACAATGCACGTCGTGATTGGGCGGTGCATGCTGTGGACGTAACGCTGTATAAACGGCGCAGGTATATTTTAACGCTGCTGTCAAGTCATTCACCGTGCTGATTGCGAAATTTGTGCAAACACGATGTCCTAACTCGTCCAGACGTGCTCTAAGGGATTAAGATCGGGACTATTCGTAGGTCAGTCTAAGACCGAATTGCTGCAACCGTATCGGGGCGGGCATAATCGGGTCATGACGCTGAAAGAATGGGGTAACCTCTGCTGTTAGAACAGCACTGATGTAATTCTGAGCATTGATATTCCCGTTAATCACAATAAGGCGAGTCTTGCTTCCACCCATAATCTCATCCCAAACTAATACCGACCCACGCCAAAACGGTCCCTTTCAATGACACATGTGTCGCCAAACGCTCTCCTCGACGGCGGTACACTATCTCACGACCACCAGTACGGCTGATGTTCAACCGAGATTCGTAGGAAAATAACAATAATCTCCAATCATAACGCTGCCAGCGCAAATGACGGCGACCCCAGTCGCGCCGTGCGGCGCGATGGCGGTGTGTGAGAATTTGACTGAAATACGACCGATACGTACGAATCGGTTGGACATTCTGTGATTCCTGGCAGTCTGTGGGTGAATACACCGCTGTCTCCCATTTGCTGTTCCAGCTAGGCATCGGTTGCGGTGATGCTGCATGATGATGTACCGATCGTCGGCTACATTCGTCAAACGTGACCACCACTCCGGGGATGGTCGCAGACCTGTCCCGTGGCCCGGACTCTTCTCCGTAAACGCTCTATCGCCTTACGAGTACAACAAAACAGCCGGGATTATTATTATTTATTATTATACCACATTTATATAGCGCTCTTTTCACACAGGATGTGTGCGTTCAAAAGCGTTGTACATGGATTAAATCAATAATCGGAACGAACCGCATGATTATCTATCCAGACAATGAAAGATGTACAATAGATATACAATAAATATAAAAATCACTAGCCGGACGGAAACGCATGATCGGCCATCCGGTCAGTGAAGGATATACAAAATATATACAATAGATATGAAATCATAAACCGAAAGGAACGGCATGATCGTCCATCCAGTCAATGAAATGTATGCAATAGATATACAATAAATATAAAATCACTAACCGGTAGGAACCACATGATTATCTACCCAGTCAATGAAAGATATGCAATAAATATACAATAAGTATAAATCACCAACTGGTAGGTACCACATGATTAATTACCAAGTCGGTGAATTATAAGCAATAGATATACAATAAATATGATATACAATAAAGATGAAATCACTAACCGGTAGGAACCACATGATTATCTACCCGGTCAATGAGAGATTGATTCCTACAGCGTATCCCAAGGGCTGCAATGGCAAAGGAATCGTAAGGTATGAGAATTGATGATTATAAGCTACTTTTCCTAAGCTGTCCTAGTAGTATATGTTGAAGAAATGTGCTTTCAGAGATCTTTGAAACATGCCAGTGATCTTGCATCTCTAATGCCTGATGGCAGAGCATTCCAGAGTGTTGGAGCTGCGGGGCCGATACACGTCAAGCATGTTGACAATGTACTTGGCGGATTCATTGTGCATGGCTTTATACGTAAGTGTCAGAATTTTGAATTCAATGCGATGTTGAACCGGAAGCCAGTGAAGTTCTCTCAAAACAGGCGTGATGTGATCATATCGAGGAGTCCTGGTTATGATGCGGGCTGCTGTATTTTGAACTCTTTGAAGTTTCTGCAGTGTTTTTTGAAATTCCATGCAGCAATGAGTTGCAGTAGTCTATTTTTGATGTAACCAGAGAGTTCACCAAAGTCTTGGTAACATCAGGTGAGAGGTACTTTCTTATATGAAAGTGCATAACTAGACCTACACACCGAATTGATGTGTGATGCCATATCCATTTGTGAATCGAGCCATGTACTGAGATTCTTTATACACAAAGACGGTTTGATCTTAGAATGGCCTACTTGCACATGAATGTCTTCAGGTACTACTGTGTTTATTGTATGAAACAGGATGACCTCAGTTTTGTCAGTATTGAGCTTAAGCATGTTCTGGTGCATCCAAGAGACTATTTCTTTGAGACAGATCTCAACTCGTGATAAAGCTTCTTGTTGACAGGAAATGTCCTTGGGCTTAAAGGATAGGTATAATTGCGAGTCATCGGCATAAATATGGTGCTTTAGCCCATGGTTTCTGCAGATTGAGCCGACAGGTTTTGTGTACATGATGTAGTGTTTTGGTCCTAGGACCGATCCCTGTGGCACGCTATATTTCATATTAACTGGGGTGGACAACTCCCCATCTACTGACACTATTTGATAGCGGTCATTTAGATAGAAGGTCATCCACTCAAGGGGTTTTCCAATGTTTCCGAAGTCTTTTTCTAGGCGCTTTAGCAATGTTTCGTGATCGATAGTGTCAAATGCAGCCGATAAGTCAAGCATCACCAGAACTGTAATTTCATCTTTATCTAGGGATTGAAGGATGTCATTCTAAACTTTCAGAAGAGCAGTCTCTGTTGAGTGATGCTTTCGGTATGCTGATTGATGGTGCTCATGTATATTGTTTGAGTTCAGGTGGGACTCAGTGCGTTTGTCAACCACTTTTTCTAACACTTTGGAGACAAATGGCAGATTTGATATAGGCCTATAATTCTTAAGTTCATTTGAATCGAGATCCTGTTTCTTTAAAAGAGGTCTGACATGTGACCTTTTGAAACTTTTTGGAACATAGGCATTGTCTAAAGAGGGGTTTACAATGTTTGTAAAAATCGGTAGGAGTTCATCAAGGCATGACTTTTATAGCCATGTAGGTATTGGATCCAGTTCGCAAGACTTACAGGGGGGTGCCTTAATGATATGTCCTACTTCTTCTACTGTAGCTGTAGCAAACTGTTCCAATACGTTTGTTGAATGCTGCATCTCAGTGTCTATCGGCGCACTGGATACAGTGCCTGATGCAATATCTGCACGTATTTTTTCCATTTTGTCAACGAAAAAGTCACTGAATTCTTGTGCAAGATGCTTCGAGGACGAAATCTTAGGCAATGAGATGTCACTAGTTGAACCTAGCAGATGCTTAGTGACTCTGAAAAGACTTTTTGTGTCTGCCTGGCAGGCTTCAACTATCTCTGAGTAGAAATCAATCTTTGACTTAATTATTAGCCTGTTGACTTTGGCACACTGTTCTCTGTATAGCTGATGGTCTATTGTGAGTCTGGACTTTTTCCAGTTCCGTTCCAACTTGCGTCTTACATGTTTAGCATCATGCAGTTCCTGGGTATACCAAGGACATGATGGTCTGAGCGTTATGGTTTTTGTACACAGTGGTGCATGTTTATTGACAAGTGCCGCCAGTGTTTGTGTATATGACTTAACCAGCTCATCAACATCTGTCGTCTGCATACTCGATTCGATGGGTTCCGAGTTTAGGAGATCTCTTTTGAATGATTCGATATTAATTGCCCTAGGTTTCCGAAATGAAACAGTTTTCCTCACTGTTGGGGGTTTTGCGGCCTTTGCCTCGAAAGTTACGGAAAAATGATGTCGCGAAACTTTACCACTACTGTCGGACAGTCCAGGATCTGTGACTTCAATGTTTGACACACAGTCATCACCGTCCCGTGTAATAACAACATCAAGGGTATGTCCCCCTATATGAGTGGCTTCATTCACATGTTGTCGCAGTCCAAATGATTCGAGTGTACTAACAAAGTTAGCAGTGTTTCTGTCATTCGGAATGTCAAGATGGATGTTTAAATCCCCTACAATGACGACCGGTCTGTCGGTGGTAGCAAATTTAGATAAGAAAGATGGCCACTCATTCTCAAGAAAATCCCCAGTTTTTAGACCATTTGCACGTGATGGCGGCGGTCTGTAAACAACTACTAGACGCAGAGTGAAATCTCGGATACTTAAAGTGCAATCCATGTACTCAAAGTTTGAGAACTCATTATCTCTTGTAGATGTATGGGGGCGAAGTCCTATTGAAGCCTTATGTATGACTGCTACCCCACCGCCACGGTTGCTATTGCAGCGAGGGACATGTCCGATTTTGTAATGAATAGGAACCAGTTCGCTTAAACACGGGTTGTCTACAGAACTACCGAGCCAGGTTTCCGTAATTGCTACCACATCAAAGTCATTTGAAACGATATAGTCGCAAATAGAAAGGGCCTTGTTTTTGACTGACCTGGGGTTTAAACTGCATACCTTTACAACAGTCTGAATTCTGACTGGCATTTGAGTTTCGCGATTTACATGCACAAGAGTTTCCGTTTTCTTAGAAAAGGGCGCTGTTGAGAATTTACTCGTGTACCGGTGGGGTTTTGAAACAATGGGGATTAGCTTGGTTTCGTTGATCATTATTTAATTTTGGCACTTTGTTCGATTTGATTTTTCGTGATTTTATTCAATAGCGACTTATTACCGGTCAGTTGGTGCGGTCAGTCCGCATGAGGCACACGTGCACAATCACTAAATCGGGTCTGTCGCCGAAGGACGTGGTTTACTCATAACCACATTTAGGTCAACAGGTGCTCCAACGATTTCATATACATTGCTTATTATCTATATTTGTACTATATAAATCGATCGAAATATTATTCAAAAGTGGGTAATGTTTATATTTGCTGATTATATCTGTTTTATAATGGTATAATTATATTGTAAAAATAAATTTGTTTTATTCTATGATTTGAAATAAGTATGTATTGAATGTTTATATAATTGTCTAAGAAATATATTCTATAATTCTATATATGTATTGTATATATTCTATAATTATGTGTTGTATATTTGTTGTATAAAATATATTTTATGCTATAATTCGATTTGTAACTTACTGAGAGTAACATATATATTCCACGTGCGATAGTTATACGCTTATATACAAATTCAACCGACCATATACATTGCAAATATGGGTCTCTTGGCTATTTGTAGAAGTTTTTCACCACAACGTGCTGTACTTGCTTGAGCAGTACATATACTAAAACTGGGACGATAAATTTGAAAAGAAAACAATTGGAAAGATAAGCATGGCCTCTGCGAAAAGATGACATGCAAATTCGTGAAACGTATTTCCGGGTTTAATTTTGTTGCGTTTCCATTAGTTTGAGGGGTCGTTGAAATGCGGCCTCACTGTACATCTATAAATAAACATTGTGTCAGAGACTTTGCGATGTGTTGCTATAATGCACTGTCCATATTCTCCGTGTTGAAAGATGGAACTACGAACTCTTTAGACTGAACGTGTTTCCTAGTTCTTCTGTGATATTATAGTTTGTCGTTCAGCGTGGTATAAATGGTGTTAACCGATTTAGTATCTCCTTTTCATTTTCAGAGAAGGTATATATAAGCCTTAAATCGCATCACATTCACGTCTACGGCCATATCATGTTGAAAACACCGTTTCACGTCCGATCACCGAAGTTATGCAACATCGAGCCCGGTTAGTACTTCGATGGGTAACCACTTTTTCCATTCTTCCCAAAACGGTTGGTTTCACTACTGATGAATGTAAACAAGTTGTAGATGCGTAAAAAGATTTTTGTCCGGTCCCAATCCCTACGAAACATTTTCTTAATAAAAGTACATGCAAGAGTTATGTAGGAAACACCGCATACAAAACACACAACGGCCCAAACAGCACCACGACGACAAACAGCAAATGTACATGTATATAAAAAGACACAAAGAGACACACACAGACAAAACAAACATACAATAGGGGGAGATGGAAGTACCGCCTTGGAACGGTTAGTGACAACAGTCGCTGGGGGGGGGGGGGTTAAACCGGTTTTGGGGCGCCCAATGCTTATTTCTCTCATTTTCAATAGCACTTTGAACAGTGTAAAATTATGTCAGTCGTGTTTAACCCTACACAGTTTACACCGGAGTATTTATGTAAAAACTAATTATACTATTGATGTTAATTAGATTAACACTTACGATTGCAAATGGACAGAATATTGTTTAGCCATGGCAGAAACTGTAGACCATATCTATATTACAGTTTAATTGCGATAGCTCGCATGTTTGCCGGACCGCATATAAAATCCGAATTATCGCATGTTCCGAGTAATTGTATTTTCACCTCACAGGTCGGCCATGACTTGTCTGTCGTAATTGTTGATGTATTATACGAGGGGTGTTCCAAAAATAATGTCACTTGCATCGGTGCTCATATAGCGGAAGTGCTTTTGTTCATTTTAATTTGCTCTTCCCTTCAAAATACTCTCCGCCAGACAGAATACACCTTTTTAGCCGGTCAATCCATTTTTGGAAGCATTTTTCATACTCTTCAATGGGGACACCCATCAGACACTGATAAACAGCAGTTCCAAGGGCATTTCTCGAATTGTATCTCCTTCCAGATAAATGATAGTTAAGTTTTGGAAAGAGAAAATAGTCGCAGGGGGCCAAGTCTGGCGAATACGGAGGGTGCCGAAGGACGGTAATCTTCTCTGACTCCAAAATGTCAGTCACAATACGTGCCTTGTGAGCGGGTGCATTATCATGCAAAAGTCGGACATACTTAAGTCCTGTTTTGGGGCGGCTACTTTTGTAGTAGTTCTTCAATTTTCTCAGAACAACGTTTTTATAGAACTTGCCTGTGACCGTTCTGCCTTTTGGCACCGGGATTTGAATAGCTGGACCCTTATTAGTGAAAAAAATAGCATACAAAACCTTCAAAATAATACACCTAGGTCTCATCACCAGTGACTATATTATCAAAAGCCTTTTTACTATATTTTGGGTACATTTTGAGAAGTTTTTTGCCATTGTTACACGCGTCTTCTTTTGCTCATCCGTTAACAAATGGGGTATCCATCTTGCATTTATCTTTCTAACTTTTAGGTGTTTCTTCAAAATTGCATGAACTCTTGATAACGACAAGTTTGTCATTCGAGCCAATTGTCTTACGGTGAATCGAACATCAGTTTTGAGGATATTTCGGATTTTTTCTATGTTACCTTTGGTCGTAGTTGTTGCAGGACGACCTGGGCGAGCAGCATCTTTCAGTTGCTGCTGCCCAGCACTAAATTTAGCTACCCACCTACAAACAGTCCTGTGGGACATTTGGCCCTCCCCATAAATGTCACACACCTCGCGGTGAATATCTACAGCCTTTATGCCGAGTAATGACCTACCTTTTATATAGGCCCTAATTTCAAGAACATTTTCAGCTCGTTTTCCTGTCATTTTGTGTATAGTCTAACGAATAGGCTATGAAACGATGTACACTGTACCGAGGCAAGTGAACGTGTGGACGAGATATTTACCTGTGTCACGAGCCAGTGATCACTCAATCGACACGAGGTGGTTTTGTGCATGAATTGCAAGATTTCCGCGAAATAAAGCACAGATGACATTATTTATGGAACACCCATCGTAAAGTATACTCAATATACAGTGGTACAACTGCATGAAGTAGTACTGGTCAAACTTACCTGCACTTATCTTTGAACAAAATACGACATTAAACTCCTTTTCATTTCAGTTTCTTCACACTTACGATGCTGACACACACAACAATCATCTGCTCATATATTTTGAAATATTCTCCAAATGTCCCTCAACCCTGGTGAATGATTGTTAAACATTATGTGCATATTGAATAACAGTCGCCCTTTGATGATAAGGGTTAAATTTCTGATGGTGGTTGACACCCTCACTGACTTCGAGTAACATCCTGTAACCCTTTGCCTGTTATGAAAATTTGCACATGTGAAGAATTCCGTCTGCTTCTAATGCCTTTATTAAAACTTCACAAATTCGCTTTTATTTATTGTAAAAATGTTGACTGAGTGTCAAATATCTTGAATCTGGACCAGACACCGAGTTACTCGGTCTCTCATCCGGATTTAATATGTTTGCATACATGCCATGACGTTTGAGAAATTAACAATAAAGCAGGAACGCTGTAGCATAAAGGTGTGACAAAACGACGTGCGACAATCTTAAGCACTGCCAATCTCACCGATCCGAGTCAATCAAACATAAACAATGGGATTAATGAAGGTAGGGGCCTGTCTACTAATCCGAATTTTCAAATTTTCCGAGTTTTACATTTCCTTATAATTGCATCATTTTTATATAAAAAACAATAGGCAGTGTACTGGGACTTTGCAATACTTACGAGTTATCCCGTCATTACGAGTAAACAAGATCCGAATTAATGCAAACAGAGCTGACGTTGATCTTGATCTACTCTGTTTGCAAAAGCTAGAAAGGCGTATGTATGGAGCAAAGTATGCAACGCATTAACTGTCTTTATTAGCCACTATTACGTGATAAAGTCAATTTGAATGCGTATATATTTATGCAACCGTTATAAAAATGCAAAGACTATATATTTATGTCACAGTAGAAATTGCGATTCAGGACAATCGTCGATTCTCCTAGGACAGATTACGATCGTGATTTCTCCTAGGACAGACTCCGATCGCAATTAATCCTAGGACAATCGACGATTCTTCTAGGACAGACTCCGATCGCAATTTCTCCTAGGAGAATCGACGATTCTACTACAACAATCCTCGATTCTACAGGTACATATTCCAATCGTAATCTATCTTTGGACAACTCATTGAGTACACTAGCGATAGGTGGATACAGTATGTTCAATTAAATGTTTTTTTGTTATACATGCACTTTACCACTGTATTTGCTGTCGCGGTTGTTGTAGATTAGTCGGAGAGGGGATACGTTTATTTACACTGTTTGTCTTTTAGGATGGGGATGGAATAAGGGTGAAGTTGGGCGCCCATAAACCGGTTTAAACCCCCGGTGACTTTTGTCACTGACCGTTCCAAGGCGGTACTTCCATCTTCCTCCTATTGTATGTTTGTTTTGTCTTTGTGCGTCTCTTGTTGTTTTTTCTACCTATGTACATTTGCTGTTTCCTTGTGTTGCTGTTCGGGCGAGTGTTTGTTCTGTATGTGGTGTTTCCTGCATGACTCATTTTTGTACTTTTAATATGGAGGAAACATGATCAATATTCTTACAAACCATACTTTTACTCAGAATTTCACATTCACAGAATACATTGGGAACAACCGAAAGAGCCTGAAGTTACTGGATCTAAATAGGTTAAGATATCTTGTTTACCCTTGGTAGAAACTGTAGAGTCAGATCTATGTAATGTCATAAGCAAACAGAGCAGAGCTTAATCAGGCGACCAGTGCAACTGTCTGATTTAGGCCTGCTCTGTTTGAAACCAGAGTAGAGTAAAACCTAGAGCATCTGGATCAAAATTAGTTAAAAACCCATATCAACCTATTCCATGGTAGACAATCATAACAGAACACATTCACAGAATACGTTGGGAACAAACAAATGAGCATAGAGCATCTGGGTCCAAATTGGTTAACAGCTCTGTTTAACTATAGCCTATCCTGCCAATTTGATATCACAGTAAACACTGATATAATATTGAGGTGAATATATCTCTTGATATGCTTCATGAGATGTGTGTCACATAGCAGCTAGGTTCTGGTCTAATGGTGTTTTTTCCATTGCTTATGATGACACCCTTCTTTGAAATCATTCACACTTGATTAAGTATTGTTTGAATGTACTTTGAAGTAAACAACGGCCAGGTCCTGGCCTTAATGATATTAGTTGTTATTTTGGCAATTTACACTTGATTATATATTGCTTGAATGTCCTTTGAAATATGTCTACATTGGTCATAACAGCTAGGTTCTAAAATATTCCAAATTATCTTTAAAAATATAAATACACCACTCTTTTTAAATACATTATTTCAAACATTTTTTAAATCTTATAAATAAATAAATAAATTATTTCAATATAATTGTAAATTTTCATAAAAGAAATAATCATATACAGTAAAACCCATCTAATGCGACCATTTAATTAACAGCCACTGGCGTCGTTTAAAGCAGGTGGTTGCTTAATGCTGGAGGAAAGTTATACAGAAATCTCCTATAGGAGCTTCCTGTATAACTTTCATCCTGCATTAAGCTACCACCTGCCTCTGCCACCCATAATTATGTCCCCTTTTGGTGGTCGCATTAGAGTGGTTTTACTGTATAAATTATTTCAATCATTTTTTAAACTTTTAAATTTTCAAGGTATAATTACAGTTGGTCCTAGGACAGACTGTGATCGGAATCTGTACTAGTAGAATCGACGATTGTTCTAGGATAGATTGCGATTGGAGTCTGTCCTAGGAGAAATCACGATTGCAATCTGTCCTAGGAGAATCGACGATTGTCCTGAATCGCAATTTCTACTGTGACATATTCATATGAAATGTACATATATAAAGATAAAACATTGATATATTAAGATAAAGATTCCATATACTAACTGTATTTCTCATGTAGATATAGTTTATCTTCATATAAACAAGTAATGCCTATACATAATGAAATAATATCTGTATATTATAGTTTTATCTGCACCCCTTTATCTACAAATAAGGACGTGTTATCTTCATATATCTATGTTTTAACTTTATATATATATAAATTCCACCTGTTTAGAGAGAATATGCATCTGTAGAATGGTTGCATACGGCGTTCTATAGTTAAGGGTTAATCCGATATTCATGTTATGACTAGCATTTGAAGCAGAGCTGGCACTCTGCCAGTTACATACCTTTGGCATGTTATATAACCGGTATTTTGATATACATTGTACATGTTCTATACCCTATAGTTTGGTTACCTTGTACATGGTACGTACTATGTTGGCGTAATAGTACGAAAACGTGGTACAGTCAAGAAAAAAGACACAAACAAAACGCAACCAACACCAAAACACCAACAGAAAGCAATGTAACTTTAATATATGTACATAATTTTGGACAAGCATATTGATGTGTTTAAAATATATATTTCCCACATTACCATTCTGTCACCTGTAGTTGGTAATGTAATATTTACATATACGTCATCGTATTCACGGATATAAGATCGGCTATGTAATTATACACTGAACAATTAATTATGCGTTTAAATAACGCGAGTTACTGATCATTTGAGATAAAGGAGCAGATTAAAATAAAAACTCGTTTCGTTTTATGATTAAGGTTAATATGGTCGAGTATTGGTTCAGTTTCTGTAGACATGCATTAACAGTTTAGAAGCATTGATTATTTTATCCTGAAACGTATCAAGCAATATATAATTAGTTTTATACTTTTGTCCATATAAGCAATGATCGCAATATTTCTGATGTTATCGTTTGTATTCTGATCCTGAAATAAATAAATATATATCATAAACGCGTACAGAAAGAATATCTTTAAGTTAGACAACTACTTTCCTGGGATAACCGTATCAAAATATATGCCATAATTATATGCTGTACATATATACTGCAAACATATGCTTCAACACTATGCTTTAAACAGTGCTTAATTCATACTGTAAACAATGCTTAAGTCATGCTGTAAACAATGCCATAAAACATACGTTGTAAACATATGCTGCAAACATATGATGTAAACAATAATGTAACATTTACTTAAAACGTATACCATCAGATAGTTATACACATGTCTTTGAGTTGAATGTAAATACCTTTAATAGAAAATAAATATACAAATTAATTCTAACATTTGTTTGGCCTAACAATAGTTGACCATTATGTTGTCTTACTCAACTTTCCGTAATGGAATTGCATGCAATGAAGATCACATTTAAGGTATATTAATAACCGAAGATCCGTATACTCGCATTTATTCATAACGTGTAGAAATACGATGATAAGTATATGATTAAAAACGGGTACCGCGTACATTGCATAATAAGCATGTTTCAAATATGGTACGGATATAAGATCGGCTATATAATTATACACTGAACAATTAATTATGCGTTTAATTAACGCGAGTTACTGATCATTTGAGATAAAGGAGCAGATTAAAATAAAAACTCGTTTCGTTTCATGATTAAGGTTAATATGGTCGAATATTGGTTCAGTTTCTGTAGACATGCATTAACAGTTTAGAAGCATTGATTATTTTATCGCGAAAAGGAATTAGCTACACGCAAACATATATCCATCATAATACTACATCCATCTTACACACACATACTGCAGTAAACGTGATAATTCAATGTCAGACTGGCTTAGTAAAACTATTGCTATCATTCTATGTCAGTCATGACCTGCTCTCATCCTGAAACAGACACTTATATTGGTTTGGGAACGTGACGGGAATGCCGCGTTACTGCTCTGGTTAAATCTAATTACCCTAAGGCAACCAATAACAAATGCAGCAACGAGAACTAGACAAATATTGACACAGGTTCGGCTTTCATGTAGTGTACTCATGCCTAGTCTATAAAGTTTTAAAAATGTTTTTTGAATTTTGAAAAATAGAATCAGCAACGTATCAAGCAATATATAATTAGTTTTATACGTTTGTCCACATAAGCAATTATCGCAATAATTCTGATGTTAACGTTTGTATTCTGATCCTGAAATAAATGAGTATATATCATAAACGCGTACAGAAATAATATATTTAAGTTAGTCAACTACTTTCCTGGGATAACCGTATCAAAATATATGCCATAATTGTATGCTGTACATATATACTGCAAACATATGCTTCAACACTATGCTTTAAACAGTGCTTAATTCATACTGTAAACAATGCTTAAGTCATGCTGTAAACAATGCCATAAAACATACGTTGTAAACATATGCTGCAAACATATGATGTAAACAATAATGTAACATTTACTTAAAACGTATACCATCAGATAGTTATACGCATGTCTTTGAGTTGAATGTAAATACTTTTAATAGAAAATAAATATACAAATTAATTCTAACATTTGTTTGGCCTAACAATAGTTGACCATTATGTTTGTCTTACTCAACTTTCCGTAATGGAATTGCATGCAATGAAGATCACATTTAAGGTATATTAATAACCGAAGATCCGTATACTCGCATTTATTCATAACGTGTAGAAATACGATGATAAGTATATGATTAAAAATGGGTAAGCATGTTTCAAATATGGTACGGAATTGGTAAGCACTGTGTACATGTTTATGAGATATCCTTTTATTTGTAACATTGTCCTATACAAATTAGTCCCAAACAGTCATAATATACAACCATTCAGCTAACAACTTTTATCGCTCTAACCTGGGAGAGCTCGTAAAAAAGACAGTGCTATTTTCAAACCTGTTGGGAGTGTAATTGAAAATACTGAAACATCACAAATTAGAATTTAATGCAAACAGCTAAATGCATCCGTAATATTGCGTGTCCATTTTCATTATTGTTGGTTTGCTCTATCATTAAGTGGTATGTACAATTTATGTTCACTATAATATGATTTAAGTCCATTAGATCCTACCAGAGTCACGACAGAATTGACTCACATAAATAAAATAAAACGCAAGGATGTTTAGCCTATTATCTTAATGACGTATACCATTCGTTAAATACAATATTGTAATGCTAAATATAATATAGGGTAAAACACAAGGCTAGGTAAAATGCAAACACAGTAGAACCTGTCCAAAGCGGCAATTCATTTAACGAACATAAGAGTTTTAAAAAGCAGTTGAATGCTAAATATCCCTCGTTATCTATAGTTAGCCAGGCTTGGGCAGCTAATGACACATTGTTATTTATTGTTGCTAACAAAATACATCCACGCATCCATTCTATTCAGTAATCGTTTTCACGTGGATGCCTTGTTCACGTTGAGGCTATATTGTAATTGCTCCTGTCACTCTTCTGTCAACCTAATGAAATAATAAGGAAAAACTGGGACAGAATGTGATTCCGACTACGTATATGTATTTGACTTGGAAATTCGTTTGTAACATACGAACCACTGAGCCATCCACAGGTGGCATTTCCTGAACACTATAGACTAGGACAATGAACGATGTCAAGCTGATGAACTAATATAATCGTTTCGTGGTTGTAATACATATATCCCTTTCAACATGGAACACGCCAAACTTTAAGAACAACTCCGAGGATAGTGTGTTTATTGACAAAGCGTAACCTTGCCAGTTCAACCCGGGCAGAAGGTGAGATATTCAACCCTTCGAAAAAATAAAAATTTCACAGGGTCTGATTTATTCACCAATTCCAGGAAATATCAATTCACAAGATGCCTGGGTTTGACGAGTATGAATATTATGTTTTATATAAAGGAAAACATCGATGACGATTGATTCTATAGTAAGGCATACAAGCAAATTTCAAATCAAAAGGAAGTAAAGAAGTATTGTATGATTCTGTACAACTCATTCGAATTCTTAAATGAAGCGCGACATTTCGAACGAAGAACGAAAGCGAACATATGACCATTAACATGTAATTTTTAATAGTAAATGAAGTGGTTGGTGAAGGTTATAGTTCTGCTACACAAAAAAAGATCTCTAAAGACAATACAGCAGAACCTCAGTACACCAAATTAATAAACATGGAAGTCGTCACAAAACATATTTTGTTTATTGCAGGCCAACGGTAATGGAGAAAGCGGGGCGTTCAGAATTAAGTTCTTTCTGCATTCAGCTTCCACCTACAAAATTGACATAGAAGCTGAATTGTTGTCGTTGGTTACTTTATACAATTATTCTCATGCAGAATACAACTGCTCCAATACCACGTTTCAGCACATTCTCGCCTACTGGCAATGCAAATGCTATATTTATTACATAGAGGATCTTACATGAGTGTTCTTGATTATTGGATTTATTAAATAAGTCTTTTTAAAACGATAAAAACGAGCGTTAGCGAGTTTTTTATCGTTTTAAAACACGAATTTAATAAATCCAATAATCATGAACACGAACGCAGAATTCTATTTATAACATAACAAACACAAATGTGTTTGCAGCCAGTGTTTCAGCAGTAACGTGGAATGTTATAAATTCTCCTTACATGTACATATAGAAATGATGAATGAAATGTGTTATTAGGTTCGCTAAGGAACTGGGACAAAGTAGGTCCAAAATTTCCAACTGTTTTTTGACTTACTGTCATAACAACCATGATCTAATTTAGACCTCTGATATTCAATTTAACTGTGGTAGTTTATGATAACAAAACCCTACAGAAACACGTCAAAATAATGTTTGAGTGACAGTTTCGACATACAAACACGTCACATTATGACGTCACTGTACCCAACATGTGTCTAAAGTGCGCCATTTGCTAATAGTTTAAATGAAGACTACATAAAGGTCGCCTACACGTCTGACACTCAAAATGTGCCTTCGTTTTGGTATATTAAGCCCTTCATCAGTGTTGTATACACATAGACATGGACATTTACACCGTGAAAATGTTTATTGAAATGGACAAAAGATTCAGTACGAACTGCTGCATAAAATGTGTTGGAACAGGAGGACGACTTTCGCGATCAGCTGATTTGGAGTATATAACATATTTGAAATATGCTCATGCTGTGCTGGATTCAGATGACTATAGTTGTTGATTGACGAGATATTTTTATGAGTAGAAATCTGCATAAACAAAAGGACATGCGGTGAAGAAAATGTAAAGTTGTGGAGGCAATTGTTTTTAGTAGAATTGATGGTTTGGGTCAGAGTAGCTGGTACGTCTTTTTTTGGCATACAGTTTGTAGATATTTACTGACAGAGATTACAATTTGTATTATTTTATCGAAATTAAGGCGCAAGTGCCAACAGTTCTTTGCCATCTATCGTGACTCAATCGTTGTCAGGTAAGTCACCGTCCAGTTTGTTTATTTTGACAGTGCGTATGAATACAGTTCGGTCGTTCGAATGTTATTCACTAGTAAATATATGCCTGTGAATATCAAAATATATATGATAGTGTTACGTCACGCTGAAGCCACGAGTTATGTTAAAAATTGTTTTAAAGCTACACAGTTCTAAAATTCTCCGTTTCTAGAATTAAGGTTCTTTTTCGGTAGATTAATTCGAAGATCTTTGGTTTAAAAGTAGTATAGGAGGGAATGAGTTAAAAGGGTAGCGCAACAGCCTTTCAATTATCACCAACACATGACAAAAACAAAATTGATATTTTGCCAAATTTTGAATACGAACCATGTCACTGTTATGTTTTTCAAAAGATTCACAAAATAACCCTATCAATAGCACGTGTCAAAACCATACAAGAGATCTGACACATGCACCGACTGTGGAAACTAACGCTTAAGTAACCTTATTGTTATAATTCTCCAAGTATGTTATACAGGAAGTTGAAAGCTTCATAGTTGACGATATTGATCTTCTCATTTGGATCGCCAGCACGATTGTAGGAAATATACGTTTGGTGCCATTTACGTTATTAACCTGTATACAAATATTTCACACACGTTCTACGTTAAAGCAATATAATAATGTTTGAATACATTAAGGTACAGAAATCGATCGGGAAACGATACATTTCACTTTCATGGAAACCGTTATAACCACATTAAGGAGCTGAAACCGTGTCAATATTTTGTTATATCACAATCAGTACAATATCGGTTCACTGCCTTTTGATGTCTATTACGCTACTTCAATTATTTTAAACTCAAAATGTTGAATTAAGAGCTGAAGTTGTATATTATGAGAATGTGTATAGGAAAGCCAGGTGAGGTATGATAATAACAATTGTGTCACACTTTCAATCACTTTTGATATCTGTGTCAATGGAAGGTTGAATTCGGCGACGGTATGAGTTTGAAAAGCAATCAAAACGTTTATCTTGATCACCGTGTAATCATGCAGTTGTTGAAAAATGAAGCTAATCTCGCTGACATGATTGAAACAAACGTATTGGACAAGACATCGGGATGTGCCTTAGAAATATTTTGCAGGATTTACGGTAACGACTGAGTTGAGGTTAATGCACCTGTTTGACCGATCGTAGGTGGTGGGTTTGTACTGCGCGACAATGTTTCAGACATACAGTAACATCTCTACTATACGAACACTCAAATACGTATCATAATAGATATTTGACAGGTGCCAGATTAATGCAGGGTAAAACGTATACAAAAAGCTCCTCTGCGAGCTTTCTGCATGACTTTCACTCTACATTAATTAAGCAGCAACCTGTATACAAAGACATACATTTGTCATTACTAAAAGTCCATAGTATCGGGTGTTTAATGCACATACCTGCATTGCAATGACATATTTGCATAGTTATTCGGACTTTGAAAGTCTTTATGCTTGTTGCTACTCCACTGTGCAGCGAATATGCGCATTAAGAGCTTTTGAACGCACATATCCTGTGTGAAATGAACGCTTTATAAATGTGGTATAGTAATAATAATGTTGTTTTCCGAGCACGGTGGTTCGGCTTGCGACCTTGCTAAAATAGAATAGAAGTCAGGCAGGAAATGTGAAAATGAGACTCGATATCAACATTAGAAGCACTAACCTTCTTTCTATGTCAAGCTTGTTATTCGCTCCCCGTGCAGTCCCAACATTGTTGTATTGTTCATCCATTTCAAGCTGAGACGTTTATCTGGAATGTCAGTTCCGAGCAGCCCTTTTTCCTTCATTGCGTCCTGTTCGCTTGAGGTTAAGCCTTCAGGAACATTTTGTCGGTTGCCCTTGCCCTTCTGCTTCAGCTGTTTCCTCTAGGCGGCACGGACTACATACAACTGGCGAAGGTGTGTTTCATGCTTGCTCTTCTATTAATTGAATTTAATTCTATATAAACAAATTTGTTGTCAAGACAGAAATGTACTTTTGTCCAAATGGAACATTGATTACCTTGAGCAGAAAATTGGACAACAGCTAATTTCGGGTTTTCAAAGTTGATGAAAAAGAAGCAATTATGAATTATACAGTAAAGTCTGACACCATCTATGAGAGATGTTCTCAAACAATAGCATAGTCCCTCATTCAATAATGAGAAAATGCTCGTTGTGGAAGCTGCAACTGTTCATTTCTCTAGTCTGAGATCTTAAGTATGTCAACAGAAACGTATGTGAATTAAATGGTTAAATGGCAATACATATTGGCCTTTGAGAAGTTGAGAGCACATTGGGCACATTGGGCACATAGGTCAGTTGAATGCACTGAATAGCAGGGATTTTAGTAGTTCCATGTCGCCGGTAAAAGCTGTTTTATTTGACAGTGTTTCATTGATGTGGGGATGTTTTTAACCGACTTTTTAAAACAGTGATGATAGCCATCCAATGGAAACATGAAACTTGGATATTAAACAGTGAGTGTCTGGTTCATCCTCTGCGCCATCAACAGTTCGAATAGATATTATGAATGAGTCAAGCAGCGGGTCCAAATCAGCAGGCTGCAGTTGCCAGCTTGTCCTGGCCTCTTGTTGTGGTGGCTCTGCTGCCAGCCACTACTGAGGCACGTTCTTAGTTGATTTAGTCGTTTTGATAGTGTGTTTCATTGTCTCAACAATGTTCTCCTATTCATCATTATTGACATTATGATAAGTGAAGCTCGCACCGAAATCTTAGCCGGGCTGACAGTCACATAATTATGTCTAGGTTCGAACATATCATATATTTCTTCAGACACTAGATCTAGAGATTATAGATCTTCGTCGGAAGGTAATTATTTGTAATAATTTTTCGAACAAACTCGTACGGTAAAACATCATTATACTGATATGGTATCCTACAGATGATTTACGTTTCTAGTTAAAGATCAAACGTAATTAGTAATAATAATATATATGATAACCGGCCTGTAGTGTGCATGCATCACCATGATAGGTACCTTTCGAGATTGACACTCGGGTATAAAATCTGCAGGCGGATATGTCAGGATTGTTCGCATCATCTACCTCGGAATATTTAGTTTGGGAATGTTTGCGAAAAAACAATATCTAATCAAATGGCAGTTGCTACAGACAAACACGTATATGCTATTACTAAAACGTGATATAGTTACTTACATTAATGCACAATTTCAAATTACAGCACGTCTTTATATAACAATAAATCATTGACTTATACAATTATCCGGAATACTATTTCGCACTTCGAATATGTTAGTTATTTTTGGAATGCAGTCCTGTAATTTAACATGTTTTATATGTTAACCATTTGCTTGCTATTCACGTCAATATACCTACCTGTAAATAGTGAATACCCAGATGAGACTGCTTCTGCAGGAGCTGTCTCATCAGGGTCTGCACTATTTACAAGTTGATTGTGCAACCAATGCACTCCACAGCAGTGACTGCACAGCGAAATACTTGTACACAGTGAAGATATATGTAAATATACAACAGGGCATTGGTAAAGAAGAAGAAATGTATCTTAAAATTCAGCAAGAGAAGGGTTAAAATATCCGGTTTTCATAACTGAAATATTGTTTGCGGGATACAAACGCTACCACATACTGATCCAGCAAATACAGTGTTCTCAGACTACTTGGTATATGCAAGTATTCTCAGACTACATGGTGTACGCAACAATTCTCTGACTACATCAAATACGTAAGTATTATCAGTCTACATGACCTGTGCAAGTATTCACAGACTACACAATTACTCACAGACTACATAATATACGCATGTATTCTCAGACTACGTGGTTAGCGCATGTATTCTCAGACTATATGATTTGCACACGTATTCTCAGATTACATAGTTTGTAAAAGTATTCTCAGACTACACGCTTTGCGCAAGTATTCTCAGAGTACACGGTTATACAAGTATTCACAGACTACATGGTGTGTGCAAGTCTTGCAACATACATATACTCTCAGACTACATGGTTGTTGCAAGTCCTGTCAGACTACACAGTTACGCAAGTATTTACAAACTACATGGTTCAGTCGTCTTCCCATACTACAAAATTGACGTAAATATTCTCAGTATACATGGTTTAAGAAATTGTTCCCAGACTTTACGGTCACGCAAGTTTTCTCAGACTACATGGTTTACATAACTGTTCTCAGAGTGTATGGTTTACGCAAGTATTTTCTGAATACATAGCTTTCGTAGGTCTTCGACTTTTTTATCAAAATTTCATAACGATAATTAACTAAATACTTGTTTCTAATTTCATTCCTTCCAGCATCGTTATGGATTTGGTCTGATACAAACCTAAATGGTAGGATAGGTTCATCTGCTAAATGGTAGGATAGGTTCATCTGCTAAATGGTAGGATAGGTTCATCTGCTAAATGGTAGGATAGGTTCATCTGCTAAATGGTAGGATAGGTTCATCTGCTAAATGGTAGGATAGGTTCATCTGCTAAATGGTAGGATAGGTTCATCTGCTAAATGGTAGGATAGGTTCATCTGCTAAATGGTAGGATAGTTTCATTCTGTGTGTTACAATCCAACGCATTGCCAAACATCCGTACCGGTTCAAATACATTTCACAACACTTGCGTATGTATTTGCTCACTCGCTGATACACTCATTTTTCTGAACCGTTTGTTTTTGTTGTCAATATGTGTGACCTAACTAGCATAGGTTTGAAAGATTACGCCATCTAATCGATTTAATGCAATCAGAGTAAGTGCGTCCTAATGTAACTTACCATGGGTTTGGTTCCAATGACACTTTTCAGTTTAACCGTTAAGATACACTCTGTAACTTGTTTCGCTGGTGCGGTAATGCACTGTAAAAGGTTCCCATCGTCCATAGTTATTGTGCAAACACGCCAGCGTAACAATAATGTTGTACAACACCATGTTGATTATTATCGTGTTCCTCGTTCTAAAATATTGCAAACCGGGCTGAGGGTGTGATGTTTTTCCTACAATTATGTGTTGGGAAAAGCTGAACAATGCCAACGGTTTCAAATCCGACGAGAGTAGTTTTCCACAGCACCGTCTCACAATCAGGTCTATATTTATCTCTCTTTATAATATAAATACACATACATAGGTTAAATCACTTTGCATTTTGATACGAACTCAGACTGATGTTCGTAATTGATTGCTAATCAGGAATGCCAGTCATGACCTAATCTCATCTCGTAATAGACATTGATATTGTTTTGGGGAACGTGACGGAAATACTGCAACGTTCGCTGGCCTAATCTGATTACCTATCGACAACGTATGCAATAGTATCAAGGCGAGTACTTGAAAAGCGGTTATCATTTGACATACCATAAGTAATCTTTAAATTTAAAGGCTGGCAACGGCCCGTGTACCTGGAAATATCGCAACAACTCAGATATCCAGATCCGGTTTAATACAACTAGCGTATATACTCAATAGAATAACTGTATGTTTCTATATGAAACTACAATGCTTAACAATCGAACTACGGAATATAATCGGGTTACACAGTGCACCGGTTTTATCTAGCATCCTGCTACACATATTTAGAGCTACTTTGACAAGCATTTATGAATGGAATGAGAGAGTGAATAAGAAGTTATTCGACACTTGAGCGGTGACTTTTTTAGATCTTGAACGCATCGCAAATACATAAAATGAAAGTTGATCAAAGTTCGAACAATCTTTGCTACTTTTGGATAGCAGGATAAAGATTAAATAGTTTTGTATGATACAAGTATTACACTCATGTCTCCCAAGTGTTTCTATCTAAATGGAATCCACCACTAAACGTGATAAGACTGTCCGGGTGAGTACCAGGAAATTATAGCCATCAACCCATGCTAATCATGATTTTATCTTATCCTGAGAAAACGTGGTGTTCTGAAATAAATCCTGACTACTGACGAAAATGTTGCACTGGTACATGGGTATATTGTAAATAGACCACATGTAGTTGAGACACATGACATCTTCATTACCACTTTTATTTGCTCTTATTTTATAATATATGGATGCATGGACTTGGTTTCGCTGCATTTAGAAACGCCGTATATCGACAATAAATTATATGATAAGGCGATAAAAAAAAGATACTGGTGCTATGATATTTCACAACATATCGGCGCAGATCATCCTAAATATCAGTTAAGCACCACATGTCAGAAGAACGTTGATGATAGTAATTTGACAATATAAGTTATGTTAACACGTCTTTCGGTACACATGTACCTTAAATACGCACTGTTTTGTGTTTCGATCGCATTGCAAGTATCAGGATCAAGCACTTGCTGCCATGTGTCACGATCAGTATTGTAATACTGTTGATTTTATTTGACGCAAAAATAAACATCAAAAGATCCACAGTAAAATATCTGATTGTGTATTTTTCCATAATTATATAAATATTTCTGCCGAATTTTATGACGATTGATCAAACACAAAGTACGGATAAAGTCGATTTCCATTAATTATCTTAAACAAACGGTACACACATAATTATGACTGTGGGATATATCTGCGTTTCATACGTCACCGATATAATTATATTGCTAATAAAAATTACAATTGAAATTGGTGAATATCTGGCAAATGCTTCTCGGTTGAAAGTGCATATAATGTCAATCATAGGGACATAACTAAAACATGGTTATACATGCATATACCGACCATGCTGACGATACTAATAATTATATCAAACCTTTATACAATACATTCAACTCCTTTAAAACCGGACATTAACTTTAATATAAAGATTGATCTTGGAGACAGGTTGCAGCTAAATGCAGCATGAAAGTGGTGCAAAATCTCCTAGCTTTTTGGATGAATTTCACCCTGCATTAAGAGGCAACGAGCCTAAAAGTACCAACTACGTCACGTACTTCATTCTCAGTGTTGTTATATTTTCTGGTCCTTCGGGATCATTAGTTTTCATGTTATTAGTTTTGAAAATTGAATACTGCTTAAGCCGGTGCTAGGGGGCGTGAGTAGTTTACACTTTTAATTACTACTCATGAACAGACGCAATATAACCGAGTCTGCAATTTTCTCGTTTTGCATTTCTACTTTTGCTTTCGAAGGATAACACATTATCAGAATATATGTACTTCACATCAGCAGGTGTTAAGTGCTTGTGTGGCGGCCGTAAAAAGTCGTCCCATACTTCATTCTCAGTGTTGTTATATTTTCTGGTCCTTCGGGATCATTAGTTTTCATGTTATTAGTTTTGAAAATTGAATACTGCTTAAGCCGGTGCTATGGGGTGGGAGTAGTGTTGCACTTTAAATTACTACTCATGAACAGACTCAATAAAACCGAGTTTGCAATTTTCTCGTTTTGCATTTCTACTTTTGCTTTCAAACATGACCGCGTAATGATACCCATAGTCACAACCTAATGTTTTGGGGTTGTTTTGGTAGAGATATTTTTAAGTTTAAGTTGATATGTTCAAATCAAATGTTGAGTATGGAGACATCAAATATAACACGTGTTTATACCTATCGAGCCATTATTTTGAAATTAAGTTTAATTATTAATGACAGTCATAGAATCAAATGGTGGGTGAATTTCGAAGTCTAGGATAAAGCAGTTACTAAGATTCCATCAATAAATGATTTTGACAACAAAGTACATTACATATATATTAAAAAAACGATCTGCTACTTCTTTCTCCGCTCGTTTTTTTGTCGTCTGCAACACAATGTCCACCGCTATAATTGGCATGTGTTGTAAATGTTACGTCGTCACAGTTACTCACACATTGTTTTATTTGGATCCAACCTGTTTGCATAGATGTGACATTAGCGACGAAAGAGTTACATGAACGTTATCCATTATCTCAGTTATACAGAGGTCTCCGAAGAAGTGTCAACCTTTTAGGGTCCATAATAGAGAAATACACACATGTATATGTGCCAAGACATGCTTATTTCTGTCAATTGTACGTAGGTAATGTACACCCTTAAAACAACAGTATTGTCTCAAAGATACTCACTTGCGCATGTGCGTAACATCAATCGAAAATGTAAAAATATTATAGTGGCCGAAATGGAACAAATATCGAATTATAAGGGGGTTAAAGTTATTGTCATGTAAGCTTTAACAAATTCCCCAATCAACGCAGTTTGACACCTCTGTAGAAGTCAACCTTTTAAACCATTGTGATAAATAGAGCATTTGCTCCTATAAGAGCAGATATTATATTTATCACAATGGTTTCAAAACTACTAAAATATTCTAATTGTTTCAGGGGAGCTTGCCCCGGGACTCCTATAGCCAGGATGTGTACATTATATTTGCATTCAGCTACGCTTCTGCCTTAGCGAGTCAATATACATGGACACGTGAATACAGTCGTATTGGATAATTGGAGTTTAGTATTATTTAGTATTTACATAAAATGAACAGGCTAGCATTAATTAACAACACTGACACTTACTCACTGTATAACTGGTACAGTAAGGCTTCTTTAAACAGGACATGCAAAGCAGTGTTGTGTTAGTACCGGTCTGTAGGATATGTGGCAGTATAATGCAGGGTGAACGTTAGGCTGAAAACCTTTCTATAACTTTCACTCTGCATTAAACTACCACCTGCCTACAATAGGTAATCAATTTTCTACTAGAATTCCGATTTAGAAGATTTGACTGTATTACAAAGGTTTTTTTGTTGGTTGATCTAGTGACCTCATTCCAGTGATTTATCGTGTATTGGACTACTGCTTACCATCCATTGAGATGTCGGTGATTAGATCATTCAGCTAAATACTTCGTGACCTGTATTACTCTATATCTCAAATCGAAACAGTAATCAAATACTAATACCATTTAACTAATGCACTGAAGCAGCAACCTTGCCATATGCACGTTTATGAACCGGCAGAAATATACTATATTCAACTCTTAAAACTTTGCACAATAAATTTTAGTTGTGATATAATTTGTATGTAACGATGTCTTTTATTTTCACTGCAATAGTTATATGGTAAGGTTCTTTATATTTACCCAGGCGTATAGAAGAGACACTATTTCTAGAATAATATCAGCTTGAAAAATCCTAATTTATATTTTGTTATCAAACATCATCATACGGTACATGTGCGAACACGGAGTCCACTTTAGAGATTCGTTGCTCTAAAGGGCATGATGGTCAACAGACAACATGACAATTCAGTGTCAGTCCTGCCTGTCAAGCAGAACTGCTGGTAATCTAGATATGCCACTCATGGTTCTATATCATTCTGACAATATACACAAATATTGGTTTCTGAAACGTGACAAGAATGCGAAGTGAATTAAATGATTAATATATCTCTTGTTTGCACACAACATATGGGTAATAGTTTATGTGTGAAATGTTTATCATAGAATAATGAATGCTTTACTGTATTTTAAATCCATACCGGTATAGCAATAGGTATATGCAATGTGTATCTGAATAGTTACAAAAAACGTGTAGTGTTTGTGTATCCTGTCACTGGATGTTAGTTTTCAGAAAACGTTTGGTATCAATATTTTGAAAATGGGTGATCATGCGGCAGCAATAGTAGAAATGAAACAAGGGACAATTGCAGACTCTTTTTTTTTTATAGCGTATGTCCATGAGTAGTAATTACCAGTGCAACACTCACGCCCCCTAGCACCGGCTTAAGCAGTATTCAATTTTCAAAACAAATAACATCAACACTAATGATCCCGAAGGACCAGAAAATATAACAAGTCATTTATCCAGTATACAAAATGTTCCAAATACAAACATATGCAGCTGAATATCACAATAGTCGTTGTGAAGAACCATGCAATACTATGTTCATGGCTGGTTGCCTGTTCCATGGGAATCCCCAATACTTTCACTGGACTAGTCTTTAGATATTTTTTTTTAAATAAGTTCCGTGTTGTCCCTGTCAGAAAACAAATGTGATATTCATAGTGAGGACCACCTTCATATATGCATGTCTGTTGGTACCACAGCATAGTACCTGAAACGTATTGTCATTATATATGTGTATGTATATTATAATAGACTTAGTAATATAAATTGATTGAATAACCGACACAATGTTAATCATCCTGCACGCATGTCATAAGTTGAGGTGTTTGTGCTATTTTGTATGGCGTTCATTTACCTCATCCTTGACATATTTAATCTAGACTTAGATGCAGTTTATGTTATCTAAGTTTAGGCCTATTTTAACCAGATTGAGATGCTGTGTTTTTTACCGCATTTGACCTATTCAAACTAGACTGATATGTTTGGTTAATAGACGACAGTCCATGACTATATACAGGTCACTAGAAAACGATACGTGATTCACTTTTCTAGCTTTGTATTAACCCTTCGCTTGCTGAATTTAAAAATAGATTTCTCCTTCTTTACCCGTGTCCTGTTGTATCATTACATATATCTTCACTGTGTACAAATATTTCGCTGTGCAATCACTGCTGTGGAGTGCACTGGTTGCACACTCAACTTGTAAACAGTGCAGACCCTAATGAGACAGCTCCTTCAGGAGCTGTCTCATCTGGGTCTTCACTATTTACAGGTAGGTATATTGACGTGAATAGCAAGGAGAAGGTTAAAGAATATTAAATTTGTTCGTTTTGGGTTTCATTGCAACTATTGACACATCTTACACCGGAACATACATGGAACATCTTGCAACACCCAATCGGTTCTTTAAGAAGGTAAATATTCTGAACGTGGGAGATCCTTCGAAACCAGAATATTACAGACTCGATTTTATTGAGTCTGTTCATGAGAAGTAAGTAAATGATCAACATTACTCCCTAGCACCGATTTAAGCAATATTCTATTTTCATAACTAATAACATTAAAACTAATGTTCCCGAAGGACCAGAAAATATAACATCACTGGGAATGAAGTACGGAGAGACATTTTACGGTATTATCTTCACTTGTTTGTTCTCTATGTCATTCGCTGACGAAATACTCACCTCTTTCAGTTTAGCATACAGAATATTTAATTCATTTGCGTAGCGTAACATGCCATACTTTTGGCAGCAATCTCGAACATTTAATCAAGCTATTGAATAACATAGTGGCATATGGTTTACAAAATACTAACACTTGCCAATTGCGTGCAGTGAAAAAAATATTTCAGACGTGAATAATGTATTTCGAGGAGACACATTGGAAGCGATTGTATGAAAAGCTTTTGGAATATATCGAATATTTTCGTAAACGAAAACAGCCTTATTGGACGACTGGTGTTTCTTCGTGGCACCAATTTACTCTATACTCCTCCAGATTTGATTGCACATGTTGAATGCATTCATGTGCATACAACGTTGTATTGCAGATAATTTGTTGTGGAAATAAATACAATTTTATGAGAGTTATAAGAAGGATACCGAACTTGTCTGTCGCTAGTATAAATATTCCTGTCCAGAAAACTGCAGATAACCCTGTGCCACCTCCTACTGTTGTCACCTCAGCTCGCAGCACAAGTACAATACAGTACTACTGGTGTCACCGCGTATGTCAGGTTGCAGTACAAACATCTCACTAATTAAATCGCAGAAATCAGGTATATGTACGAGTCCGATACGGTCCCATTGAACGCACCCGCTAGAAACAGTATAGCACAGTACCTTGTAAGAACCATATCAACGTGGTGCATGGGTAGAGCGACAACATATGCATACTTCATTCACAGCGGCGTCACTACATTCTTAAACGATATAATGTGGCAATTGCTCACATACTGTTGGCCAGCCGACAACCACCACTCCTCCCTCACAGTCACACCTTTTCGCTGTACAAATGTGTGTGTTGTTTGCAAATATTTGACAAATGCAAATAATGTCGTAGGAATATCATAGAATCTAGCGTAAAACCCCCATTCCACTGAGCGGCGATTCCGCTACGTTTCGAAATGTTGGTAAAAACGCCACGAATCGTAGCAGGAACGACAACAGCGCAGTAGAAACGCCCTGGTCGTAGTAGAAGCGTAACAGAAGTTTCTTGATCGCCACTTCACGGCAATTGTTTAGACCTTGCTCAAAACAATCGTAGCGGAATCGCCGTGGACTCGGATCGTCGCAAAAGCGTAGTAAGAAATTCATGAACGCAGCAGTATCGTAACCGCATCGTGAGTAACGTAGCGCAATCACAGTCGCATCGCAGCAAAAGCGTCGAGATATTTGTCCGCATATAAATGCTTGTTCGCACATTTGCAAACATTTGCTCTTATTGGAGCCGTCTGATCAGGGTCTGCTCTGTTTGCTTCTAACAATATATTGATATAATTCTACAGTTTTTGACAAAGCAAAACCATTTCTTAAAAAGGTTAAATTTTAAAAATACAGCTAATAAATATTCATTAGATCATTACTTCTTACATGTATATTGAACAGGGAAAAAGTTAATGATTGAGTCACCTCATTGTAAGACTTAGTGAAAAGAAAATCTAGATCAAGCCCGAACAGTATGTTTTTCTTGATCTGGGTCTTCAAAACAATTTGATCCACTTTCTTCGAAGGATGATGGTCAACTGCTTCGAAAGCAGTTTAATCACCTATTTTATATAGAAACGTTCCAAAAGCGCAACAGAAGCGCAGCTCCTGCGCCTATGTCGAAGCAAGGTCGTAACAGCAACGTAGTAAGCGTAGACGTAGCGTAACCAGAAAGCCCGTGTCGTAGTGGAAGCGTAGTAGAAGCGTCATGGAGAGACCTCAAGTGCCGTAGAAGCGCAGCAACATCTCGACAGGATCGTAAACAGAGCAGCGATAACGTTATTGAAGCATACTCTAAGCGTACTGGAAACGCCCAAGTCCCAAAATTAGGCACATGACGGCGCTTCTGCGGCGAGTTAGAAGACTTTGGAGAATCGCCATGATCGCCATGAGCGCAGTGGAAACGCCGCCCAGTGGAATGGTGGTATTACATCACACATATCTGAGCCACCAGAAGCGTGATTTAAGTGAAGAGGCCAAACATCATGACGCGTGCTTCCTGCTTTTTCTTCATGGACAGTCTACTGTAAAGTTCATAGTCAACAATAAACTTCTTTGTAGTATATCTCTTAAGTCAACTGCACCGAGTACCCGTCCTTTTATTAGTAATCTGTCGCGTGCGAGTGCCAAAACTGAGTCCCGTAAAACGCAGAAATGCACTAGTTTCTTTTGAGGCTAATGAGTAGTTTGAATCTGGATGTACTATGCTGTACATAATGTTAAGAAAAAATCGTCAGATTGTTATCATTTCACTTTCTATTGATTTTTAAGGATTGTGTGATAAAAATAATCTTACATTCGTGTCCATTACAAATTGTTCTCACGAACCTCATTTGCTATAATGAATAATACACTCGTTTCATATTATCATAGTATACTCGTTTGAAAAAATATTGTAACGAAAACTCATTTAAGATCTTCTATAATTATAATACATCTGTACTTAATCACCCATTGAACCTATCAAACAAGATCAGTAATTATGCCGAAAACTGATACGAATCTTTCGCATTTCAGTTCAGCCCGGAAATACACTGTGCAACTTTAATGGATTTTGTAACTGAACGGAGGTAGGTTAAGCCATACCTCAAAGAAATAATGTTAACAAACAAACTTAGTTTCTTTTCGAATCCGGATGAATTTATATGACGTTGGACGTTTATGAGATTTCCGCCTTTTCTCAATATATTAACCATAGCGGAATAATACTACCAAATGACACTTGTTATGAGCTCATGCCATATGCCATGAATGTATGTAATGCTATATTACTAGGCAGTGTTGTTTAAAGGTAAAGTGATTAATTATCTAAATGCACACGTTGTGTGTTAAGGCATAGGACACACGTCGATACCTATTTTGCCCGACACTCTAACAATTCGGTTATTAGCCTAATGCATTATATTCGTCCAATATTATGCACAGACACACTGTCGAAGTCTGCTCTCATTTCAGATGCAGGCCAAAACATGTACATTTGCGTGAATCAAACGGAACCATTTTGATGCAAGTGCGAACGAATTAGGTGTTTTGTTTGTCACATATCATTGATATAAATCATGTCAGTTTCATTACCTTCACTTTTACATGTATACACTTAAAATGAAAACCGATAGATTGACAGTCGTTTGATTAAATGTTTGACGTGTGTAATTGTGTTAAGAATATATCCACTGACATTGATAAATTCATGTAAAAACACACACAATTACATATAGACATTGCATTATCTCCCGAAGTTACTAATTGTCATCTTCAATTTGAGCGCATTTCCCGTCGATATCAACTAAGACTGGACTGATGTACATATTATGTAGAGCTATTGTTCCGTTAATCCAAACCAAATTCGACTAAACGTAATGTAAAGTGAAAGTTTCAGAGATAGGGTCAAACACTTTTAATCCGGATCTAAAATAAACATACGGCGATTCGTTTGAATCTCGTCTGTTTCATCCCGATGTAACATTGGCCATGTGAAATGTCCGCATTCAGTTCGCATTTCGCTGTTTGCTTTAATATCTGCCAGTATTCATTCATATATATTTCATATTCAGTGCATTTTCATATATCAAGGGTATATGCTTGAACGTGAAACGTTGTGTTTAGGTGTTAGATATCAATAAATGCTATGTGAAATCGGAACCACGATTTCTGATTATCCATTACAAAAGCTCCGACAACTAGAATGACTGGCGTTTGATTGTAACACAACGATTGCAAAAATAATAGGTTGCACCGAGAGTCTGCTATATCAGCTATGTTGCTTGCAATGACTGCAATAGATTTGAATGCACCGAATACAGTCAAAACGCTTTACATCGGACATTCACTTTATTATAAAGCCCGGTGTCTTTGAGACAGATGACATATTAACCCTTCTCTTGCTGAATTAAAAAAACAAAACATTTCACCTTCTTTACCCATGCCCCGTTGTATCATTACATATATTTTCACTGTGTACAAGTATTTCGCTGTGTAATCACTGCTGTGGAGTGCACTGGTTGCACAATCAATTTGTACATAGTGCAGACCCTGATGAGACAGCTCGTGCAGGAGCTGTCTCATCTGGGTCTTCACTATTTACAGGTAGGTATATTGACGTGAACAGCAAGTGAAGGGTTAATGCAGGGTGAAAGTCATGCAGAGAACTCATAGAGGAGCTTTGTTCATGACTTTCACTCTGCATTAACCAGATATCTGCCTAAAAGTATCTAAATTAGTCTCTACCAAAATATCCACTATAGAGGCATTTTACTGTACATTAGCATTTGGTCAGGATGTCACCAAGTACAATGTCAATACAATATAATGGCGATCATAAAGAACAATAACATTGATGCGTTTTAAACAAAACCTTTAGTTTCTCTTCTCGAAGTTATAAATATTTCAACAATACGTGTAGACAAATCGCCCCTCAGTCGGTATACAGTTCGACCGTTAATCTATGTCTTCCAGTATGACAAGTACACAAAATACTCGCATAGGTTAAACATATAGTAAAACGAATGCCATCAGCTAGTTCATTAGTACTTTTTTATAATGTGAAGTTTATGCAGTAAACCCCCTATAATGCGACCACTTATTGAACAAACATGGATGTCTTCATAAGCAGGTGGCTGCTTAATGCAGGAAAAAGTAATGTAGAAAGCTCCTATATGAACTTTCTGCATAAATTTCGTCCTGCATTAAGCTACCACCTGCATTTGCCACTGTGAATTATGCCCCTTTTGATGGTATAGTCTTGCTTGTAACAGAAGACCTACTAGTCTTAATTAGGTCTAGTCCAACCGGGGCGTTCTGTTAATACATACACCGTATTAGTTCATGGTTTGAGAGAGGCATAAAAGTGGAATATACTTAAACCCACAATGTGAACTGGATGAAGGCCGCCAGGACCTGCGGAAAAAATGTGATACGACGTTAACACCGCTCACTGTTTCGATTGGTGTTAATCCCCAATAGAGATCCTTTACTATGCTGACGAAATACACTGTAAGTGGACGATAGCTCCGGATTAGCTTTCAATTGTATGCGTGTGTCTGTGTATAAAAAGTTCAACTCATGATTATTAAGATGTTTGTTTATCATAGTCACATCAACAACAACCTTCTTGCACTGTACTCGTCGTGTACATTTAGCGTGTACTGATCCGTTATGTATTGCAGTCCGGGACTTGTGTTATAGTGTTTAGATAACTAAAAGATAATTTAATTAATAACAGAAACACGAGAGGTACTAATGCAAATTTTATAAATCAATGTATCTATTGATGCGAAAACTCAAATAACCTTAAACTGTGATATTATGTTACATTACCCTCAGGGTGAGCTTCAAGGGGAATACCGGTATATCATGGCATATCACCCTCAAAATAAGCTTCGATGTGAATATATCAGGGTATATCACCCTCAAAATGAGCTTCGGTGTGAATATATCAGGATATATAACCCACAGAATAAGCTTCCATGTGATTTAACTTATATTGTACTTCTAAAGCTTTCCTTTATAACAAAATGACTGACCCTTTCGCTGCCAATGCCGGATCTGTGATTACCTATGCAAACAGTTTGGATCCAGATGAGACGCCGAGTAACTAGGCGTCTCATCATGATCCAAACTGTTTGTTACTGTTACTATGTTTTTGAAACAAAAATAAAGAAATTCAAAAGAATGGAAATTTGTAGCAGACGGCAAAGTTAGCAGACGACAGAGTTTGGCAGCGAAAGGGTTTACACATGGCTGCCGGGCGTGAGAGAGGATATTATTAACCCTTGAACTTACATATTATCAATCGGCTGCGCCTCGGGGTAAATATACACAATCGCTGGTTGACAATACCCCCCTATCACCCCGACAGCCATGTATTAATCATATATTGTCAACTGCGTAATTAGGAATTATTGTATACATACACCCAGCGATATATAAACATTATCTACTGAATAGGTAAATGCTGATGTTTATTATATGTGTATGGCGTGGAATGAACGATCGGGAGTTGTGTAAAATACCATTTGGTCAGTTTGGTGTGTCTGTTTCAGTTGATGTAGAGTACATAGCGCGTGACATTTCGTCATGATCTACACATATAACAGCGCAAGGTGTAGGAACAATCATAAAAAAGCTAAAAGTAAAAGTAATGTGTTACTGGTTTCTATTTGTTCAAATCTAAACACTTCTACCATAAAATCCCAGAAAATAGGTGCTTTGCATTTCTTCTGTTTCATAAAATCAATACTCGCTGAAGTAGCTACAACATAACTGAACATTTCAACGTTTTAATTGTTGGCAAAAGGATGAATGCTTTTGCATGAACACACGTATTTTACGAAAATTCCTGAGGTGCGTAAAACAGACAACATATCCTGAATCTTAAGGTATTGCATCGCACCACTCGGTATACTTATATATATATATATATGTATCTTGCAAAATAGAAATGGCCAAAAATATAACTATCCAAAATCTAATTTACCTTTGGCTGACGTTGAAATGCACGATGGCTATTTCTTATGTTTACTACCTGGTCTACTAATCTGACTATTATGCATACAAATGTATCGAATATGCGCGCTTACTTCCATTCAGGTTATGAGCAGATAATGTTATAGTTGGTGTTAATTTGAAACAAACCTCCAATATATGTTAAAAGCCATTCTATAATTCGGTTATCTGAGACACTCCAGGATCATCTACGAATATCCCACAGGGACGACTCTATTTGATAGGTATTTCTTACAGAGTATACCGTGGTGACAATTTCATTGCCATTGTCTGGACAATTAAAAAATCGCTGCGTCTATCACATTTTCCTTTTGAAACTCAAATAGATATCTATAGTTAGGCCTACGCTTAGTAAAACATGGAGCTATGTAGGAAGAAAACTGTTTAAACCTTTACTCTATAAATTATCTTTTCTACGCCTTTGCAAATATAGTTGACTAAGATCAGACGACTGTTGTAGGAGTCGTCTGATCAGGGTCTACTCTGCTTGCTTATAATATTGATGTGATTTTACAATTTACCTTTTACTCGAACTGCGAAACCAGCACCTCTCACTGTATACGAAGATAACTATATTTGCATAATTTGGCTACATGCTACATTCGCAAATATCCGGATAATTGTCCGAAACCTTTAGTAAAAGATATGATAAAAGGACCAAATTTGAAACAGTGAAATAGTATTGAGAGCTAAGTTAAATGTGGTGATCAGTATTGCTAAAATTAAAAGAAATAAATTTAGATAGGAATAAGATATAAAAACAATTACAGGCATATAAACAACTTAAAAGATATGGTATGTAGATGGTGTATACAGGGGAAAAACGCGAGATTTTAATTAGACGTTCTCGGTTCAAGTTCAAACTCATTGTCATGAGAAATAGAAAACACGCTTTCACATAGTAGATGTTATTAGAAATGTTATGTGATACAGATAGCTATCATGGATACAACATTTGGCATTGCATAACAGAGTTTGGGGGCCAAAGGTCAGTAGATAAAACGAAAAAAAGTTTGCGCAAGATAATTTAAACTAACGTGGTACGCAGTAAGAAAACATAAAGTTTCGTCCAAAGTATACGATAAAAGAGAAGATTTTAATTTTAAAATTGTTAATTATCCTTTTCTAGATGGGGATGTGCCACGTTCTACATCTTATGGGGTTTATATTTCTCAACTTTTTAGGTTTGCCCGAGCCTGTTCTTTGCTTGAAGATTTTAACAGACGTAATTTAGTTATAACTGATAAACTTCTTAAGCAAGGTTACAGATATCACAAACTTCGGAAAACCTTTTCTAAATTTTATTATCGAAATTTACCTCTCATTAGTAAATATAATTGCAATCTACGGACGTTACTGCGACAAGGCATTTCTCAACCAGAATTTTATGGGGATGTTATCTACAAACTTAGGAAAATTCGGGGTCATATCCATTTTCATGATTTGTTTATAAAACGCATTAAAACATTTAAAAAGAAAGGTTATGATCATATTATATTGCAACACACTGCATGTTTGGTTATCGGCCCTTTTACAGTCGGTAGCTACGCTTCCCTCTTTGCTTGCGCGATGACAGGCCGAGGGTAGTACTCTATGATGGTATACTCTTAAACTTGGATACAGGAGGAGCTTACCAGACTCATGTATTCCTTTTTCCCTGCCGTGCCCTTAACGGCTTACCTGCAGGTGCTCTGACTTCAGCAAAGTCGTTGAGTACATATTTGACGGATTGTCACAGTTATTATGCTATGTTTTACACGTTGTCCTGTGTTCACCGTCGTCTATGTTGTGGGTAAGTCCAGCGGGGATACCTTTATTTACAATATTTGTAAAGCTAGGGTGGCTTTGAGAGAAGTGTGAGGTTATGACGTCCGTAAACCGGTTTAAACCCCCAGTGGTGTTTTTGCTGCTGACCGTGCCAAGGCGGTACTATCTTTGTCACCCTTCCTTTTGTTTGCCTTGCGTTTTTGTGCTTGTGGTTTGTTCATGTTGTGGAACCTTTGTCCCTGTTTCTTGTGTGTCTTTTGGTGTTTTCTGTGTTCATTTCGTGTGTGTGTGTGTGTATGTGCGTTTGGGTGTGTGGTTGTGTGTGTGTGTCATGCTGTCTATCGGTGTTATGGTGGTGGTTGCGTATTGCATGTGGCTTTGCCTGCTTGACTTTACTACTTTTCCATATATAAATATTTCCTACGGTGGGTGCATTTAGGGGATGTACACTGAATGTCTGAATTATAAAACAAACCTCAACGGTGTCTGCACAATAAAAGCATTTCAATTAGTCAACATAGAAATACAGCTAAATATCGAATCTAGTAAGAGGAGACCGTTTAGGGGTCAACATCAAGGCAACTGTTACTGAAAATAAATCAGTGAATCTCACTACTCCTATTAATAGAAAAACGGTTTCTGCACAATAAGGTCTGTAAGGGATAAGCTGTATTGACCAAACTTGTTGCACAGACATACAGACAAAGCATGTGATTGCATGTTGTAGTGGTGGCTCAGAATTCAAATCCGAGTCGCTGTTACTAAATTAGAAAAACGATTATTGTTAATAATAAGATCTAAGGGCCAATATTGGTTTATTTAAAATGGAAATCAAAGTTGTATTCTTGGGATGCGGCTCCAGGTAAATTGACTTAAACAGCAAACAAACAGAAATAAATAAGCCTTAGCAACGAATCATGCGGTACAGATAACTTCGACAAAGATAAAGTGTTAAATTGTCATGACCAATGTCGTCGTCAATATAGAATAAATGTTCCTCCATGTGATAGAATGATATTTATGGAACCCCTACAAGGAACGCATATTTTTAATAGTATCACAAAACATGGCATTTGTTATGTGCAATCATTATATGAAGATATGATGTTATATCGAAAACCTCCCCTGTGATACAAAATAAACCGTTTTTCCTCGATACCTATATTTTTTGTTCTACGAGCGTACAATAAAATATTATTTGTCGAACAGTTAACGCGAGCCAAATAAATACTAATACAATGCCGAATAAAAGAAGTCTTCGATATCAAACACAAGACAAAACGTGTGATTGCAGTTTGGGTGTATGTGGACAGAGTATATCTTATGTATAGAAGAAGGACAGTTTCTGCACGGTATCGTTAATTAGGGATACGATATAAATATCAAATAAGTCAACCGCTAGCTTAAAGTGAGTCCAATGCTTAAACTACATTGGATTTGGGGAGGGGTCTTGGATAGCGGTGAACGATACTAAAATTGACACGGTTTTCGGAAAGATAACTGTTATAACTAAAAATGATGTCTAATCAAAGTTAAGGTTTGCATTTTAAAGGATTTTGGTCAAGGTCAATGTCACTGTTCCGGCAATTATTGTAGTTTGGAAAAGCCGATTGTGACAGTGTTTTTCTTATAGACAGGGCCCATTTAGTCGAATGTTATGCGCAAAGTTGACCTTCAATATCTCGAATTTCAAGGGACCATACAAATTACTTCGAGATAATAATATTAGTTCGAGTCATCCTATTTCTAATCTGGACAAACTTCACAGCTAAATGCAGGTCTACAGTAATGCTGAAAGTTCCTACAGGAACTGTATTAAGCTATCACATGTATTTCTAGATATGAGTAGTGACTCATTTTAAAACAATTTTGTATTTTAACCTTGGAGGGATGGAACTTTTAATTCTAGTCATCCGAAGTTCGAGTGATGTTAATGCCCTTTCGGATTGGTAGAAATGTATTTTCGATATTATTGATACGTGTATTTTGCTAAAATCAAGTTACCAGCGTTTACCACCTCGAATTGAGTTACATTTCACTGTTTGAAATTTTCATTCAAATTATGTTCTTTCTCCAGCTGACAAGGCATAAAATAATGTAATCATTATTTGAAGATTTATGATGTTTTAAAGACAGAGCTAACTGGTTCACACACTTATATAACTGTTCAAACACCTGAACCATGTAATTGTGAAATACTTTTAAGTCTGGTCCTAACATAAAACAAAATAAATTTTCTACTTTGTACTGGGTTCAGAATCTACCTAAAAACCCTTAGGAGGCGCGTTTTATTGCCAACTCTAGTTATTGCATTACTACTAAAATGTCTAAACTTTTGACGTCCTGTCTTACTACGATCAAAGAACACGTACAACGTTAATGTGATAAAATATATGAAAATTCTGGTATTAATGTTTTTTGGTCCATAACAAATTCAAATGATGTTTTAACTAAACTTGAAAATAAAACATCTAAACTTGAAAATGAACAGTATAACATTTATTCACTCTCCACACTATACTACTCTACCTCACCATCTTATAAAGGATAAACTTATTCAATTAATAGAACAAAAACCTTTGCCACAGAAAAAGATATTGCTTGCTTGTAATGTTCAACGTTCATTCTTTTCGAATTCAGAAGTTGAACATTACACAATGAGGACTTGCCTTGATGCTTGTAAATATCTTACCTTTCTTTTCGATAATATACTTGTGCGTTATGGGGATACCATATACCGTCACTGGGTACAAAGTGTTCTCCTCTAGTTGTAGATTTGTTTTTGTATTGCTATGAGAGGGATTTTATGCTTAGCTTAAAACCTGATACATAGGCTGATATTGTTACTGCTTTTAATAAAACTTAAAAGTATTAAGACGATATTTTGAAACTATGATTTCTTCAATTTACCCAAACGAACAGTCTTAAACAAAGCGAACCAATCTGCCATTATGACTTCCTTTGTAGTTTGAATATTTCCATCACAAATGATAAAGTTTCGTCCAAAATATACGATAAAAGGGAAGATTTAAATTTTGAAATTGTTAATAATCCTTTTCTAGATGGGGATGTGCCCCGTTCTACATCTTATGGGGTTTATATTCCTCACCTTATTCGGTTGGCTCGAGTCTGTTCTTTACTAGAAGATTTTAACAGTCGTAATATAATTATAACTGATAAACTTCTTAAGCAAGGTTACGTATATCACACGTATAACTTCGGATTCGGAAAACTTTTTCTAAATTTTATTATCGAAATTTACCACTCATTAGTAAATATAATTGCAATCTACGGACGATACTGCAACAAGGCATTTCTCACCCAGAGTTGTATGGTGGTGTTCATAAACCAGTACTCATCACTGTCCAGCTAGTAAGATGTATGTCAATCCGTCCAACTGTTTGTGTAGCGTGCCTAAGCCTGCAGAATTTGTCATCTGGTGTAGATGCGCCTAGTATTAGAGAAGTTGTGGACAGAATGTTGCTCACTGATGTATCCATGACTGTCAAATGCTGTGGAGTTGTAAGGGTGGCGGGGATACTATTATTTACACTGTTTGCTTAGCTGGGTGATTTTGAGATAAGTGTGAGGTTATGACGTCCGTAAACCGGTTTAACCCCCCCCCCAGTGGTGATTTTGCCACTGACCATTCAAAGGCGTAACTCTCTTTGTCACCCTTGCTTTTATGGTTTTTTTTGTGTCTTTGTACTTGTGTGTTTGTTCATATTTTTGTCTCGTGGGTGTGCGTGTGTGTATGTATGTGAATGTGTGTTTTCATCATTACATTTGTATTTGCCTGGTGGCGTTGTACTTGTGCTTTTGTTCATGTTTTGAATTCAAACTCGTGTGTGTGTGTGTGTCTGTATGTGCGTGTGTATCTGTGTGTGCGGTTATGTGTTACTTGCTCTAACGATGTGTTGGTGATGATTGCGTCTTAAGTGTGTCTTTTCCTGCCTGACTTTTACTGTTTTTCACTTAACAGTAACTGTACCGAGTATCATTTGAAACTGATGCTTACAGATGAAACATGGTAAGATGACAAAATGATAAAATATGCAGTTTGTGGTTACATGGCTGGCACACGTTAAATTGTGAATTTTCGCGAAGTGATCTACAATATCGACACCAATGTTCGAACCAAGATCAGTTTGGTTATATTGAAAACACATACTTTAAAGTAAAATTTTCAAAATATTGACTAGAATACTGATATAAATTAGATACCGTTAGAAGTATAATTATTGTATAACGTTTCATTTGATAAAATGTAGGTCATCTTCAACATTCTTTTATCAACATCAACATTCATTTGGAACATACACATGTATTTTCTTTAATATCCGACGTATATAACATTGTCACTGATAGTTGTCTATTGTGGCATTAGCTCCATGGTTGCTGTCGAAGTCGTGTGTGAAATTGAAAAGGTTAGTTCTTGTTCATGCCCGAAGTTATAAATATGTTTGCTTGATCCTTCCCAAGAATCTGATTGAGGAAGCTCAGAATCTAACCGCCGATCACATACTTGAGAATAATGTTATATGGAAGATAAAAAGTCTACTGGAAGCATGTAGAAAAATTCAGATTACTCGCTTTGTTACACGTGTAACCTTTAACAAATATTCTGAAAGTGGGAGATCCTTCGAAAGTAAAAGCAGTAATGTGAAAAGAGAACTTTTCAGACTCAGTTGTATTGAGTCTGTTCATGAGCTGTTACTAAAAGTGCAACACTACTTTTGCCCCTAGCACCGACTTAAGCGGTATGCAATTTTCAAAACTGATAACATCGAAACTAATGATCTAGAAGTACCAGAAACTATAACAACACCGGTAATGAAATACAAGTGACCTCTTCAATTACGAAATGGCATTGACGCTGGCTAGTATCTAAATAACAATACATTTGATTTTGTTTTGTATAGATAATTATTGTAAACTCTAAACTGCTTCATTATACTTTCCTTTTATCAATTAAATTTCTGCCCTAATGTTGCCTAATATAAAACAGGCACATAAATGCATCATGGTACGAATGTTCACCGTCTATTTTCCACACTGTGGATTTTCCTAGATTTTATGTATTAATTTCACCATGCATTAAGCTTTCACCTGTCTCCAAGATCGAAATTTATACCAAATTTAACGTCCGGTTTGGGGAGGTTTTCTGTATATACGTTTGCCATTTATCAACAGAGGCTTCGCTTCTCATATGATTGAACAACCATCAAACGAAAATGTTGTTAAACAATTCAATATCACTCTGTTACCTACCAAGATAATCGATGTCATTCATTTTTGTTCATTTGAATTCAACTTCATCAATTGACTCTGGGGAGCAGGTGAACTTGTTCAAAATAATTAAACCGAACGTTCTTATTGGTATCGTAAGATTATATCACACAATGATTTGGAAATTTAATTTAGTAACACAGTAACGAATTGTTTCACGGGCCGTCATTTATTTCTTACGTTACAATTGTGGTTGTATACACTTAATCAATTCGAACTGCTATTTGTTTTCTGTTTCGATACAATGTTTCTTACTGACACCCGTTTTTGCGAAATAAGGTTACTTCGTGTCATTTTACTAAATTGGTCGATATGTCACGTGTTATCGTCTGGATAGAACGTGTTGTCCCTTTGGAGAGTTCATATAACTGTTTACATTCTTAATATAACTGCTCTCTACAGCAGTAATATAAATTAGTAAGCCAGAACATCTTTAACCTTAAGTTCGACACCCTGATTTCATTTTGGAAGACGAATTGATTATAACTTGAATTTTGAAGATGTAGTTGATGAAATATTCTGTAAACTAATTTGTTCAGCAGGCCATTAGTTAAAGTACAACATGTGTCCTACCTACTGTCAGCTTTTAATTACATTAAATACATAAATTAACTTTTTACTTCAATAAAACTCGGCCAATACCTGAACTATCAGGTCAAATGATTGCCGCCCCCCTTGGCATTACCGGCTTTACTACGTAAACATGCACAAGTATAAAACATGTAAGTGACAGTTAATACGTAACCGTTGTACTATTCTTAATCATGCTATAAACGCCCACACAGACTTTAGTACATTATTATTATCTTTTTTCCGTGAATAAGTTACATGACATTGATATCATATTGTTTGGCCACGAACTGTTATACTGGCCGAAACATAAAACGCAACTCCCACACAACTGCCGGATAATAGTATTTAATATGTTCAGAGAAAATGTGTCGCATTGCGTTATATATACCCTATGAAAACAACATACGATTATAAATTATATATTTGTTCTCATGCACTTGTGTGTTTAACGTCTCTATGTAATAAAGGCGGTATCGCTGAGGTGCATATTGTTTTCTCTAGAATGATTTGTTAAGTCCACTTTGTGATGGAAATAAAACGCATTTATTCTCATTGCTATGTACATGTGCATGCAACTCGTTGTACTGTTATCGTCTTCTTTAAACGATTTGTTAACGCTAAGGAGAAAACATATGCCTCGATCATGTAGTCTTACACGACTCCTCCGCCCCTTTTTTTTGAGTTTTGAAAAGTAACTGATATTCCATAAACCCCGATTCAAAGCAAACGATGAGTGCTCATACATATATTATACAATCGTATATACCATATACATTAAACTGTTTTTTGGGGGCATACTCAACACCGATAACATAGCTGAACAAACGTATGAAAACAAATAACACGACAAAAGGGCTCGCTGAAAAAATAATCATATGGATTGGCCTGTGCCTAGGGCACTGTAACAGTAAATATTATTATACTGTGGAGTTAAATGGCACGCACTGCGATATTGAGAAGATCACATTGCTTCATGGATGATAAACACCGAGTCACAGCAAATAAAAAGCCCTCATGCACACACATATCACACATGCACATTCAAATGTACAAACGCATGACAATTGCACAATACAAACACAAATATTGGGCGAGGACAGGAGTACCGCCTTGAAATAGGCGCTCACAGTCGATTATTTACCATTTCCCTTATACAAAAGCGTTTACTCTTATGCAAACAGATTAGACCCAGATCAGACGGCTCTTGTAGGAGACTTATGATCAGGGTCTGCTCTATTTGCTCATGAAAATTGTATTATATCTGATTATATAGTATCGACCATTACTTCCTGCCAATATAAACCATTATAAAAAATCAGCCTATATATGCCCATGATGTCATTGTTTTAACTATTCTCTTGCTGGAATTTTAAATACATTTCTCCTGTTGTATAATTACATATATCTTCATTGTGTACAAGTAGTTCGCTGTGCAATCACTGCTGTGGATTGCACTGGTTGCACAATCAACTTGTAAATAGTGCAGACCCTGATGAGACAGCTCCTGCAGGAGCTGTCTCATCTGGGTCTTCACTATTTACAGGTATGTATATTGACGTGAATAGCAAGCGAATGGTTAAAATTAATAATCAACAGGTACATACTACACAGTTGCAGGTATTGTCCTGTTTTATTGACCTGTCAAATGTGAATATTCCTACGTCACTGAAAGGATATATTTAGCTTGGGTAAACCTATGTTTCAAACGCTTTTCACGAAATTCACAATAAATGTACAAGTACTCGAATGAGCCAAGTAAGAAAGCTTTTATTAGCGGAATCGATCGATATTAATCGAAGCTATATATGGCGTGTTCAGCAAGCGTATAATTTGACAGGTTAATAAAACAGGACAATACATAGAGACGTAGTGTGTGATCATTTTCGCAGATAATATTACAAACATTCTCATTAGACGTTATTTATTGTATTTATTTTGTAGTTGTATTGTAACCTTTCATTTGTGTATCTTTTTAAATATACACTGTTGTATGTCTAAATAGGTGTTCGAAGTTCTAAAACATTTTAAATGTTCAAGTGCACACAGAACATTAGCTAGTTGTAAGACTGTTGTTTAAATGTTACATAATATATAATTCGAATAAAAACCTTGATTTGCACGGGTAAACTAGGCACCGGCAGACCTCATGCACCAATACGTTTCGTAATCGCACAATGCGATTTTCTTTTATAATCGGTCACTTATAAAGTGTAAGGACTCAACATGCGGAGGTCAATGTGCTGATATTAAACTTCCTTTTGAAACAAAGGACTTGGAAATAGGTTAATATTAATGCAGGTTACATAGTGCGTTTTATTGCCCGGGTATCACTGTTTCGAGGTGGCAGAAGCGACGTTAGAAACAAATTGTCGATGGGCGTCCAATTTCCATAGTGACCCTTAAAATGCTAAAAAGGAAAACGCCATATCCAGAACAATTGACGCGTCACTTTTCCAGAAATTGCTAATACGCTTTACTGCAAGAATGTTCATGCAAGAAATAATGACATCATGACTATTGATTGAATTACCTTTTATAATGGCACATGGACTAGGGAATATTTGGCCATAGCAGAAACTATAGAATCATGTTATAAGTAATCAGAGCAGACCCTGACCAGGGTCTACTATATTTGCAAAGGCGTAGATAGGGGTATTTATGGGGTAACGGTTTAAGGTACTTCTGACCAATGTAAGCATGCACACGTTAGTAGTAGATCCAATGTAAGCATGCGCAAGTTAGTGGTAGATGGGTGTCACAACAGCTCTCGTCTTACTAAAATTTAAACGCAAGGTTGTAAAGATCTGTCCTGCTCGATATAAGCGCTAGGGAGATTTTGTACGTCATATAATAACGGGGAATGAAACGTGGATTTATCAGCAGCAGTCTGGATCAAATGTACAGTAAAAGTTTGTAAAGACCAATTCGCCGCTCTAAATACGTTTAACCAGTCGCCTGCAGCTGGATATAGAACGATCATCTTTTTTGGGAAATAGAAAGGCATCCTACTGACTCGCTATTGTCTAATATATCCTTGTTACAACCACTTTTGCAATAATAACTAGAATTACAATATATTTTATTGCAAAACTGGTTGGGATGGAAATCCTGTCCAAATTTTTATTGCTATTACAGTTGAACTTCGATAATTATGGAAAAATAGCCAAACAGGGAGAGCCACACACGAAATGACACCGCACCAAACACCATCAAACAAGAAACGGTAAAGTCACAAGACAAAACATAACAGGACGCATATCAAGACGATAAACATTAAACATTAAGCATATTAAACAACAAAATTGACCATAGGCTGAAAGCAGGAGTACCGCCTTGGAACGGCCAGTAACCAAAATAAGCTACTGGGGGACTTAACCCTGGTTTACGCGTACCCAACCTCGTCCTTATCCCACTTTCACCAAAGTCAAAATGTAAATAAAATTCCCCCTCAACTCGAACTCCAAGGGACATGCAAATTAATTCGAGATAACATAAGTTCGAGTCATCCGATTTTTAATCTGAATAATTTATCAAGGCCCAGGCTTAATACAGGTCTAAAGTAATGCTGAAAGCTCCTGTATTAAGCTGTCACATGTGTTCTAGATATCTGTAGATATACATTATTGGAGCAATTCTGTATTGTAAGTTTTGGAAGGACTGAACATTTCGTTCGAGTTATCCAGAAGTTCGAGTAATCCGAGTTCGAGATATCGAAGTTCGAGATATAGAAGTTCAACTGTACTTGACAACCAGTTTTACAAAAAACAGAATTGCAATTTTCTACACGAAAGAAATGAGTTACTGTTGCATTTCGGGTAGTTGTCACTAGTCGCCAACATCTTGATAGGAAATACCCGGATGAAAAAAAACAAAACAAACAGGCTTATCAGTAAAACAGAAAGCCAACCATATATCATTTTTTCTATATTTGAACATTGGCTGGATTAAAAGACTAGTCGCTATTTTGTTTGTTTCGACGGTAGTTGAAAACATGTTTTCGCAGCATATAAGCAATATACGAAAATAACGGACTATGTGTAAGTATTTACAACAAAGCCTCTGTAACACGAATACTTTATGAATAAATATAATGTCTTTTAACGCAAGTTGTTGTTTAATGATTGACAACAGTGAGGCAGAAATACCATGTGAGAGATTTCCGAATTACATCGTTCCGTGAATATGCTACTCATATATTTAATACCTAGATTTACACCGCGTTTTAGCGGTCGCTCTGAATGTGCTTCATTGTATTTCCATACAATATTCCAATGGGACAACAATGAACCTAATACAGCTGAACTTCGAAATCTCGAACTCGGATAACTCGAACAAAAAATCCAGTCCTTCCAAAACTAACACTACAGAATTGATCTAAATGTATCGCTACAGATATCTAGAAACACATGTGGCAGCTAAATACAGATGTAAAGTAATGCTGATAGCTCCTAAAGTAGCTTTCAGCATTACTTTAGACCTGTATTAAGCTGTGGTCTTGACAAATCTTTCAGATGAGAATTCGGATGGCTCGAACATATGTTATCTCGAACTAATTTGTACGGTCCCTTGAAGTTCGACTTATCGAAGTTCAACTTTATATTCATGATGAATCATGTATACACAGTAAATTCTCGATTATCCGAACACTAAAATACGTATTATTATGTATCTTTAAGACAGGTGGCAGCTTAATGCATGGTGAAAGTCGTGCATTCAGCAGCCGCCTGCTTAAAAGGGTTTAATTCTTCTTTACAGAGAATTTGAATAATCCAGATTCTACTGTATAGTATTTCGTCTTTCACATCTCCAATTCTGTGAACGGTATTAAACTTTCCTCGTATATCTGTTTTCAGTACAGAGGACGCCAGCTGGGTAACCAATATTTAAATGAACAAAACTTCCACTCTCTAGAAAGTCGTTAAAATACATATGTACGTGAGAGAGTCGAAACAAATATCTTAGAGGATTCAATGGTCGATATTACAGGACTACCTGAGTACTATATGTGTAAGTTATTTGTATGCTAGAAGACAGTTACTATCAGGACTGTCTAGACATTTACATTAAAGTTTCAAAGGTTTATCGCCGATGATCGTTGGATTATGAGCAATGCTTTGTAACGGTTTACTGATTTCTATTTCAGTTTACAACAACAACTTACCTAGTGACTTGAAAAACATCGACTCAGAGGCCTGTTTTAGATCAAGGCTCAAAACACATTTGTTTAGTACTTTTCATGGATAATTAATGTACAGTGTTTGTAAAGCGCAATAGAATATGCTTATAATTTTTGCGCTATATAAGTGACATGTATTTGTATTTGTATTTGTATTTAACACTTTACTCTACAGAAGCGCATTTTGGCGCCTTTACAACCAGGGTAGAGTCAGATCAGGCGGACCCTGTAAAGGGCCTTGCTAAGGGTGTGTGTTCAGTTTTCTTTTGAAATAATGTATATTTTGGTTAATATTTGTTAATCTTTGCAAACAATAGTAGACCCTGGTTTCACTGTTCGTATAAGAGCCGCCTGATCAGGGTCTGCTATGTTTGCCTATGAATTATAAGGATATGATTCTACAATTGTGAAACAGTCCCTTATAGTTATGAAGTCAGCTGAAGGCAATAAAAAAAATGCCGATCATTCTTACTAAGTGTTAATTCAAGAATTAAGAGTTAATCTTTGACCAACTTAAGGAGAACTGTTTGGTCTAAATGTAGAGTAAATCTATTAAGTAAAGTCTCAAGCAATACCTTTTAGGCAGCATCGGTCCTGATGGATCCACGCTGTTGGCAAATAGCAATCATGTCGTGGTTTCTTTTGTGTCATAAGGGTTAAATTGTCAGAGGATGAGAAGTCCTAGACTAATCCCATTTGTGCCCACGAGCCAAAATATGGGATATAGGCAAACAGTGTAGACTCTGACCAGACGCCGCATAATGCGGCGTCTGATCAGAGTCTACACTGTTTGTTGATAGGAATTTCAGTTTAAAACAAAACGAAAATGAAAATTTAGACCAGATATCTCTTAGATAATCAATGAACTAATCCAATATATAAACATGGAGGAATCCACTGGGCGCAAATGGGTTAATGTTAGGATAGTAAGATGCCTCACCGGGGCAATTCTTAAGAATAACTTGGCTTTTCAAATGACATTTGTATCTGGTTTACACAATAAAATCCGTCTCGGGCGAAATAATACAATTAGCCCTTGGATATCTTAAAGAACACACAGTGAATTATTCTCTCGCTTTGTCCAATGTAATGCAAATATAGTTTGCATTAGAAGGGTGATGTCTATAAAAACAATGAACATATCAAATGCTGTTGTAAAGAAACATGTTACCTTCAACCCATTTCAAGAAAAGGAGTAACTACAATCATCATACATTTTCAATAATATCATAAAACGTTATTCTATTACATCGTTATTATTACGATTGTCAATTATATCGACCTCGGTGGAACAGTTAACGAAACTATAACGCGAGCTGAACAAATTCTAATACATTGCGAAATAACATATCAAAATCATCAAAACATTCGAGTCTCATTCGGTGGTTTTTTATACTGGTTCTTAGCTCACCCGACACCTGAATCGTAAGTGCAAAGGTATAAGTGCCATTAAAATGACCCTATGTCCGTCGTCCGTCGTCGTGTGTCGTTAGTCGTGCGCCGTGCCTTATACGTTGTGCGTATGTTCGTCGTCAATAATTTACTCACATATCGTCTTTTATCACATAATCTGCTTTGTGGGGTGCCATAACAGAGTGCCGTATTTCTCAAAAATGCACTAGTGGATTTTTATGCAAATTAGTAATTGTTAGCCAATCGTAGCTAATTTAATCCTTAGCCATTAGTAGCGCTCCATGTGCATCGTCCGTTGTAATACCACGTTGTTTGTAAGCAATGGCGAATCGCAATCAGCTATAGCCTCTTTCATTTTCTATGGCATTTGTCAGGCTAATGTGATAAAAAGAATCTTACATTCGTATTAATTACAAATTGTTTTCATGAAACTCGTTCACTATAGTGAATATGACACGAGCTAAAGCTCGTGTCATATTATTATAATGTAACCAGGTGTTTTCTACTTTCGGTTTTAACTTTTAGTGGACTCTGTCCTCGTAAGTCACGTGTGTTCGAATTGTCAGTGCTCGCTCTATTTTTAGTAGTTGTTTATTTCACGTCATCGTTCTCTAATCGGATTGGTTGTTTCAATTCTCGTTGCCTCTTCTCGTGGTCTCGTTCGTGGTCACGTGGTATAACATCAGCTGTTCGCGGTGATTTGTGGCATTTACGTTCTGACAGAATTGAAGTTGGCTTGTGGAAAGCTTCTGGAGAAGTGATACTAAATATTGGTATGTACTTGTGAAATTAGTGTTATTCTTCGTGCTGTAAGCTGACCGTTTCGAAACTGTGCTTTTGAGAAAAGTAATATTGCGTTTCGAAGTAACTGTAATTAGTTTCCGTGGTTTCAAATTAGCAGCCTTCTTCGCTCAACACCTTTTGTGGTAGCTAACATGTTCACTAATACTTATGCATGTTTCTTACAGCACGTGGTACTGCACTGCATTGCCTGGGCGAATGAATGAGGTTGACAGCATTTGGTTCCATAAACTGGTAAGAGAAATGGTAAGCTAGACATTAGTACTGCTAGTCTTAGGTTGAATAGTTTCAGCAACATTGGAGACTGACTTTGATATTAAGTGTTAGGGATAGAGCCACTAGAACAGATAAGGACAGAGAGACACTATTTTATTAACAATGTAGCTTTATAAGCATTTACAGCTACATGCAAACAGTATAATAACTTAATTGAATACTGTATATGTATATGTTAATTCATTGATATTGTATCCTGTGTATGATAATTGCATTATATAGAATGTATTACTGAAAGTCTTCTACGACTTTGTGTCATTTCAGGATGCGTTGTTTTGCCGTGTATATGTACTGCTGTACCTGAACCTGAATAAAATCTCACTGTTCCGAACCCTAGCCGTTATCGTGTTTTGCACCCTTTATGCTCTGGGTCAAGCACTAGGCAACATTGGCGCCCAACGGGGGACCGTGTGTCCAACTTCTATCCAGGACAGCAGGTTGCTGAGCTCATATCCAGGATGGCGTGTCGCTAAGCTCATAGGTCTGACAGCGTGCCAAGCTCAGCTGGGGTCTGTGTCATCTAGCCTTGGTAGTGTGTCGTGTCGAGACGAGAGTTATCATTATCCAGGACCGTCTGTGGTATCAGATACCTGTGGTTGTCAGCATCGTGACGTGTGGGGAGCAAAGTGTCTATCAGTCTGTCAGTCGTCGGTTGCCGTTGGTGTTGTCAGCGCTGGAGTGATAGTGCAAAGACACTTGTTATCATGAATTGTGTTATTACAAGACTGTTCTAGTGGCAAAAAATTCAGCATTGCAGAGACAGGGTCATCAAAATAGCAAGTATATATAAATTTTTGTATTGTAAATATCTAGAAAACTGCAGTAACTGAACCAGATTATTTTCTCTGGACTGTGGCTTTGTGTCTTTGTAAATTCATTCTAAATTTAATGTTTTCAAACAGTTACCTGCAGCTTCTGATATTGTGTGTTCTTGACAGTGTGACATTGTAAGTAAGAATGAGATTCACTCTTGCACAGTTTAGTTAACTGGTGGTGGGACCACGTCACTGATTATTAAGGGTTTTCACTGGTGAAGGTTAACAGAAAACAAAGACTTCTAATATTAACAAATAATTAACTTCAGGGTAACCTTAATTTGAGCTGCTATTTTGAAATCCATTCAAGATATTTAAAATGAAATAAATTATTTCAGCTCTTACTTAGATATACAGTACTAGGGTCAGTTTACAGCAGAACCGGATCTATTACTTTTTATTGTTTGAACTCTGTCAATCCGTCTTGTTCAGTCAACAGTTCTGGTTTGTTGGAATTCTTGCTCTTGGACCTTGAAACACTGTAACTTCTGTGCATTAATTTGAATTGATTTTTAAGTTTGAATTTGGATTTAAAAAAAAATTCTTATTACATTCTTGCAAACAGAATTTGAGTTGGTCAGTTATTTGAAAGTTTGGGGTTCATATTAGTCTCGTTTGATAATTTTGGCCAGTATAATGTGACTTCCTGTTGTTTGACCTTGACCGACATTGGGATCATCATAATGTGACTTCCTGTTGTTTGACCTTGACCGACATTGGGATCATCATAATGTGACTTCCTGTTTAGACTTAGTAGTTTACAGTAGTTAGTATTTCAGCACAGCAGTAGCCACGTTATTAGTAAAATCTCCTCCCATAGTTATTGAAAATACTTCTTTTCAGCACACCGGAAGAATTTATTATTCGGACTTAGCATATTTAAACTGAAATTTGAGATACTCAGATTCCAGTTTTGTTTTTTTAAATAGTGCTTTCTGCGGAATAGTTTTCGCGTACTATAGTATACTACAACCTGTGTGATGCATTAGTTCTTCTTTTACTGACATTGATATAGATTAAGGTATTTAATTACAATAATTTCTACTTTGAATTATTGGTACGAGATTTAATTTCGGAATTGACTTATAATTACTTAGGAAATATTTCACTTTGACTGGTCACTGAAGCAGACAGTTGTTTGTTGTTCTTATAAGGGCTTAGCTTCGGTCTTTAATCATTTTACATCATTAATAATTTGATAGGGTTAAATTATACTTAGTAAAATTATTAATTAGTACTAAATCAACTTGAAATTTGAAATAAATTAACTTAGTGCTTGAATGTTTGGACTTTACATTTAATGGAAGCATTGAGTTTAATGTACTTACGTTAGGCATCGCAAATTAACTTAGTAATTTTATTTAGTTTAGGTTAATTGATATTTGCTGGGGTCTACCCTCATTAAGTCATTCAGTTTAGATCTACTTAATCACTAGTTGGATCTACCCTCGTGTAACTTAAGCTTTAACTTGAATTTACCTTGCATTAAGCATTCATTTCGAAGAAAGTGCATACACACACAGGCTTGTCGATACTAGATTATTACCACATTTACTCGACGCGGTGTTTTGTTGCGAATAGCCGTTACGCAGACTTTACACGCATGTAAAGAGCATTACATAAACATTATTCCAAATATTTAGGATACTACAATAGTTTCAAATAAGAGAACCTTGTGTTTGATTATTCATTACGCGGGAGTCTTGGAGAGTATCTACAGTATAGCCGTGAAACTTTATCAGTGAATACTAGTGAACTTTTGTTTTATTTGAGACACAATTGTATAGCGGTATGAGCCGATCGGATGATGAAGACTCGAAGGCAGATATGGCGGTAGGCGGATCACCAAAGAAGGAAGCTGCAGCAAGGCCGAAGACTAAGGTTAAAGGTGTTTCTGATGAGGAAGCTAGATTGTTGGAGGCCATGCACATCTTAGGGATTAAACCAAGGCTTGATAGCCCGGAAGATATTGCCAAGTTGATGAAAGTTTTTGGCAAAGATCCAGATCCAAGTAGACGCTCACCTACTCCTACCTCAGATCCTACACCAAAGGGTAGTACATACCACTTTCCAAAGCTGTCAAACTTTTATGGTGAAGCTGGAAGAGGGGAGGTTAGTTGGCCTACTTATAAGTATGAAGTGGAGGCTTTACTTAGACAGGCAATGTTCACTGAGGAACAAATATTACTTGGAATGAGAAGATCCCTGAAAGGCAGTGCCGGAGATACCATTCGACGACTTGGATATGATGTCACAGTTAGAGAAGTTTTGAAAGAACTGCAAGGTGACTTTGGTGACAGAGAGAAACAAGATACAGTTTTGAGAAAGTTTTATTCTTGTCAACAGCTGCCAAATGAATCGGTAGATGCCTATGCTTCTAGACTTGAAGAATTGTTTGATAAGGCAGTGGAATGGAAAATCTTTAAGAGGATTGAGAGGAACACCATTTTGAAGTGTGCTTTACACTGTGGTTTGGAGAACGAGCTGAATCTACTGACTGTATATCAGAAGGACAACATCACTGATTATATTGACTTCAAGACAGAACTTAAAGAAGTGGAGATGAAAAGAAAGAAGGAGCAGACAATGAAAGCAGAGGCAAAACCTTGTAATCCAATTCAGAAAGGAGTTGATAAACAAGAAGAGTCAGAGGTGACTAAGCTGTTGAGGCAGATAGAAGAAAGGATGGAGAGGATAGAACAAGAGCAACAGAAGGTTAAATCAGAAGGTGAAGTCAGACATTCTAGCTGGAGAGGCCCAGCTCGGTCAGATCGATGGCACCAAGGCTACCGAGGGAGAGGCCAGCCATCCGGTCGTGGCAATTACAGGCCATATCGTCCTGTTGGAAGCAGTACCTTTGCTCCAACTTGTTACTTATGTAATAAGAAAGGACACGTACAGATTAATTGTCCGACCATCACTGCACAGTTATTTTGCAGCTTTTGCAAGGAAAAGGGACATCTACGAAAGGACTGCCCAAACATGTAAGTGCTCCGGTTGTTGGACCAAGCCCGAGCACGCAGAGAAGCAAAGGTCCAGAATTAGTAGGGGAGACTAACGAGGTCAACATTACTATAGGAAACCAGCCAGCAAAAGCACTTTTAGATACAGGGAGCGTTGTCAGTATTATTTCTGAATCATTTTATTCTCAGAATTTGAAAGATGTTGCACTTCAACCAGTAGGGGATATAATAAACATAGAATGTGCCGATGGAAACAAACTCCCATACAAAGGATATATAGAAAGTGATGTGCAAGTTGATAATGGTTTACCTAATTCAAAACCTTTGCCATGTCTTCTTTTAGTTGCACCAGATACAAATTATTCATTTAGAACACCCATTATTCTGGGAACCAATGTTTTAACAGAGTTAATGGAGGAATGCAAGCAGAACCATGGTGAACAGTTCCTTCAACGTGCCAATCTTTTTACTCCATGGTACCTTAGTTTCAGAACTATGGCACTCCGGGAGAAAGAACTCAAGAGAAACAAGAATCGGATTGCTGTGGTCAAGTGTGCCTCTGTAGAGAAGATTATTCTCAAACCGAATCAGTCTCTTGATGTGATCGGTTTTACTGATGGTGAACTCGACTATCCTCAGACAACAGCTATTATCCAAGAGAGTTCGGCAAGTCATCTTTCACCGAATATTGATATTTCGCCAGCAGTCATTCAATATAATTATAGAAGGAATAGAGAAGTTAAGGTGAATTTGTCAAATCTCACCACTCAGCCAGTTACCATCGCACCAAGATCAATTCTTTGTGAAATACAACCGGTTACGGTAGCAGAGGATGTTTTCGGAAGAATCGAAGATCAGAACAAGGATAGCATCATCGACAGCCTTAACATTGACGAAGCTAATATTTTGGTAGCCGAACAGAAGGAAAAGCTTATACAGTTGCTTCAACACCACAAAGATATCTTTTCAACAAGTGACACTGACATTGGAATCTGCAACAAGATAAAACATCGGATCGACTTAATGACAGATATTCCTTTTAAGCAACGCCATCGACGCGTTCCACCACATATGATAGAGGAAGTTAAGCAGCACATAGAGCAACTTTTGGCAGCAGGAGTAATTCGACCGTCTAAATCTCCATACACATCTAATGTTGTCTTGGTCAGGAAGAAGAATGGAAAATTGAGGATGTGTGTCGACTACCGTCAACTCAATAGCATTACTGTTAAGGATTCATTTGCTTTGCCCAGGATGGAAGAAATCTTTGACTGTTTAAATGGTGCCAAGTATTTTTCCACCATAGATATGAAGTCCGGTTATCACCAGATCGAGGTAGAGGAGATACACAAGGAACGTACAGCATTTACAGTTGGCTCCCTTGGGTTTTATGAATACAATAAGATGCCTTTTGGATTATGTAATAGTCCGGCCACGTATCAACGCATAATGCAAGAAATTCTAGGAGATCTTAATATGAAAATCTGCCTGATTTATCTGGATGATCTCATTATTTTTAGTGATTCGTTTGAACAACATCTTGAACGTATGGATACAATCTTGGAAACTCTCCATCAGGCCAACCTTAAACTTGCGCCTGAGAAATGCTTCTTCTTCAAACCAAGAGTCAATTTTCTAGGACATGTCGTTAGTGGTGAAGGAATAGAAACTCAGCCTGAGAAAGTAGACAAGATCAGAAATTGGCCTACACCTTCAAACCCGGACGAACTGCGTTCATTTTTGGCATTTGCAGGGTACTACCGGAAATTTATAAAGGACTTCAGCAAGATTATTCGGCCGCTTTCAGAACTATTGCCACCTACATCCACTAAGAAAGGACAAAAGAAAACACTCTCACCTTGGAAATGGACTGAGAATGAGCAGCACATTTTTGAGCAGTTGAAGCAAATTCTTTCTTCTCCGCCTATCTTGGCCTATCCAGACTTTACTGAACCATTTGAGCTACACACCGATGCTTCGGACACAGCTCTTGGCGCAGTTCTGTACCAGACACAAGAGGGAAAGCAGCGAGTGATTGCCTATGCCAGTCGTGCACTGAATAAGGCTGAAAAGAACTATACAACCTTCAAGCGTGAATTCTTGGCTTTGAAATGGGCTGTGACTGAGAAGTTCTCGGATTATCTGACGTCAAATCATTTCACCGTCTATACCGATAATAATCCTCTCACATATATTCTTTCAAGTGCGAAACTTGACGCAACTGGTCAACGATGGGCATCCACATTGGGCCAATACTCGTTTGACATCTACTATCGACCAGGTTCTAAGAACGCAGATGCAGATGCAATGAGCAGATTTCCGCATGAGAGATTTCAGGACAGGGAAAGCAATGAAATGATATCAATCCAGGATAATACTGTCAAAGCCATTTGTAACGTCATTGCGATACCATTCTTTGAAACTCTGCCAGTATATAGTCTTAACATCAATGAAATCATGGATGAGCCAGGAATGTTACTTGCACAGAGAGAAATGAGAGAAATTCGTAGGGCTCAACGACAGGATGAAACCATAGACAGATGGAGAAGAGCTGTCATAGACAACAAAGTACCAACAGGGTTTTTGAAGAAAGATGATCTCACCATGAAAAGGCAATTCAAGAATCTAAAGATTAAAAGAGGTATATTATTTAGGTCTGTCAATACAGACGAAGAATACATAGAACAGCTTGTCGTTCCACACTGTTATAGGGAAGAGATCCTCAGAGGTATTCACAACGACGTTGGCCATCCTGGCCAGGAGAGAACTCTAAGACTGATGAGAGATAGATTTTACTGGCCTGGAGTGAGCACTGATGTGTCTCGTTGGATTTCTAAGTGTGAACGATGTGTCAGAAGGAAATCAACCATAGATAAGGCGCCACTGGTAAATGTCCATAGCTCGTATCCACTGGAACTAGTATGTATGGATTTCTTATCTTTAGAACCTTCAAAAGGAAACATAGGGAACATCTTAATCATCACGGATCATTATACCAAATTTGCAAAAGCCGTTCCGACAAGGAATCAGACAGCCAGGACAACTGCTGAAGCACTCTACAATGAATTTATAGTCAATTTTGGGATTCCTACCAGACTGCATTCAGACCAAGGCGCCAATTTTGAAAGTGATATCATCAAAGAACTCTGTCACATCACCAATATGAAGAAGAGCCATACTAGTCCATACCATCCACAAGGAAATGCGGGCCCAGAACGGTTTAACCGTACATTACTTGGCATGCTTGGAACCCTAGAAGATGACCAAAAGAAGGATTGGAAGAAGTATGTTAACTCATTGGTTTACTTCTACAATTGTACGCCGCATGAAGCCACTAGAGTTTCTCCGTACGAACTTCTATTTGGTCGGAAGCCAAAACTGCCAATAGATGCTATGTTCGAGAATGCCAGAGAAGTTACCAACAAAACTGCTTCTGAATACTTGCAGGATCTACAAGAAAGGATGGCCATGGCACATAATATTGTTAAACATCATACACAGAAATCACAAGACAAGCAGAAGAAATATTACGATAGGAAGAGTAAACCAGTCAATATATCAGTTGGAGACAAAGTGTTAGTTAAAAAGCTTGCATTTGATGGAAAGCATAAAATTGAGGACAGGTTTGAAGCGGATACATTTGTGGTCATAGATCAACCAAGGGCAGATATTCCTGTATACAAGATCAAGTCTGAAGTCACTGGGAATGAACGTACACTACATAAAAATCATCTACTCCCAGTTGATTTTCTTTCAGGACGGGATGATTTTGTGGACAATATAACCACTGACATCGTTGATGGTATAGATGTGGGAATTCAGAAGAAAGTACAATATGAAGCTGATGTAGCAGATAGTGAAGACGACTCAGAATCAGAAGGGTTGTGCTATGCATATGAAGCTTGGCAGATTGGGGACGCCCATAATCCAGATGAAACTGATAATCATCTCACAGCAGATATGGCAAGGCCTGAAATTGAAAATGAGGACGTTACTCATGTTTCAACTTGTGAAGAAAACATTGTTGACGCAGATGATATTCTTCATACAGATGCAGTTGATGCGGAAGATGCAAATACAACAAATACAGAAGTGAATGCTTCATTTGAAGATGTAAGCCGAATCTCAGAGGGAGATGATACGGAGCACTCAGCCGTAGAAAGTTCTGTAGATGTTGCTAAGGAAACTGATTCATCTAGTAATACAGAAGCCCTTGCAGAAGAACTGATAGAACCTGTAGAAACATCGAAAGAACCTGAAAGTTCATGGAGTCCAGTGCCTGCACCGAGACGATCTGTTCGGGAAAGGAAACCTCCAGACAGATTCAGAGACTTTCACCTGTATCAAATGCAGAATGGTCCTTATGACCGCAAGCTTAAAGCTATGGAAGCACTTATGATTTCTGGTGCTCTGAATAGTGTTGATACTGAGATAGCACATAAAATCCTAGAAAGTATTTTGCAGTAAATATCTGTATAAGTATTTTCAGTGAAATAATCAGTCCAGTGATTAGGAATTGCTATCACTTGTTTTAATCTGTTTTTTTTTTAATATGATTTGTCATTTGTATATAAATGTAATGCATATTTAATTAAACTGGATGAAATCATTAATGAATGACTTCTGTATTGTGTTCATGTGTACACTTTCAATTTCAAAAGCGTTGCTTTTGGTTGAATATATTAAAATTTTGAATAGTTGTCTAGTTTGATTATAGCTAGATGGCTTTTGGTATATTGTATCACTGAGTAGTTCACATTTTTACTGCTCGTGGCTACTGCTGTGCTGATGTAGATAGTTTATGTAGCATTAGTAGTAGTAAGTAGTAATAGTAGATAGTTGGTAGGTATACAGCGACTTGACGATATGACGGGACGTCATTTTGGAAAGAGGGGGAGGGTGTAACCAGGTGTTTTCTACTTTCGGTTTTAACTTTTAGTGGACTCTGTCCTCGTAAGTCACGTGTGTTCGAATTGTCAGTGCTCGCTCTATTTTTAGTAGTTGTTTATTTCACGTCATCGTTCTCTAATCGGATTGGTTGTTTCAATTCTCGTTGCCTCTTCTCGTGGTCTCGTTCGTGGTCACGTGGTATAACATCAGCTGTTCGCGGTGATTTGTGGCATTTACGTTCTGACAGAATTGAAGTTGGCTTGTGGAAAGCTTCTGGAGAAGTGATACTAAATATTGGTATGTACTTGTGAAATTAGTGTTATTCTTCGTGCTGTAAGCTGACCGTTTCGAAACTGTGCTTTTGAGAAAAGTAATATTGCGTTTCGAAGTAACTGTAATTAGTTTCCGTGGTTTCAAATTAGCAGCCTTCTTCGCTCAACACCTTTTGTGGTAGCTAACATGTTCACTAATACTTATGCATGTTTCTTACAGCACGTGGTACTGCACTGCATTGCCTGGGCGAATGAATGAGGTTGACAGCATTTGGTTCCATAAACTGGTAAGAGAAATGGTAAGCTAGACATTAGTACTGCTAGTCTTAGGTTGAATAGTTTCAGCAACATTGGAGACTGACTTTGATATTAAGTGTTAGGGATAGAGCCACTAGAACAGATAAGGACAGAGAGACACTATTTTATTAACAATGTAGCTTTATAAGCATTTACAGCTACATGCAAACAGTATAATAACTTAATTGAATACTGTATATGTATATGTTAATTCATTGATATTGTATCCTGTGTATGATAATTGCATTATATAGAATGTATTACTGAAAGTCTTCTACGACTTTGTGTCATTTCAGGATGCGTTGTTTTGCCGTGTATATGTACTGCTGTACCTGAACCTGAATAAAATCTCACTGTTCCGAACCCTAGCCGTTATCGTGTTTTGCACCCTTTATGCTCTGGGTCAAGCACTAGGCAACAATAATAAACACGTTTCATAAAAACAATTTGTAACTAGTGTTTGTTTTTTGAGAAAACATATGTCTCCCCCCCGGTACCCCGCCCCCGCACCCATAAAATGAACGAAATCACCCCCTGGCACCCTCTACCCTGGCACGCATAAGAGGAATAAATTCATATGTCAAAATAGTATAGGAGGAGTTAGCTGCACAATACGTATTCGCTATTACTCTATATAAGGAAAAACTCCAAAGGGTCATAACTTCTGTCAAAATTCTTGAAGCCAAAATTCCAAACCACATGACCATCCTAACATATAGCTGTTTCATATGTAAAAGTTTGAAGTAAATCCCTCAAATAGTGTAAAGGAGTTAGCTGCACAATATATGGCCATAACTTCTGTCAAAAGTGTTGCAGCCACAAGTCCAAACCAAATGACCATCCTCACATATAACTGGTTCATATGTAAAGGTTTGAAGTAAAACCCTGAAATAGTGTAGGAGGAGTTACATGTAGCTGCACAAGATGTTTTCGCTATATATTCTATATAAGGAAAATAGTGTTGGAGGAGTTAGCTGCACAAGATCTGTTTGCTATAAGGACAAATATAGCTGGTTCTTATGTAAAATTTTGAAGTAAATCCCCCAAATAGTGCAGGAGGAGTTAGCTGCACAATATATTTTCGCTATATATTCTATATAAGGAAAAATACAAAGGGCCATAACTTCTGTCAAAATTGTTGCAGCCAAAAGTCCAAACCATATGACCATCCTCACATATAACTGGACCATATGTAAAAGTTTGAATGAAATCCCTTTAATAGTGTAGGAGGAGTTAGCTGCACAAGGATTTTAACAGACAGACAGACGGACGGACGGACGAAAACACAGACAGAAAACACAAAATCAATATGTCTCCCTCCCCTAAAGGGGCGGGGGGGGGGGGAGACATAATTAACACGAATGTATGGTCCTCTATCTCTGAAACTACTGAAAGGAAATTGACACAAATGGCTATAATATTCCGTAGATGGTGCTCTTTCAATATTCTTCAAATGGTTTACTTCCATGAAGTGCAGTGCATTAAATGGTTTTACCAAAACAGCATATACAACTCAATTACCTTCCTTCGCCCGGGACATGGTTAAGCAAATCTAGCACAAAACATTGCCGAAACGCAATGGACCGCTATACCTTTATTTGATTTCATGTTCATTTAAAAGTAATGGTATTCACAGTGCACTGTACAAGTATTCTTAAAGAGATCTACGCACTGTGAATTTGGATAACAGTTTGTTTGGATAACAAATGTTTCACAGATATAACTGTCTGTCCGAATCAAGCATGCGATATGTGGATACAGTTTGTTTCACTTAAATATGTTTTCGTTTCACATGCACATTTCTACTGTATTTGCCATCGCGGTTGTTATAGGTTAGTCGGAGAGGGAATATGTTTATTTTACACTGTCTTTTAGGATGTTTGTCTTTTAGGTTGGGTATGGAATAAGTCTGAGGTTGGGCGCCCCATAGCCCGTTAAACCCCTAGTGACATTTTTCTCTGACCGTTCCAAGGCGGTACTTCTATTTCCCCCTAGTGCTTGTTTGTTATGTCTTTGTGCGTGTGTTTTTATTTATAAGCATGTACATTTACTTTTTTCGTCCTGGTGCTGTTCGGGCGGTTGTGTGTTGTATGCGTTGGTTCCTGCATGACGCATACATGTACATTTAAAAATATTCACAAATGTCGGCAGAGTAATTGTGAGTTTGCACACCTTTCATTATCTTCAATTGAAATCCGTCCTTCCCGCAATTTAGACCAATGCACGACTGCACTTTAGATTTTTGCTGATACTCCTGATCATATTAAACGTTTCTGTGGCGTTTTTTTCTAACCATTCACATAATGATTATCACTGCTTTTATTTCGACGTCGCCCGTTGGCTCAAGTTTTCTTCCAATGAAGCGTGAGTCACAGTGCAATATTCTATGTAACTAGACAAGTTTTTAACGCAGCGTTCTAAAGATTTTAACAGATATAACATCATGGTGTCACCCTACGTTAGTGGATTTAACGCAAAATTCTGTTCTATTATTGGGTAATTGTTGACATGTTCTTGAAAGCCGTATAACTTATCGATTCTTCCAACTATTGGGTGCCCCTGATAGCACAATGTATACAGGTGTTTCGGAATCACTTTAAATATAAAACATACTAGAAACAAGACTTCACTTGTTCATAAAAGTACCGTTAATATTGTATAAATTACGGGTTAAAATTTCGGGCGGAAGGTTGGGGGGAGTATACGAACATAGATAACAACGCTCGTACATAGATTTATATATATAGTATATAACACACTTGCTATATTCCGACTTTGATCAGTACCGGACTCCTAACAATACAATCAGTACCGGACTCCTAACAGTACAATCAGTACCGGACTCCTAACAGTACAATACGCAATATAAGTTCCGTTCATAGCAATATCTCTCCCCGTGTGTCTGTCTGCCTGTTTATCTGTCTACCAGTCTGTTTGTCTCTCTCCAGTCTCTCTTTCTGCTTTTCTGTCGCTGTCACCTCGTTCTCTCTCTTCTGCTGCGTAAATGTTCCTACTAAATTGATGGAAATCCAAAGTCAAACAGTCGGAAACGTGATAGAAAATTGAGACTGACTAAAACATTCATTTAACCACCATTTCACGTTTTCCACACACCTTAAATCCATCAAATCGTTAAAACCTTCTGGCAGAATGGCTTACTCATTCCAAATATTTCATTAGTGGGATTAGATATTAATCGCTATCTGACAATGCACTTGAACTCTGTATAACGATACAGAGTTGGCGCGTCTTACCCGAATGGGTAAAACTGTATTTTACTGGTAATTGTTTACGTTTATTTCATTGGAAAATAACATATTTTGGACAACTAGGATGGCTGCCAGATATACACAATAGGCAAATGTAATTAATGCGCGACACTTAATAACAGTAGGATGTATAGAACTCCGCAAAAGGTAAACGTAAGTTAACTGTCCTTGTTTTTAACCGGTCTATTGTAAAAACCTCTAAACTGGAGGTTAAATTTGTTTAAATATCGGTCTTGGAGACAGGTGGTGAAATTATACAGAGAGAGCTCCCGATTGTAAGAATATACAGGCCTATAACTATCTAAATTATTCAGTAGACACGGATACGACAGTTCCTCTAATCAAGGTCTGTGTATATCATAGTATACATCTCTTAGTAAAAGTTCATGTCGTAACTAATTAAACTTCAGCATACTTAAGGATCATATTTCAATCTAGATATGTAGCATATCTATTAAAACATTTCCGTCAAGTGCTATCAGGCAGACTTGATTCTGTTGAATCGAAACTGTTGATAAATAATAACAAGATTGCATTGTGCATGATAAGGGTTCAAGTATCAGTTTACGAAAGACTTAATGCAATGCTAGTTCTCCATGAAAATAACAATTACAGTAATCGATGCTACGAACTTTTAATAAGAAGGAATTTATGTTTTTGTAGGCAAGTGACTGTTTAAAGACATTACCCAGGTCCATTCAATGATTCCCCCCCCCCCAAATTGTTCTCAATAGGCGTGAAAGTAACAGTAAAAGCATGATACAAGTGTGCAAAATATGGCAAGCCGTCTCATTCTGTCTAGAGAGGCCCTGACATACAATTGGTCAAGGGGAACACACTCAAAAGACCATTGTTGGTCAGAACCCAATAGAAGTTCAACCCTTAAGAAGCCTACCACTAACAAACAAAGGGCCATATGCAAACAGGTTGGATCCAGATGAGACGTCAAGTAACTCGGCATCTTATCTGGATCCAAGCTATTTGATAGACAACATTTTCACAAATCTTTACAAACTATGAAGCACTTTCACATTTGAAGCAGACAAGCAATATAGCAGATGAATATTTTACCCGGCGTCTGATCTGGCTCCTAACTGTTTGCAATGGAAATAATTGTTTTAGCATAAACGCGTTTAATGGGAAAGAATAACGTGTTCTCCACTGTGTGTGTGTGTCTGTGTGAATGTCTGTGAAGGTCTCCTTTCTTTGGAATTATTATGACCAACGATTGTGTCCATGGAGTGGACCAGACCCCTGTTTTCCATATTGTTTCGCCCTACGTAGGTGTATTTTTTATGCCCGATATCCCACCTGGACCTGAAAATGTATTGTACTGCTGATGAGCATGGGAACAAACTAGATAGGTCTCCATACACCTGTAGAAAATTTCTGGCTTTTGCAGCGAAATAAAATGTTGTCTGCGTAGGGCAATACTTCCAAAAGAGATGTCCCACAGAGTTATTATCCTTGGACACAGCTGCCTTTTCTCCCAACAAGGTCTATCAGAATATGTAAATACTGCTCAGAAAGTTATAATTTAACCCCTGCACCCTGCACTTGATCTCAATGAGATATATTTGTATGTGGAGTGTCATGAATTTAGGTTGAGCAGTTTAGAAGACATTCACAGGCCGAACGGACAAAGCGGGGCCTATATGCTCCTTCTTATAGTTTCAGGGAGCATAATAAAAAATAAAAACATATACAGCATTAGTGACAAGCTAATCATTTCCAAATCATCAAATGTAAGAGACGGGCCTCACATGGAACGCTCCAGTGGTTCTTGACAGGCAGACTGCTATAGCTCTTACCATGTGCCGCATGCTTTTTCACAGGTTAGCTGTAAAGACCCAAGCCGGCCAAGGGAATGTCTTTAATGCAAGGTGAAAGTAATGCGGAAAGCTCCGCATTAAGCTGCCATCTGTGTTAAAGATCAATAAATGGTACGTATTTTAGTGATCGTAGTATCGAGATTTTACTGTAGTTCGATAATGAAACACGGATATTAGAATGTTCGGCAATAGCAGACACTGTAGAAACATAACTATATTATAGCATGCTTAAACTGAGTAGACCCTGATCAGACGTATTTACAGAAATTGTATAATCTGGATCTACTCTGTTGGCAAAGACGCCGAAATATGGTTTATAGTGTAAATGTTTCTTAGAGGTAGGTGCATCTTTAGAATTTGTTGACAGTATTTTGACGAGGAACATAGGCAGACAATTTCCAAGAAAGGTTTAATAGACATGTGTTATCCATGATATTAATGGTATATAGTATTGATTACAGGTTGTTGCGTATTAAACTAAAACTATAATATGTGGTGATTAGTGATTCATCGCGTTTAATGTGAGCAATCATACTTATTATAGTTCAGATCATGTTGTAAATAAACACACGGTGCCTCTAATTGGATTAGAGAAACATGCTGTATGCAATATAAAAACACACATATCTCTCAACTCCCTCTCTCATCCTCTCCCTGTCTCTAAACCCAACCCCTACCACTCTCTTTGCTTATATTTCTGTATTGGCACTATCCATGATCGATAAATGTAAGTCAAACGTCGGAAATGTAGTAAATTCAGAATGATTCTAAAAACCGTACAACATTTTTCAGTAGCATATACAACCAACTCTTATTCGGGGTCACATGATTCGCTATTGGAAAATGCAGTTGAACTAATTATTTCTAATGTTTATGGTGGTGTTTTTGCTGCTGACCGTGCCAAGGCGGTATTCTCTTTGTCACCCTTCCTTTTGTTTGCCTTGCGTCTTTGTGCTTGTGGTTTGTTCATGTTGTGGAACGTTTGTCCCTGGTTCTTGTGTCTCTTTTGGTGTTTTCTGTGTTCATTTCATGTGTGTCTGTGTGCGTTTGGGTGTGTGGTTGTGTGTGTGTGTGTGTCATGCTGTCTATCGGTGTTTTGGTGGTGGTTGCGTCTTGCATGTGGCTTTGCCTGCTTGACTTTACTACTTTTCCATATGATACTGTTCATGGGTTGCATTTACTTTTATGAACATAACGTCCCTCACGCTGACTATGGAAATTAACACAATCTATTTCCTGCTTTTGGAGAGAGGTGATAGGTTAATGTATCACCGAACAAATTGGTTTTAGCTTTGCTCAACATTAAACAACTACCTTGAACGGTGTTGAAATGTCGCTGTAGATTAGTAATACTGCATGGATATTCCACAGTATTCAGCACTCTATGAAAGCAACCTCTTAAATCCAAACACGGAAGGAGGACGTCGGATATCTGTACTATTTCGTTTTTGTCGTACCCTTTATTACTTTTCTGCAGTTACTTTGTTTGCAGCTCGATCACTAACGATAGGTGGTTACAGTTTGTTTCACTAAAATGTTTTCGTTTTACATGCACTTTACCACCGTTTTTGCCATTGCGGTTGATGAAGTTCGCCTCGTCCCATTTGAATATTTGCTGGCAGTGTATAGTTCATATTAGGGACACTAAGCACTGCATAATATAGACTATACACTGCCAGGCAATATTCGTATGGGACTCGGCTTCGCCTCAGCCCATATAAATATCTGCTGGCTGTGTATAGCCCATATTAGGGACACTAAGCACTGCATAACGAATTTTTATCTTACCTCCTACTAAATTCTTGTCATTCCATTGGTCAATAGTGGTCACGAGAAAACCCCATAGATTCCTTATGGGGGTACTAAAATCCTTATCATGGCTTTACAAGAGTTACTACCCTTACTTAACAGCCATATGCTTTTCTGTTACAAATAATATTTTTTTATGTTTATCCTTATAGTTTTAAAAAATGCATACATATAATTTATGTTTTAATTTGAGTTGAAATATAAACATTGTAATTAGTTTTACAATGATAAAAAAGAAAAAAAGAAAATATATAAACGAGATTTGAGGCAAATAAAGAATATTTACTTTAATTCTTCGCCTCGTCCCATATTAATATTTGCTGGCAGTGTATAGTCCATATTAGTGACACTAAGCACTGCATAACGAATTTATCTTACCAACTACCTTTAATGTCAAGTATTTACACGCATGTTTGCATCATAGGCCTACATGTATGGCTTTCCGTGGGGAAACAAGGGACTTAACTGTTGCAAACTTGATATTACAATTAGTGCAGAAAACAATTACCCCCTTTAATAGTATTAAAGAACATATTTTTTATTAGCCTCAAATCTCGTTTATATATTTTGTTATTTTCTTTTTTATCATTGTAAAACTAATTATCACAGACTCACCTTCTATCGAACCTCACCTGTTTACCGAACCTTTCATTTTTTTGTATTTTTACGCATACACAAGTGCACACTACGTCATAAAATCATGAGTACCGTTGCCTTGTCTGTAAACAACGCCTCGTAGCTTTAAAAACGAAATATACGTCATAAACAGGTCAATACAGTTTATTTTTCCTTCAACTATGCTAAACATGAGAAAACTCTTAATACGTTATAGAATATCAACATAAATTGAAAAGTATACCACATTGAAAATGTTTGACAGCTCTGACCCCTTTAGCTTATGCAAAGGTCGCGTGCCCATGATGAAATCACGTGACTATGAGTATTATGTCACAGTAAACAGTTTCTAAAATAAGGTTCGATAAGCAGGTGACATTTTTCTGGCAGCCATTTTTGTTTTTGTTATGCGAGTGGTGGGGAAGACTGGATTGTTTGGGGATTAATAGATGAGAATAAAATTACTTAATTGTTTCAAGGTATGTATAAAAGATTTTTTTGAACTGCTGATTTATTATTTTCTTCAATATTCACAGTAAACGTTTTCTGTTCCTTGTCAAAGGTTAAGAGGTTCGATAGACGGTACCATGCTAATGTTTACATTTGAACTAAAGCATACATTATATGTATGCATTTTTTAAATCTGTAAGGATAAACATAAATGATTATTATAAGAGAAAAGCATATGGCTGTCAAGTAAGGGAAGTAACTCTTGTAAAGCCATGATATACTAAAACCCATCTATGGGGTTTTCTCGTGACCTCAATTGACCGACAGATCGACTAGAATTGAGTAGTAGGTAAGATAAGTATATTTACACTGTTTGTTTGTTAGGGTGGGGATTGAATATGTGTGAGGTTGGGCGCCCCTAAACTGGTTTAACCCCCCCCCTCTCCCTGTGTTGCGTGTCACAGACCGTTCCAAGGCGGTACCTCCATCATCCCCCTATTGTATGTTTGTTTTGTCTCTGTGAGTCTCTTTGTGTTTTTGATAGGTGTGCACATTTGCTGTGTTTTCTAGTGTTGTTGTTCGGACGGCTGTTTGTTCTGCATGTGGTGTTTCCTGTATGACTCATATTTGAACTTTGATCATTGTGCATAATGGCTAGGCGACATCATTTTACGAAAGGAAACAAACAATATTGGTTGGATGCGTGTGGCTTGCCATGTTAAACATTTTCTCTGCTAATGATTCATTTATGATCTCAAGTGTCAACAGATTGGATTCATTATTATTCAGTTTGTCATCAGTTTCCAAACTGTATGTTTAAACTAAAGAGACATATCAAACGAAAATAAGGGCAGACTATAACTTTTGCAAATGTCACATTTTGGCAGAAGGCTAAAGAGCAGAGATTTGTCATGCATCTGACCGATGGTAAGTGAAATCCTAGATTTGTTAGATTCTTAACGAAGGAAGGTGTTATCCTTACCGAAGGTATGTGAACTCATGACAGAAGGTATGTGAAACTCAATATTAAAAGTCAACGGCCCGTGAAACAGAGCAATTTCTGTGCCATAATACATATATGCAAATATTACCGAATGCTTTTTATGCTAACGTGAACAGTCCTTGAATTCCGGCTCAAGAATACAGCCGGAGATATGACTTTACGCAGAGGTGTTCGTCAATTTATATGGATCCATTAAATTTCAAACGTTGTCGTATATTACCCCATGTAATTTTCGGCGATAAAAGGTGATAAGCTTCAACCATTTAAAGCTAGGCCCGCAATGTCAGCCTTTTCAGAACATATCAGATTGAACGAAACATGGGTAGCACATGTCAGTAAAAATTGTTTGCTTTATAACTTGCGTAATTTGTCAATGTTTGTTTACCTTCTATAACTGATCAATCGTTGCACTCACATACAAACATAAGTTTCACCCTTTTCAATCAATCTGTCGCCACATTCAGCTTGTTAGTTACGATTTGCTTTTCATCCGAGACAAACTATTTAAATTAATGTTATTTGTTACCGCACGAACAGTATGCCAAAATATTATTCTTTAAACATAGTGCAAATTCCCATGAGCACATATGATTCATAAACTTCCATTAACCCTTCGCTTGCTATTCACGTCAATACACCTACCTGTAAATAGTGAAGACCCAGATGAGACAGGTCCTGCAGGAGCTGTCTCATCAGGGTCTGCACTATTTACAAATTGATATTGTGCAACCAGCGCACTCCGCAGCAGTTATTGCACAGCGAAATGCGTGTACACAGTGAAGATACATGTAATTATACACCAGGGCATGGGTGAAGAAGGAGAAAAGTATTTTAAAATTCAGCAAGAGAAGGGTTAACCCTTTCAATGCAGGTTTTCAATATGGAACAACCCATCAGTGCAGAGGGTAATTATAAGTTGTCTTTAAAACATACCAGTAGTGATATGCGTTCAAACCTCCAATGCGGCGCGAGTATGTGGGAACGGAATTAGTCGATGAGCCAGTAAGGTTGGACGGTACCATCTCAGGGGAATAATTCCCATGGTGATTTTTTACAACATATACATCTATAGAGTTAGAAAATATGTGATAGCATTGAATCGATGGTAGCTTTCTATGTGTTATTGCGTTTTATATTATGCTATACAATATCCGCATTTCGGGACAAAATTATCAATGAAAAGTAAAGCTAATGATTTCAGATTTACAACATTTGGTATCATACTCCGACAACGAAATTATGATGGTATACCTGAATCAGGTTGTCAGTCGGACTGTCCTTCCATCTGGTCACCCCATATGTCATTCCCTCTATCTGTCCGTCCATTCATACGTCTGTCTGTCTGTCTGTCCATTTATAGACGTACGTTTCCCAATGTACAAGTTTCTTTAAAACTTGATATTCTTATTATTTTAGTAACCGATGCACCTGTTAGTTATGTCTCCACCAGTATGCTAGGGACTAGGGAGATATATTGTTTTTGTGTGCGCGTCCGTCTGTTTGTCCATCCGTATGTCTGCTCCCCCTTCCGTCCGTCCGTTCGTCTGTCCGATTTTAATTTAACCGTGTTGTTTTTCCAAACTTTTGATCGGATTTTCATGAAATTTCATAGGATTGATCAGCCCTATGCCTAGTTTTGTTTATCTTATTCCTGTTCCGGTTCGATGATTTTCTGCAGAGGGACTTTGATTTTTATGCCTCCCCCCCAACGGCGGGTATATAGTAATCGCATTGTCTGTCCTTCCGTCTGTCCGTCCGTCCTTTCATCCGCCCGTCCCAAATTTCGTGTCCCTTCTATAACGTTCATCTGTGAATGGATTTCAAAATAACCTGGCACAAATGTTCACCACACAAAGACGATGTGTCGCGTTTAACTCCCTGGTCCATGGGTCAAAGGTCAAGGTCATCCTTCAGGGTCAAAGGTTGGGTTTCACATAGTGTTTCACAAACACATCTTGTTTTACACTGAAATTTTGTCCTCGCGGTTTCTCCAAGACATGTTGCCGGAGTTTCAATCTTCACAACAGCAGGTGTTAAGTGCTTGTGTGGCGGCCGTAAAACGTCGCCCCGTACCTCATTCTCAGTGTTGTTATACCTTCTGATTCTTCGAGATCATGAATTTCAGTACTTCTTGTTCGGAAAATGAATACCACTTAAGCTGGTGCTAGGGGGCGTGAGTAGTGTTGCACTTTCAATTACTGCTCATGAACAGACTCAATAAAACCGAGTCTGCAATTTTCTCTTTTTGTGTTGCAATTTTTGCTTTCGGGGGATCACCACCCTTTAGAATTAATAGGATTGATCAGCACTACGCCTAGTTGAGCTTATATTATTCCTGGTCCGGTTTGAAAATTGTATATGGGAAACTTACTCCGCGCGAGGGATGGGGACTTCAGGTTTTGTATAAATCAATTCCACTTTAAAATAGTTTCCACTTTATCCCAAAATAAATTAGCAGCCTGTAAGATGGGATGTGGCGGATGTGGATATTTGTTATCACTAGCATTCATTGCTTACCGTTTTAGTTAGACCGTTCTTAGCTCTAAATTGTTTTATTGTCATTATCTTTTGAATTTAAAGAGTTAAATATTGTAAGTATTGTCAAACGTTCTGTCTGATGAAGATATGTGGGTATGGGCTTTCGTTGTGTTCATACTTTTCTTGTGACTGGATGTACATGTAGTGTCAAACAAAATACTCAGTGATATATTATTGAAGAATATGGATATTGTCTTGTCATTTTGAATCTACCACATTCAAAGAAATCACCCGTACTGGTTCGTACATAATTACATATTCCTAGGTGAACTATGGGTCATTATTGATGGACATCTGTGTCAATCTAACATACATGCTTTTATTGATTTCATTGTCGCACGGAGGTATTCAATACGGTTACAGCACAATACAGATCAATTACATTTTTGCATTTATGATCAGGATTTTAATATGTAGGCTGGTGAATGGCACATCTCAATGACATGTTTACAATTAGAACAAGGGGCAGTTGAGTTAAAATGTCAACAAAACCCCTCAGTGTCCTTTCTCTAAACACGTTTTTTTCTCTGACCGTGGTCACTTACAGATAAGTTAAAGAAAACATATCATCATATCATTATGCAAGATCATCTTTAACATGATTCCCATCAGACTTAGTTTGAAGGGATTGCCCTAAAGGTTATTACAAAGGATTTAATATGATTCAAGTTTCACATTTGCTTTACCCTTGGCATATGAGGGTAGCTCTTAGATATGTTAACCTGGTGATAGGATAATGTATCGATCTGCTAATAGTAATTTTGACCGGGAATGTTGAAGAACCAGAGAACAAGAACGTTCTTCTGCTCTCCTCCAGTCTGTCCTGTTTGATCATTGATTGCCCTACATGGCGAATGAATGATAAAACTAACGTAAAGCAAGTATACATGTACATAACAAACAATCGCAAATACATGTATTTCTCAACGACTACTGACACAAGTGTAGAAAGTCATTATAGGCATTTAAAAGTTTATAAAACAGACATCCCAATAATTCAATACTGTTCGAAGGTTGGTTGCCTGACCACCCATCCCATGCACAAATACCATTGCCTAAGCTATAATAATTTGGAAAATTTGGATTTGGTCGTTTGTATTTTTGCGAGTGCAAAGTATTCGCTGCATATTTGTTGAAGATAGCCCTCCATCATCGCACAGCAAAGGTCACGTCTGGCATGACCTACAAATTATGGTGAATGTAGGAGACAGACAAATGGCTGCACTTCATGTAACAGTTTGAAGCAGATCTCCCATTTCTAACCAATTTGAGGACTTTGCTTTGGGGGTTTCTTTCCTGGTCGGGAATCCCACTGTGCTTGTCTTACTATTATAATTAAGGGCATGCCAATGCAAAGTTACACACAAACTTATATTTTGATAGTGATGGTAATCTTCCTGATGCCATGGAGTCATTGCTCCAGTCCCGCATCCCTAATATAGTGGGACTCTGGTGTATGTATCAGCATGAAGAGTCAAATACATTACGAAGTATTCTGTGTTCTCTGACCAGGTATTACTACTTCAGTTGCATGGTCTACTTCATCCAGTTAGTACTAAAGTGCCGGGGCCTTCTTACTGTCATTACAAAGTGTTTGGTGTATCTTTCTGTTGTCAATGCAATGGTTGACTCTATTTACAAATTTCCCCGAATGCTTCCTAATATGTTTAATTGTTATGCTTAGCATCTGATGATTCTCTTCTTCGATGTCATCACCACAGGTCTTGATTGATTTGTCCCTTTATGCTTCAAAGATAATGTATATTCTACCACGGCCAAATATTTTATACCACATTGATAATTAATTTCTGTTTGAGCAAACTCTATCATATCTACTATTGCAGCACGATAACATGTAATTGGACATTGTTTACACCAGTCAATTACTTCTGCAAAACTTACTAATGTGTTATTGTTGCTTATGTCTAGCATATCATGAATTCCTTTAGCCATTATGTTTCAAGTGGATAATAGATTGTTATTATCATTATTATTATTATTATTATTATACCACATTTATATAGCGCTCTTTTCACACAGAATATGTGCGTTCAAAAGCGCTTCACATGTATGAAATCACTGGAACGAACTGCATGATTATCTATCCGGATAATAAAATATATACAATAGATATACAATATAAATGAAATCACTAGCCGGAGGGAACCACGTGATTCCCTCTATGGCAATGGGCGGCAAAATGAACCAACCCAAACACAACTCGAGCCATTATATACACAAAACAGAGAAAATATAATTATGGAATCTGGTGCATACAGTAGCCCAAGTGACTGAATACCCTACAGTGACCATAGGAGTTCAGTGCAAAACAATGGCAATATCTTAAAACGATACAGCCTTCCGAAGTCAAAATCCAAAGTTGGTCGGAAAGACCACTAACAACCAGAGACTTGGGATCAGGGTCCCAATTTAACATGAAAACATGTTGCTGTCAATAGTCGAGAATAGGGAATGAAATTCTCCCTCACCAACATGAGACATGTTGCTCTCATGAATTGCAAGCCCCAACCCAAAATTGCTAAACTTTGTTTTTGAGGTTCCCTCTCATGTTTGGTCATTGCTTGTTGCTTTTGAAAAATCCATACATAAAATATCACATTTTATGCAATGCATCATTCTGAAGCTTCTTTTAACTAGAACACACATGACTAAACTCTGCATCACTTGCTGATATCTCAATGTTTCAATATATTTTCACTACTCTGTAGTTGCTGTTAAAATTTATCACCAGTACCCTATGAAAGATTGTTAAGTCCTTGACCTTTGCCATCATGTGCTAATATATGCATTAGAGACTGATTTGGATACAGCAACTCTGATTTCATTGATTCTTTAACATGTACATATTGTATAGAATTGAAAACTACAACCCATACCCAGTAACATTTACCTGGTCGAGCCAGCTAGTCCACCTTAGTACCATTTTGAAAGTCTTTGGTATGACCAGACCAGCGATCAAACTTACAACGTTCTGTCCGAAAGTTCGCTGTACCGACTGAGCTAACTGAAATGCTGTCCTTAACATGTACCAATGGACAAACTAACGGATGGTCAGACAAAATAAGTTTTACTTCAAATTACCTTGAAGGGAAAATAGAATGTCTGTATAAGCATGCTTGATATGGTAATCACCATTTTAAGCTCCTATATATGTCGCGTAATGTTTCCAACTCCTCATACACCTATGGGGTTTTTGCTTCAAACTTTAACAAATTGGCAACCTTGATGTGCAAATGGCCGTTAAGAAGGAAATGTTTGTTCTGACCATGTTATCCAGAGTTACAGGTCTTGGCAAATTTCTTCACTATAAAGCATATATATGCATACCACTTTCACAGATGAACAACTTGATGTGAAGATTGGGATTTGTGTAGTAAGCAAACCTACGGGACTTTGTTTATTTTCTCACTAAACGTTATACTTGATTAGAGACAATATCACCATAAGGAAGGAGGGGAGAGGATTAATTTCCTATAGTTCAAGTTGTAATGCTTATGATGAATAATAAACATATAAGTATTTCATGAATAAGCAAGCTCTGAAGAGGTTGATTGGATATTTATAGTTTATCTGTTACATACAAGTTTCATAAAGGGACATAATTTGGCCTAAACAATGACTTGGTTCTGGCTCAAATGGTTCTCATCGTTAATTTGGTCGTTGATATAATAATAGTGAAATGCTGGTGAACGTTCATGGGGCTAACTCTTAAGATATTTCAGTTTGGGCATAATTCGAGTGTATTAAAGTTTTAAAAGGGACATAACTCTGACAATTTGCATTAAGAGATGCTAGATGTAAGGGTTATAGTCTGAAGTCAATTAATTGCCCTCATTACTGTGAATATACATATGAAGTTTTATGAGCCTAGTTATAAAACTGATGAAGGTATGCAAAACTCCGGAGAATTTTTACTTCTGCAAAATACATATGAATGTAAACATAATTCCATGTACGTATGAGCAAGAATTTATATTATATGAACCACTTTTTGTGAAAAAATAACAACATAAATGAAATGTGTGTAACTACAGCTACAAGCCTTTCAATTTTCAAGTAGATACAGGGTCTAACAAGAGAGAAACATCAGTTTGAAATTTAATGATGTATTTTCTTTAATACTAGATTTAGAAAACACGATTTTTACCATAGGGTTAAAATTGGTGAAAAAATACAAAAAGCTACCACCGATTTACTGCTATCACATATTTTCTGAATCTAGATACTTAAATCTTATCAAAAAGCATTGATAGCATTATTCCCCAAAGATGGTACCGATGGCCAAATTTTGGGCCTCTGGCTCATGGCCTAAATCATATATCGTGGATCTCTCGACACGTCCCATCCCATGATGGTCCAGAATACTAACACAGTGTATATCATTAAATAGTTAGCGGTCTTAAAAACGAAACAAATAATGAACGTTCTGTATGAAGTATTTATCAACCACGTTCAGTTAATTGCTCATGGGAAAATTCCTAGACAAAGTTATTGCTTTGAATTTGACATACGCTTGCATTGTACAATTGTTTTGTGAACGGCCAACAACCCCCAACTTTAAAACTCATTTTCAACAAATAATCACGGCTCTGAAATGCTATGAAGCAATCAAGCGTTTTATAGGTAGCTTGTGGAATTGAATATAATTAATCAACAATAGTTGCTGAACATATTTAGGAAAGGAAACATGTAACGTTTTAAAGTCTCTAGATATCAACTTAAGTTAGAAAACGGATTTAGGCTGGAATGTATGGACGCCTTGACATAGTGTTTGATCAGGATATTTTAATCGTGCGTATAATATTTAAGGCGTGGAAATGAATGCTATCGTCTATCTCAGTGTTTTAAGCAACACGTTTTAGTATTGTTGTACATATTTTGAATGTAAGAAATGAAAAGCCAATGAAGGCAAATTGGGCTCTAATTCAATTACAAACGTTTATATCGAACTATTGTCTGTCGTACAAACGTTTCATATTCCGGAGTATTTTCTATGACATTGCATAGAACATTTGCTGTTCACTGTCCCGTGGCACATATGACATGTTAGTTATGCTGACGTGTTCAAATATGAAGTCAGATTTATTACCTTTATTGTCAAAGTTAGCAGGTGTTCCAGCAGGGCAAAATGATAAATAAAAATAAGCCTTTGTTTTATACGCCTTTCTATGCCTTTTTAAACAAAACAGACCCAGATAAGACGGTTGTTTGGTCAGGGCAATATCTGTTTGTTTATGATACGATATATATCTATGATTTTTACAGTTTCTGTTATATTCTATTATTGCCTATGTGTTATTATTATTATGTTAATTGATATTCATCTTGTCATTATTTTGCACATTGATATTTATGGAGTAAAGGGCTAGCTAATGACATACTCTTTACTAGCCTTTAATTTATTCTGATTGTCTCATTTGTGTTTGACAACCAGCATGCTCTGGGATTTGTTAATTTTCTCTCATCATGTTTATATACAAGTGATGCTTCCTGCAACAATGTCTGCATTATACTAAATAGATTGAAAACAAATCAACACTAGTGTCAGGAATTTGTAATCAACTAATAACACAAATGTACAATAGTGCTAGCTGTGTATGATAACATGAAAACACAGTCGTACAATTGTGTCAGACATTTGATATCAGTTGAATACCCCATTATGTACATATCTGACAAATTTGAAATTGCAAATTGGAATAGGAGAAAACAATATGAAGTGTGAACAGCATGATGGTGTAGATGGTTTAACTGATTTATAAACATTTACAACTGACTATTTTACGTGATAATTCACGTGGAGTACGGAATATGATACCTCGCGAATGCGTTTGTGAATGGTATTGTTATGCGCTCAATGTTAAATACCATGTGATATCTGTAATGATTGTTGCAAAAATCCAAAATCAAGTTGATTTGAATCTACGTATATAAGGTGATCGAATAGTGCATACCATGTAACTTACCAAATTGCGGTTATTAAATATCTCTCATTACCGACAAAACGCTTTGTATCAAATAAAATCCTGTAAAAACGAAATAACGGACAGACAAACGTAATACTCTACAGTTTCTCTTCATAATCTAAGTTATACAGAATGTTACATTCAAACGTACATAGTCTACAGTAGGAAAACGAGCTCGGTTCCAAGATAATCTGACGTTAAACCGCACAGTTTGCCTTTAACAAGCTTTATGTAAATCATTTTAGTAAAGATTGATAAAATGAGAGAAGGCAAATACTGAAGCCGTAGAGCAGATATATTTATATATCATTGAACATCAGGACATTGAACTGTAATAACGACATAATATATCAAATTTAAACATAATGAACCTAGTAGCAATCACAACTTCTTTACATCTGACTCAAAGACTGTGTTCGTTGTTGAAGCCAATGTTCGAGTTCTCGTCTTTTGAGCATGGTTGTTGTTAAAAGGTCAAGTAAACAGCAAGGACACTTTATAGTAATACCACACGTAGCAGCTGTCATACGTTAGCCTTAACTTTTCGCTTGCTATTCACGTCAATATACCTACCTGTAAATAGTGAAGACCCAGATGAGACAGCTCCTAGAGCTGTCTCATCAGGGTCTGCACTATTTACAAGTTGATTGTGCAACCAGTGCACTCCACAGCAGTGATTGCACAGCGCAATACTTGAACACAGTGAAGATATATGTAATTATACAACAGGGCATGGGTCGAGAAGGAGAAATGTATTTTAAAATTCAGCAAGGGAATCGTTAAGTAAGAACCGGCTGTAAGTTTTTAAGCGCTAAAATGGTAATCTGTGCTGCCTATGGGTGTAGCACCTATTCCAACAGAGACATAATGTGATTATTAAACTCCCAAATGACGAGACGTTCAAGAAAATATGATGTGGTCGATTGGGGAGGGCACTGTTTTAATGTTCAACTTGAGTCTTTCACATTTGATAACGGGTCAGTTTGCGTTTTGTCTCGTTGGCCGTTTTCCATGAAATTTATACTAAAGAAGATAGTGAAGACAATGACTGTGGTCTACAGTTCTGCAACCAAATGCTCTGCTACATTCAGTTATAAATGTGACCGGGGGTTCAGCACTGTAGGTTAACCGTTTCCTTCATGGAACCACTTTTCAGACGTTTTGAAAATTAGACCCAGGTCACACAGGAACTGTCTGATCAGGGTCTGCCTTAATAGCTTAGTTCTATAAATTATACCACGGTTGTCTAATACCTATGTAAGATTTCTTGACTATTCATGAAGACATTAACGATTTGATAATATTCTTTAGAGAAAAAAGGGTTAATAAACACTATTTAGCACTATTGACAGAAGCCACCATGTACATTCGATATTTGTCTTCCTGGTGCTGTTTGGCCGGTTGTGTGCTTTGTATGCAGTGTTTCCAGCATGACTCATACATGTACTTTTAAAATAAATATTTGAAGCCTTCTCTTCTTACATAAAAGCCTCAACACACGTTTGCAAACATATGAGATCCATATCTGAAATGTACTATAGGAGAAGTCTGATCAGGGTCAACTCTGAATTATTATGAAATTATGCTGATAAGATCCTATTGTTTCTGTCAATGATCGCTTTGAAACGTTACCATTGTCAAAATGGATTAGATAACCCTTTACTCCTTGATTAATTGTGTGAGAAATAATGACATCATGCATATTAAGTGGGATATATTTTGTAATGTCACATGAGCACAAAACAGTTGTCCATGGCAGCAACTGTACAACCAGGTCTATGTTATGTCATACGTATACAGAGAAGACCCTGACCAGGGTATTCCAACAGGAGCTGTCTTATCTGGATCTATTCTGTTTTCAATGTCATAAACAGGCATATTGAGTGAAAGGTTCGTATACATCAAGTGATAAACACTACTTTTACGTATACATACAAGAAGCAGGAAGTGTGCCATGCTGGTTCCCCTGTTGGGTATTTGACAAAGGGCGAGTAGATTAACTGACATATGGATGCTAGCTATGTAGACACGTAAAATGGGAAAATACGAGAAATGAATACACTTGAATAAAATACTAACAGAAACTACCTTATATGTATTCTTAATTATACATTGTACTTTATATTAGTAATAATGAACTAAATTGACTTTTAGTTCAGACACTTCTATGTGCACATGTGATTTGCACTAGCACGATTAACGAGTTGTAGCTGAGTCTGTTTTTGACACGGGATTTAAGCTATTTCCTTCTTTTGTAGTTTCCGGTTTTTAGCGCACCTGAGCATACTCAGTTTGTTGCCACTGTCCGATTTCCATCCGTCCGCCAGCCCATTCGTCTGTCAGTGCGTCCGTGCTTTAACCGGATCCTTTCTGCCAAATACCCTTTTAATTGGACTGTTGATTTTGGATATCGTTTTAAACATTTTCAATATTGACACATATGGAAATTTAGCCCAGTCCCTGTTAGCCCTGTTGTCTTGCATATTAACTTAAAATTAGTAATTCTGAAAGTTATCCACCAGAGGACTATTTCTACCAAATGCTATTCAGATTCGAACACCGATTTCGGAGGAGATATTTTTAGCTGAACTCAACTGGGGCAATTTAGCCCCAAATTTGTGACCTGGTGTTTAAGATATCGACATGGTTTTAGCAATGTTGTAAACAGGTTGCCAAACAACTTTTCTTACCAAGTTCCACTCAAACTGGAACGCCAGTTTTGGAGAGGAAGGTTGTTAAAGGTTTTATATATAGTTAAATAAGAAAATCAAGCCCAGTCCCCTCACGGTCATATGTTTTGAGATATCAACATGAGTTAAGCAATTTAGGCAGAAGGTTACTAGAAGACTATTCCTATCAAATATCGTTTGTTCTGGCCACTGTTTTTCAGAGAGAAAAAATACTTGAAGATTTATTTTTGTTTCCATTACATCCAAGTTTCACCAAACTAATTAAGCTGTTCTGTCAGACCATGATACTAATATAATTTATGTACAGTTTGGTTACATTCTGTATTATGGAGGAGATGCCGTTTAAAGCACGGGCGGATTGAACGATGAATGGATAGACGGACACCGGATCATCAAAAAACTCATCTGAGCATACCTAGGTTTGCAAAAATCCGGAAACTATAAACACAGTGTAGCCGGGTAGAGATTGTGGTTAAATTGTTGATAGGCTTATACTGTGCGGTTCGATAGCGCATTATGTAGTGTTTGCATGGAAAGTCAAAGTAAAGGGCCCTGGGTTCGAATCCCAGTCGAGTCACAAATTTTTCATCATGTTACATAACAGGTTAAAACATCCGGCTTTAAAACAGACTCATCCACAACTAGGCAGTCTGTATCTAGTTTCTTGTGCTAGTGCAAAACGCATGTGCATCGTGACATAGAAGTGCCCGAACAATAAGTAGGGTTTAGTTCATTATCACTAATATAAGGTATAATGTATAAATAATAATAATACATACATGTATAATATATTTTCTATCTAATCTATATGCTGCTACTTATTTATTTCATATTATTTTTTTTTCAATTTGTATTAAATAAACACAATATACGATAGCCACAAGGTCCGTGAAATTTGATTGTTTTTCTTTTCAGATTACGTTACATTGCCGAAATTGTTTAACATGATTTGAAACACATTTCATTTCTCGTTATAATGTCCGCTTTTCTGAACGGGATTATGACCCCTCTATATTGCAGCACACTACATGCTTGGTGATCGACCCCTTTACAGTTGGTCATTATGCTTTCCTCTTTGCTTGTGCGACGACGGAAAAGGCTTAATACTCTATGAAGATTCCCTCTTAAACCCGTTTACGGAGGAAGGAAATTAGATATTTGTATTTTGCCAGTTCTGTCGTACCCCAAATGACTTCTCCACAGCTGCTCTGACCTGAATAGTCATCGAGTACATGTCTACGATGTCAAGTTTATTCTTTTTCAAACAAAACAGTTGTGCATGCTTAATATCCACTAGTAATTGTATCTTCTTGCGATTTATCTTTTATTAAATGTCGGTGTAGAAGTGTTTCAAATAGTTTTCCCGTACTTTTAAATTATGACGTCATTTACATGATGACGTCGCTTGTTTACCTCTAACGTTTATTTTCAAATCATTTTTATTTTGGCAGACATCGTTATGCATGTTGTGGAGTTGTCTGGAGGGGGAATTTTATTTACATTTTGACTTTGGTGAAAGTGGGATAAGGACGAGGTTGGGTACCCGTAAACCAGGTTTAAGTCCCCCAGTAGCCCTTTTTTGGCTGCTGGCCGTTCCAAGGCGGCACTCCTGCTTTCAGCCTACGGTCAATTTTGTTGTTTAATATGCTTAATGTTTAATGTGTTTCGTCTTGATATGCGTCCCGTTAGTTTTGTCTTGTGGCTTTACCGTTTCTTGTTAGATGGTGTTTGGTGCGGTGTCATTTCGTGTGTGGCTCTCCCTGTTTGACTATTTTTCCATATTGAATGTTTTTTTCTTTTAGCATAATTTGTCATTTTCACGTGACTACATAGCTACACAGCGGGGAATTTATCCATTTCCGCATGTCACGTGGCTTGGTACAACATAGCCTAAGGCTATGAGAGCATGAATAGTTTTGGTCGAGTCATTTATTCATGATTTGACTCATTTATTCATACAAGTAGAATGATCATAAAGAGTGTCCAATGGCTATGTTTACAATTGTTTCCCTACAAACCACAATTACTCTATAGTTAAAATCACAAAAATGTAGTAACAGTTTGAAATGTGTTTACCATATATGCATTTTATTTGTAATCATTTTTTTAAATAAATCTTGTTGCAGATTTGATTTTGTATTGCTAAGAGAGAGATGTTCTGCTAAAATTAAAACCTTATATACACTCTGATATTGTAAATGCTTTTTAATAAATCTTCTAGGTATTTAGACGGTATTTTGAATCTGTATAAGCGAATCGATCTGACAATGTTACTTCCTTTTAAGACCTGATATTTTCCATCGCTAATGATAAAGTTTCGTTCAAAATATACAATAACAGGCAAAATTCTGGTTTCAAAATTGTTAATTATCCTTTTATAGATTGCGATGTGCCCCGTTCTACATCTTATGGGTTTTACATTTCTCAACTTATTCGCTTTGTCCGCGTCTATTCTTTCCTAGAATATTTTAATTTATTTACAACTCATAAACTTCTTAAGCAATGTTACATATATCATATAATTAGGACAGCTTTTCTAAAATTTATTATCGAAATTTAGCTCCCATTAGCAAATATAACTGCAATCTACGGACGTTACAGTAGCAAGGTTTTTTTCACCCAGCATTCTATGGTGATGTTATCTCCAAACGTAGGAAATTTCATGCATTCTTTATTAAACGGATTAACAACTTTAAATGGAAAAGTAGTAAAGTCAAGCAGGCAAAGCCACATACAAGACACAACCACCACCAAAACACCGATAGACAGCATGACACACACACACACACAACCACACACCCAAACGCACACACACACACGAAATGAACAATGAACACAGAAAACACCAAAAGACACACAAGAACCAGAGACAAACGTTCCACACATGAACAAAATCACAAGCACAAAGACGCAAGGCAAACAAAAGGAAGGGTGACAAAGAGAGTACCGCCTTGGCACGGTCAGTAGCAAAAACACCACTGGGGGTTTAAACCGGTTTACGGACGTCCTAACCTCACATTTCTATCAAAGTCACCCTAGCTTTACAAATATTGTAAATAAAGGTATCCCCGCTGGACTTACCCACAACATAGACGACGGTGAACACAATACAACATGTAAAACATAGCATACTAACTGTGACAATCCGTCAAATATGTACTCAATGACTTTGCTGAAGTCAGAGCACCTGCATGTAAGCCGTTAAGGGCACGACAGGGAAAAAGTAATACATGAGTCTGGTAAGCTCATCCTGTATCCAAGTTTAAGAGTATACCATCATAGAGTACTACCCTCGGCCTGACATCGCGCAAGCAAAGAGGGAAACGTAGCTACCGACTGTAAAAGGGTCGATAACCAAACATGCAGTGCGTTGCAATATAATAGGATCATAACCTTTCTTTTTAAATATTTTAATGCGTTTTATAAACAAATCATGAAAATGGAAATGACCCCGAATTTTCCTAAGTTTGTAGATAACATCCCCATAAAATTCTGGTTGAGAAATGCCTTGTCGCAGTAACGTCCGTAGATTGCAATTATATTTACTAATGAGAGGTAAATTTCGATAATAAAATTTAGAAAAAGTTTTCCGAAGTTTGTGATATCTGTAACCTTGCTTAAGAAGTTTATCAGTTATAACTAAATTACGTCTGTTAAAATCTTCAAGCAAAGAACAGGCTCGGGCAAACCTAATAAGTTGAGAAATATAAACCCCATAATATGTAGAACGTGGCACATCTCCATCTAGAAAAGGATAATTAACAATTTTAAAATTAAAATCTTCTCTTTTATCGTATACTTTGGACGAAACTTTATCATTTGTAATTGAAAGATTCAAATCTAAAACTGAAGCATTAATGTCAGATTTATTAGCTTTGTTTAAAGACAGTTCTTTTGGGTAAATTGAAGAAATCATAGTACCAAAATAAGGATTATCTAAATTCAAAATATCGTCTAAATACCTTGAAGTTTTATTAAAAGCATTAACAATATCTGTCTGTGTATCAGGTTTTAAGCTAAGCATAAAATCCCTCTCGTAGCAATACAAAAACAAATCTGCAACAAGAGGGGCACAATTTGTACCCATGGGTATACCAACAACTTGACGATATATGGTATCCCCATAACGCACAAATATATTATCTAAAAGAAAGGTAAGAGATCTACAAACATCAAGGCAAGTCCACATTGTGTAATGTTCAACTTCTGAATTCGAAAAGAATGAACGTTGAACATTACAAGCAATGAACATTTTGTTTTCTTTGGCAAAGGTTTTTTCTATTAAGTTAATAAGTTTATCCTTTATAAGATGGTGAGGTAGAGTAGTATAGAGTGTAGAGAAATCATAAGAGCTCAGTAAAGAAATGTTATACTGTTCATTTTCAAGTTTTGTTAAAACATCATTTGAATTTTTTATGGACCAAAAAACATTAATACCAGAATTTTCATATATTTTATCACAATAGCGTTTTACATGTTCTTTGATCGTAGTAAGACAGGACGTCAAAAGTATAGATAATTTAGTAGTGGTACAACAGCTAGAGTTGGCAATAAAACGCGCCTTATAAGGGTTTTTATGTAGTTTCGGAATCCAGTACAAAGTAGAAAGTTTATGTTGTTTTATGTTAGGACCAGACTTAAAATTATTGCACATTTTTACATGTTCCGAGACTATATCTTTTTAAGAAGAAAGGTTATGCCATGTTATATTGCAACACAATGCATATTTGTTTATTGACCTCTTTACAGTCAGTAGATATGCGTCCCTCTTTACCAGCTCGATGACAGGCCGAGGGTAGTACTTTATGATGGTATTCTCTTAAACTGAGTAACGGGATGAGCTTACCAGACACATGTTTTGCCTAACGGCTCCCCTGCAGTTGCCATGACTTCAGGAAAGTCATTGAGTACATATTTGACGGACTTTCACGGTTGTTATGCTATGTTTTACATATTATGCTTAATGTTTTTCGTCTTGATATGCGTCCTGTTATGTTTTGTCTTGTGGCTTTACCGTTTCTTGTTTGATGGTGTTTGGTGCGGTGTCATGTCGTGTGTGGCTCTCCCTGTTTGACTATTTTCCATATTTATCATGTGTGTACCGTCTTCTTTGAGATAAGTGTGAGGTTAGAACGTCCGTAAACAGGTTTAAATCCCAGTGGTTGTTTTGCCACTGACAGTTCCAAGACGGTATTCTCCTTTTGCAACCCTTGCCTTTTATGTTTGGTGTGTTTGTGACTTTGTACTTGTGCGTTTATTCATGTTTAAGAATTTCGTCTCGTGTGTGTGCAGGTGTAAGTGTGTGGTCTTACTTTTAAGTTTGTCTGGTGTCTTTGTACTTGTGCGGTTGAGGTTTAAAATTTCCACATCGTGTGTGTGAGTCTGTATAATTGTGTGTGTGTCTGTGTGTGTTGTTTTGTATTACTTGCTTTCTATCGATGTTTTAGTAAAGGTTGCGTCTTGTGTGTGGCTTTTCCTGCTTGACTTTACTACTTGTTCTTTTATACAATAATGATACTTTTAATGATGATTTCAGGTAAATATTAAGTTCCAAAGATATATGACCTTTTATAAAATCAATAATTATACGTTTAAACACCAAGTATCATATTGCTTTTCACACCTAAAAATATCACACCCTATAATTATTATAGGACACTGCCTATGTCTACTCCATATACGTAATGTCTGGAAAAGTGTGAAAATTATTTTGGTATTTGTAGAAACTGTGAAGTCAGATTGTATAAGCAAACAAAGCAGATCTTGATCAGACGGTTCATGTAGGCTCTGGTATGGATCTACATTGTTTTCAGATGCGTTTATATGAAGGACAATGTTCAGTTCATGTGTAAATTCCTCACTCTCAATGGAAGCCCTAGCTGGCGATTGAATTCTGATGAGAAGGTAAACGTTCTCAGTGTTGTTCTTTATTCTGGTCCTTCGGAAAAATCAATTTCATTGCTTTAAGTTTTGAAAATTGAATACCGCTTAAGCCGTTGCTGGGGGGGGGGGGGCAGGTTTAATTACTGATCATGAACAGACTCAATAAAACTGAGTCTACAATTTTCTTTTTTCGCATTGCTATTTTGCTTTTAAAGGATCTCATCTTATAAGGATTTATAAGGTACACTTACGAGTATAAGTAGCGTACATGTCATGTTAAATGCATTCAGGTAATTTTGATAATACAAACACATACGTGTAAGGATTTTTAGTGTAGGCGTCTAGAAAGACCCAATATCAATGGTCCCTGGATTAACGTTTTGCTTAAAGAAATGGCAGGTTGGTAAACATCTCTCAGTGAACTATGTGAGATAATTGAGTTCCTCTACTGCATTATTATATATTATAGTGACTACTTTCTAGAGAGATAGGGCTCTGTTTCATATATGTTTGTCCAGTTCGCGTTATCTTTGCATAACATTACATTAGCTCAACACAAACACCAACAAACACCATGCATCTTATGTTCGATTCACTTACTTGTGGGTATATCTAGTTGTTACAAACTGTATGACTCCGGATAAGTCGTCGAATCATACACCTAGAATCAAGTGTGTTTCCCAGTGCTTATCAAGTCGTGTTTACATGTTATGAATGTATTGAGACACACATGTGGTAACATCTATGTGAGTCAAAACGGCGTTAATAGTAAATGTTCGGAATATTTATCAATACAGCAGATGATTTACAAAATGCGTTACTAATGCTTTAATATCAATACAACCCATGTTTCCTTGTATAAACGGTTTCGTGTTATCGTTGTTATTAGGTGCATTCACTCGTATCGCACAAAACGTAAAAATCTGACTGTAACTACAATTAATAATGTCTCGTGTATAACAACAAAATATTGTATGTACAAGTATCTACAATTGAAATGTTAATTAATCATTAACATTTGTATATGACTGTAATTAGTAATACCTCGTGCTACACGTCACAGTCTTACATGTATCTACCCTTAATAACACCTAGTTATAACAATACTTTGAATATAACTAGTTAGTATTACATAGTGCTAAGCATCAAACCCGTTGTTTGTAACTACAATTAACATTACCTGGTGCCATATAAAAAGAACCTTAAATGAAAGTACAAATCATAATGCATTATTAATACATATTTAGCAAACTACGTTGCAACTTCATTTAATTATACACTGTGCCAAGCGTCAAAACTATTGTATGTTACTATAATTTATAATGCATTGTGACAGTTATCAAAAACTCTGTATATTAGTTCGAACCAAAAATATTTATATAACTATAATTGATAATGCCTCGTACCAAGCATTAACCATTTTGTATTTTACCTCACTTAATAATGCTGATACCAAACAACATAACACGTGTATGTGATTACACGTTGTACTCAACATAATATATAACTACAATTAATAATAACGTACTAAACATCGCACACTTTGTGTTTAACTACAGTTACGTATGTCGGTCCCAAAACATCAACACCTTTAAATGTAACAGAACGTATACCTTTTGTTAGTGACTACAATAAATAATATATACTACCATTTATCAAACTATGTAGGTACAATTTACCGTTGCAGACAAGGTGCATCACTATTTAAAAACAGATTTACATCAAAATTACCTTTTCTGTACATACTCAGTCGCACATTAAAACCATAACATCCACGACCACGGATGAAACAATTGTTTAGTTAATAGAAAACGAGGTCTTGACGATCAATCAAAATTTGATAATATGAATGTTCTTGCAACGAGTCCATGCATTCTTTATTGTGTTTACAAATCACACATTAGGCATTCATACATTATTTCAGTTATTTGGTAATGCTATTTGCACAAATAAGAACTATATCGGTATCGATAGAGCCTATGATAAAAGTGATTTGTTAGTTATACTAAGCTTTTCCAAACGAGATATTAGTACGAGGCGATTGTCTGATGGAACACCCGTCGTCGTCTTATATCATCTCTTAAATTGCCTTTTAAATTTAAAACTTCAGTGCACCAAACCCAAGAGAATGATTCAATAGCATTCCTTTGGCGACGTATTGACAATGGAACGTCATAATATATAAATGGATGTCAGGAGTTAATGTTAAAACGACTTTGAGATGTTTGTGTCTAATCTCACATGATGCACAACGGCGCCTCAGCTCCTAATCCGCTCCTTCTGTAATCACAGTTAGTAGCATGCTTTCCGTTGCTGAACCTAATTGTGTCGCAGTGAATGATACGAAGGATCACATTGCGTTTATTCCATCATACCAACATGATACGTCCGGATGTATGACTAATTTTGTTCCTTGAAAATAGATGCAACCTGTATAGACTTTCTTCAGGAATTTTGCAATCTAGCAATGCCTATCTTTTCTTTTTAAACATTGGAACAGAATACTCATCATTGTATTATGTATTGATTTATAATGAGAACCATAATCGATACTTACAAGATATCATCGATATTTACTAGATATTAATAAATACTTTATATCGGCAAAAATAGTTACGTTCCATCCCTACTAACTCAATAAATACTGGGTTATTATACCCCCACAACGAAGTTTGGGGGGTATACTGGAATCAGGTTGTCCGTCTGTCTGTCTGTCTGTCTGTCCGTCCGTCCGTCTGTCCGTCTGTCCGTCTGTCCGTCCGTGGACACAATTTTGTCCGGCCTTCTTCTTCTACAGTTTTGATTCAATTTTGTTGAAACTTCATGTATAGCCATATGACTATATAAACCTGTGCACCGCATATTTTCGTTATGATTGGACCATTACTTCAGGAGTTATATCCCCCTTTTTAGTCCCCTACCAATGTTTTTCGGTTTTCTGGACTTTTAATGGAAGTGACTAGAGATATAAACTCTATATTTAATACAAAGCTAAATCTAGATACGTTACAGCTTACGTTTCAATTTCAGTCCGGTTGAATAATTATTTCCAGAGTTATTGCCCTTGAACTTCAATTTTTTTCTTCAAATTTAGAATTTTCCATACTTTTTTGGGAATGGTTGGAGACTTTGACTTTATTTTTGGCATAAAGCTAAATCTAGATGATTTACAGCTTTATTCCCAATCTCAGTCTGGTTGAATAATTTTTGCCATAATTATGGCCCTTGAACTTAATTTTTTTTATCAAATTTTCAATTTTCCGGTCTTTCTTTGGAAGTGCTTGGAGATATTAACTATATATATTTGACATAAATCTAAATCTAGATGAGTTACTGCTTAAGTTCGAATATCGATCTGGTTGAATAATTTTTCCCAGAGTTATGGTCCTTGAACTTAAGGTTTTTCTGAAAATGTACCTATTTGTTTAGAACTTTGGAGTTGACACTTCACAAAAATAAACAGAGCTGCTTGAACTTCTTGGATGACATTGTCTGGCAGCAGCCAAAACACTTCTTTGAATTTTAACATCAGACTTATCTCCCTTTTTGGACTTGACAATGTTTGGTAAAAGTTGCTTTATTTATGTTTGTGATTGATCTTGGATTGAATATTACATTTTTCTTTATTGCTGAACATCTTGTCATTTTCATTACATAAATTGGGTTTTATAAATCTCTTCATGTTTCTGTATGTACAGATTGATGATAGGTGTTCTGACAAGCAGTCAGGTTGGGGGGGGGGGGGTATTCGTTAGCCTGTGGCTTACAGTTCTAGTTAAGAAAATGTTTATTCTGTTATTTAATCACAGGAGTCTCATGCTAAATATTGCATAAGTCTGTGTTGTATGTTGTATTCCTAAGGCGAGAAATGCGGTAGACATTTAAATCAATTTGTTCATTCGTCAAATATATGTATTATCGTGTGTTTTGGCGGTATTTATTGTAACAAACTACTTGAAAGTAAAAGTACAAATATGGGTCATGCAGGAAACATCACATACAGAAAAAACAGCCGACCGAACAGCAATACAAGAAAACACAGCAAATGTATTTAACTATCAAAAACATAAAGAGACACACAAAGACAAAACAAATATACAATCGGGAGGAGATGAGATGGAAATACCGCCTTGGATCGGTCAGTGACAAAAGTCACTTGGAGATTAAACCGGTTTTTACTTGCCAATGAATGACATATTTCTATAATAAAATTTACAGAAAGTTTTTCTTGGTTTATGGTATCTATATCCTTGCTTAAGCAGCTTTTCAGTTAAAATGAGATTTCGACTGTTAAAATCGACAATAGATGAACAAGCCCTAGCAAAACGAATAAGTTGATAAATATAAACCCCGTAAGATGGGACACGGGGAACATCTCCGTCAAAATCATCTAACCAATATCAAATTAAAAGGTGGAGCGTAAATGTGAAATTGCATGCTTGATGTTGAGACTAGACGTGAACTTTGTATTCCTATAAAATAACATAGTTCAATCATGTTTTACCTATCAATGACACAATTCCCTAAGTTACCTATCGGAGTAATTTCATTAACTTGTCAAAGCTGGATATGCTAGTGTAAACCAGACACAAACGTAAATTAAAGACCATGTAATTATTGGGAATTGCTCCCCCGAGAGCTTTACTATCCCGACAGAAAGTCTAGCATCTCCGATCAACAGTCAGTTTAATGCCCTTTTCAACGAGTGACGCTATTATGGGAATGAAAACAAATTTACTACTTGAAACCGAATGCTCAGCATTGAGTTATGTATTGGTTTATAGCTCGTTGCAATTAATAGCAGACATATTACGAACGTTCTTTAATTTTGAAGTGTCACGTTGCTACACATTCTTTTCTTCCAAAGCTGTATCATGACCAGCAGGAATGGATTAAACATGAATGTAGCCCATGACTAAATGTTACACTTATGACAAGGGTAACATACAAACAGTTGCGCTATTATGGGGACGAGCACAACTTTACTATTATAAAACCAAAAACGTAGCACGTTCATGAGACGTTATATAGATGAGTTTATGTCAGTCACAAAACCGTCAGCTATTTATATAACTATACAAAAGTGTCCAATACGAAACCAACCTGGCTTAAATAATCCAACAACAATAACTTAAATTCTGACTTAAACACAAACACACATTTAAACAAAACGAGATCAAAACGGGGCTTAAAGGTCAAGTAAACGATAGTACGCAGTCAACTAAATACTAACATCTAAATATTCAGTACCTGTTTTATAAATTTTGGACTTAATGGGAGTTTTTATTGTACAGTGTACCGTGCCTTTTTACATTCGGGTACTCGATAATCGCCAATGGTTCGTGACACGGTTGTTGTACAATATTACTGCTGCGTGGTGTATTCATGCACGAAACTCCCATGTTGTTTTCAATTTGGTGTAAAATTACCAATATCTTCAACCTCATAGTGACGCTGCTATTATCATGGACGGTAGTATCCGTTCTGCCTATATCTTTTTCACCCAATGTCATTTGTTGAAAAGGTGTTAAAATGACTGTTGATCGAACGTGCTAGACTTTCTGTTAGGATAGTTAAGTTCTCGGGGGAGCAGTTCCTAAGAATTACATAGGCTTCAATTTAGGTTTTTGTCTGGCTTACACACACTTATCTGGCTTTGACAAGAAAATGCAATTAGTCAGAAAGGTAACTTAGGGACGTGTTTCATTTAATGGTAAAACATAGTTGAACTATGACATTTAATAAGAATATACATCTGTAAACCCCACGTTGTGTCTCAAAATCACCCATGTGTGGGAATGTGAGCTTTACGCTCCAATCTTGTAACCCTTTCATCCATAAAAAATCATAACATTTTGAATATTAATTAGACTATTTTTCGGAATGACGCATGATCACATGGACTTATGGCCGTGGTAGAAACTGTGGAATCAGATATATTTGTTTCAGTAGCACACAAAAAAAACCATGACTAGTCGTTTTCATGCGTATTCATGGAGTAAAGGGTACACGCCTTAGCTTAAGCAAAAACATCATCAATCGTTTTCTGTATTACGTATCGCTAGTTAGATTTGTGTTTCCTTACTTTATCACAAGGTAAATGCTTAATAAGCCAATGTTGATATTGGTTTTACTTTCAAGTAGTTTTATACACTAAATATTTACAAAACATATTGTAATGCATATAATATGCGAATGAACCCATGATTTATTGAGTTAGGAGGTTTGGAACGGAACTACTTTGGCTGACATAAAGTGCTTATGTATATCTAGTAATTTCGATATTCTGGTTCTCATTACAATAATGTCATATTCACTGGTATTTGACAATAGTTTAAAATGTATTCCCTTTAATAATGCCAATAACTACACCAACCATGACTAACAGAGACAACACTAGATACAATGACTAACAGATTAACTGACTTTTTATTAAAAAGAAAATTATTCTGAAGCAAACTCATTTTCTTGCAACATCTGCATACTATCATGATCACCTATCAAGGCAAAAACAACGTTTTATTCGTGACCTGTAAGAAACCATTTTTCAAAGCATTACCAATACGTCAATACTGTGCTCTGTGCGTAATATATATCACCAATAGATACAATGACTAACCGATTAACCGGCGTTTTATTAAAAAGAAAAACAAGAGATGTCACAGTCACGTGACAAATGCCCCCAAAAATTGTACCCTGTGACCTTGACCTTTGACCCATGGACCAGGGAGTTAAACGCGACACATCGTCTCTGTCTGGTGAACATTTGTGGCAAGTTATATTGAAATCCACTGATAGATGAAGAAGTTACAGACCGGACACGAATTTGGGACGGATAGAAGGACAGACGGACGGACAGACGGACGGACGGACGGAAGGACGGACAATGCGATTACTATATGCCCGCCTTTGGGGGCATAAAAATATTCTGAATCAAACTCATTGTATTGCAGCATCTGTAACTAATCATGGTCACCTATCAAGGCATACAACATGAAAACAACTTTCAAAGCATTACCAGTACGTCAATATTGTGCTCGGTGTGTAATATATACCATGTCAAACTGTAGGACTGTTGCAGCTTAGCAACACCCGTGTAAGTATCGCTGCTTTCCATGAATGCTATATTGCCCTCTCGTTATCTTACAAGTATAAAATGAGCACACACTCATATTAGAATTAGGGAGACACAGTACTGTAGACTACTGAAATGCGCACATTGTTTGGATACTGAATTTACAAACAAAAGCTCTGAAAGTTTCACAGTGTCATTGTGTTTCAAGAATCAAAGTTAAATATCGATGCAAAATAACTTCACAAACATTTATAAATACGTGATCGTTATTTAAGCAATGGAAATGAAACTCTAACTGTTGGTCATCGTACTTATATATGCATGTAGTTGAAAACGTGGGTGATATTTGCTGTCCTGTCGAAGAAATTGGTGTTCACACTCCCGTTAGGATCTATTCCATTCATGTCGCTGATCCAACAGCAGAACAGTTCGTGTAGTAAACATTGCAGGGGAATGCTTCGATGACATTCAAAACAAACTGATTCAAGCACAGACAAATGTCATATATATCATATCACATCGAGCATGTCAAGAACCTTTCATCGTGAACATACAAATACATGTAACATGGCGATCAAATCAATTGAACCCAGAAGGAATGCATATGTATCCATGGCATTTAGTCACGATTGACAAGAACAAAGATACAAAAACAAATATTTCTGACACAGGTTGAAAACATTAAAATGCCAAATAGGCTTATTATGTTCTTTGTGAAAGGGGGATTATTGTAAGCGTAACGCATGTAGACGCTTCCCACATAAAAACGAGCAATGTATTTATTAATAAGCGAAATATGTACATGTCATTTTGTTATTTAAAGCGGTACAAACCGTTGGGTTTTATTATATTAATATATCATTTATAAAGATAGTATGCTAACGTAATTACCAGATAAGTTGTCTATTCTGGTTTAATGGGTTCGTGGCGAAAACCACCCAGAAAATTCGCTTAATCTCGATTAAGCTTTCCCGCACTCACCCAATAAACCGAAATAAGTTGAAACTGCTAAACTTGCAATTTTTATATATAGTGTAGTAAAATCAGATGATACTTACAATTACTTTAGGCTGCGTCAATCCGTTTCCTATTACAACTAATCCAATTTATTTATAAACAAACTATAGGAAACTGAAATGTATTCGATGGTTTGTAATAGTTTGTCTCAACAGAATATAATGATTACATCTAATAATTGACCATCATGCATTGTTGTACTCGTCACCATCCCTTTCGTTTATCGTTGCTGCATACGATCTAAATTAAATGTTATTCGTGACATTGGAATCAACTGTGTTAAAAAATAACATGGCGTCTCATGTATGAGTCAAGCTAGATAAACTTTTACACATTGCTGGATGTAACATGGCAACTTACATGAGATTCTAATAATTAGCAAGTCCTACAAGTGTGTGCTATTAATACAGTTTTAATGTTTGCATAGACGCGAAAACACCAATGTCTGTCGATCGATGCACCGATTTTGTTTTCAATGATATGATGAACTCATACACGATATGAATCTTTGTTATGAGACGTTTAGGTTTAGTCTGTCTCGGTAAAGTTGCTTAGGTTATGTCTGCTTCGGGCGTGAATAATGATTCTCAAAATGTTTGTGTTACTTCAAGAGAAGTTTTCATCTGTAAAACATAAAGTATACTTAACATTTTGAACACCTTATATATCAACTTCGCCGCAAATATCGCCTATGCCACTACCTATGAAAATAGTTTGGATCCAGATCAGACGGTGAATAACTCTGCGTCTCATCAGGATCCAAACGTTTTGTTACTATTTCGTGGAATAAAGAATAAAAAAATCTGAAAATTGTAGCAGACGATAAAGTTTGCAGACGACAGAAAATGTAAGAGAAAGAGTTAACGGCGCTGGCACACTTTGACTTTATGTTGTCAGTGCTCTGTAGGCACGGAAGAGTTCTGTGGATGTTGTTTATGTAAGCACATATGCGTGCGCTTCATGTGTGCTCCTTGCGTTGCTGTGGACACCAATATGGCATCTCCTTCATGACTTCTGGTTTGTTATTGCATGTTTAATTCTGTTTTTATTTAATCCTGGACTAAATATGGAAAAGTAGTAAAGTCAAGCAGGCAAAGCCACATGCAAGACGCAACCACCACCAAAACACCGATAGACAGCATGACACACACACACACACACAACCACACACCCAAACGCACACACACACATACACGAAATGAACACAGAAAACACTAAAATACACACAAGAAACAGGGACAAACGTTCCACAACATGAACAAACCACAAGCACAAAGACGCAAGGCAAACAAAAGGGAGGGTGACAAAGAGAGTACCGCCTTGGCACGGTCAGCAGCAAAAACACCACTGGGGGTTTAAACCGGTTTACGGACGTCCTAACCTCACACTTCTATCAAAGTCACCCTAGCTTTACAAATATTGTAAATAAAGGTATCCCCGCTGGACTTACCCACAACATAGACGACGGTGAACACAGGACAACATGTAAAACATAGCATAATAACTGTGACAAACCGTCAAATATGTACTCAATGACTTTGCTGAAGTCAGAGCACCTGCAGGTAAGCCGTTAAGGGCACGACAGGGAAAAAGTAATACATGAGTCTGGTAAGCTCATCCTGTATCCAAGTTTAAGAGTATACCATCATAGAGTACTACCCTCGGCCTGTCATCGCGCAAGCAAAGAGGGAAGCGTAGCTACCGACTAATTTTCCTAAGTTTGTAGATAACATCCCCATAAAATTCTGGTTGAAAAATGCCTTGTCGCAGTAACGTCCGTAGATTGCAATTATATTTACTAATGAGAGGTAAATTTCGATAATAAAATTTAGAAAAGGTTTTCCGAAGTTTGTGATATCTGTAACCTTGCTTAAGAAGTTCATCAGTTATAACTAAATTACGTCTGTTAAAATCTTCAAGCAAAGAACAGGCTCGGGCAAACCTAATAAGTTGAGAAATATAAACCCCATAAGATGTAGAACGTGGCACATCCCCATCAAGAAAAGGATAATTAACAATTTTCAAATTAAAATCTTCTCTTTTATCGTATACTTTGGACTAAACTTTATCATTTGTAATTGAAAGATTCAAATCTAAACATGAAGCATTAATGTCAGATTGATTAGCTTTGTTTAAAGACAGTTCTTTTGGGTAGATTAAAGAAACCATAGTATCAAAATAAGGATTATCTAAATTCAAAATATCGTCTAAATACCTTGAAGTTTTATTAAAGCATTAACAATATCGGTCTGTGTATCAGGTTTACACAATATCCATGCCCAAAAGCTTTTTACAACCTCATCGTGATCATGTATTGTCTGCGGAGGTGCTACCTGGCACAAGGCCAAACTTACATAACTGAAAATGTGTGTGTTCCTTTACAAATACAGATGACATAAATCTAACATCGGTTGTTTTAATACCGGTTGAGTATGCCACATACGTGGGCTTATGTGGTACGTAGTACACCTTTACTCCTTTATAGCATAATAAAACCTGCACTTAATTACACATTTAAACAATATACAGGTTACACTGTAATAATCAACACAAAATGGGTCTCGTAATCTAATACCATAGTTAGACAGACTAACATTATAATCAAATACAGTTTGATCCTGCATTGCCATGCCCAAAATGTCGAAGAGTTTCAATTTCCCCATTTGCCTTTAAAGCAAGATGTCAATCTATGTGACAGAGTTTATGCAGGGATAGTCGAACTGTAAACATAGGCAGGAATGGGTGGGACAGTCAGAATCAATGTTGGTACACAGTAAATTTATTTTCTGTTTCAAAGTGCACTTCGTCCCTAACACCACTATATTTCAATCACAGCAAGTTACATGTGCTTTTATTAGACAATTTTTCATGATTGAAATAAGGTGGTGTTGGAAAAAGGTGAAATTGGAATATTTATCATATAAACTGGACTTTAAATACATCAACATAACTAAAGAAGACATTTGGAAGGACACTTTTGAAAAACAAACTAAAAACATACTGGACAATTGACACATTTTTTCATAATTTCAGGTAAGAATTCAAGTTTTATTTGATTCTTAAAAACCATTGGTTACCATTTATGAACTACACTAGGACCTTTACCTTATACATATAATAATTGCTGAACAGTTGTTAAAAGTATGGATTTAATGAATTGTTAATATGAAGGTCGAAATGAAAGGAAGTAAACAAACGGCCATTCCTGAAAATACATTAACAATGGAAGCACGGACTTTCATGTCCCTGCTATGTAAAATCATCAAATAAGAGAACTTACAGCCGAAAAAACGAAGTTTGTTGGTGGGTCGGTTGGTCGGTCGGATGGTATGTCTGCCTGTCTGTCTGTGGCAAAACCTGGCACGAAATGTGTTTGTCCGGGCCTTATTTTCTGTTCTATACACTCGAATGTATACTTAACATATGAAACAGGCCAGGTGAGAGGAGATGACTTTTACTAGAAATAAGGCTCTGGGAGACCAACAAAACTGCAGACGGAAGTCATCAAGGAGCTGAAACATTCTAAGTATAAGACAGGATGTTCCACTAGAAAGAAATGAAAACAACTGTAAGGAAGGTGAAACATCAGTATGTGAAAACACAAGCCAGACATTTGTGTATAACTACATAAAAAACGCAGAAGACGTGGAAAGTATTGTGTTCAGCGATGAATCACCAAATAGTTTGTTTTATGAATAGAATAGGAAGAATGACTGTAAGTGTGCGGGGGGTCCCGACAAGTTCCGACTGTTTAATTTGGCAAGAAAAGTGCATATGTTAATATTTGGGGAGCAATGTCAGCAAGTGGGCTTTCGAAGCTGCATGTTATGCCCGCATTTCAGACTGCTAAAGCAAGTTATTATACAGCGCAGACCTTGGAGAATGACGTGAAACCTTTGTTTAGCAGGTACAAGTCATACAACATCACTGATGGTTACCAATTACAAGAGTTCACCTTCCAACAGGACAGAGCACCAGCGCATGACTTCGCTATGGCGATGGTGTGAGGAAATCTTGCAGACCTTTGTCAGGAAAGACGAATTGCCAGGAAACAATCCATAATTCAATATGGAAAAATAATCAAACAAGGAGATCCACACACGAAATGACACCGCACCAAACACCATCAAACAAGAAACGGTAAAGCCACAAGACAAAACATAACAGGACGCATATCAAGACGAAAAACATTAAACATTAAGCATATTAAACAACAAAATTGACCAAAGGCTGAAAGCAGGACGAAAATATGTACTATGATCCGGAACTAACAACCATGGATAGCTTTAGACGGAGACTGAATGCATTGCTGAAGTCAATAAGCAACGAAACATTGAAATCACTTTTGCATAGCATGCAAAAACGGCTATAAATGGTCGTGAAGAAAGATGAAGGTCACTGTGGTTACCCAGTAACCAATCGCACATTGTGAAAATGCAACATAAACTGTGGTATGTAATACGTTGGTTAAACAGGTCGTGCCGTGATGACCAAAGTCAGGAAGAACGCATATCAATGTCGAATTCATAAACTAAATAATTTTTGTACCAACATTTTTGGAAAACTGGCTACTCTTTAAAAGATGTTTTAGTCCATCCTGTAGACCAACTATTATATGACAAGGATGCAACAGGCAGTTATAAATCGAACGCTTGATTTTTATCTGAAATAAATTAGAATAATTTCGTTCAGGCTTAAATGTTAATATTTACCAGACTGGATTTGTTTCAAAATATAGACATTTTTTATTTGTATTCTATTAGGAAACACAACTCTCGATCACATGGTATTCGTAAAAATGGTAACATTAAACGAAGATCACGTATGCAGCTGACTATTCCTGATCTACATACTATACGTTTAATTTCTGGTAAACATACAATGCTTTCTAGACTTTCTTCCTTATCAATATCTTCATTTAGGAAAAATGACGAGCAAACCGTTAAAATAATTTTTAGATCTGATCATATCATAGGAATGGCTAGTTAGATACAAAACTTTACTCTACATGTTCTCAGACCACAATTGACAAATTATCTCATCACCAAATATTCGTTTTGAAAAATCCTTTTATTAATATAGGTATTAATTTTATTGAACTACAACTTGTATTCAGAGACAAAAATTAATTTGACACCATTCCTAAATTCCTAAAAATACAAATACACTTCTATAGCGCAAAAATATAAATATTCGCTTTACATAGTCCTAGTATGTACACTGGAATTATTACAATCCGAGAGAGTATTTTAAAAGTCGTTTGGATACTAGTCATTGTACAATTGCCGGAATAAGTGATTTGGAAGTTTCTGCTTAGTCAGTTTCGATTGCAATTAATTTTAGGGAGACTATTCCAAATTTTTGGACCAACCACCGCCCGTGACCTGTCACCGGTGTTTGTTCTGTATCTCGGTACAATAAATTTGATGTCGCTCGACGATCGCATGCGGTAATGTCCTTGTACTCTTGTGAACATGTCTCTGAGATATCTAGGTGCGGTTCAATTTATAACCCGGAAAACGATGACAAGCACTTTAAACATGATCCTCGCTCGAACAGGCAACCGGTGAAGCTGCTTAAGAATGTCAGAATGTTGCTCATAAGTAGCATATGTAATTAATCTGGCAGCCTTGTTTTGAACTGTTTGAAATTTATCAAGCTGATAGACCGGATTATCAGCAAACAGTCGGTTACAAAAATCAAGATGTGAATGAATGAGTCCATGTTCGAGAGTTTCAGCATATTTCTGTGTCAGATACATTGTATTTCCTGATACACTGCATATTTCTAAACTCACCGTGTGCTACTTGGCACTTTTGCGAATGTGCAAATCAAAGTTAAATGTACTTGTCAAATGAAAACCCATGTCACGTGCACACTCCACACACTTAACTTCACAACCACCAACAGTTACACTTCAGCTTCTGTAGTTGCTGTTTTGTTCAATATGCAATAATGTCAGTTTTTGCATCATTCATTTTGAGTTTATATTTAGTCATCCGGGTTATAATGATTTCAAGACAATCTTTCAAGATATGACAAAAGGGACGATTTTGATTTTAATTTTGTAACCCCTCCCCATCTTAACGGAGATGTTCCCCGTGTCCCATCTTACGGGGGTTTATATATCTCAAATATTTTGTTTTGGTATCTTCTTCTGTTTAAAAGTCGAAATGTTAGTTGAACTGAAAAGTTGCTTAAGCAAGGATATAGATATCATTGACTAAGAACAACATTCTGTAAATTCTATTATCGAAATCTCTCAATTTTTACCAAGTATAAATGTAATCTTAAGGCGCTCCTGTGACATGGTACTTCACACCCTGAATAGTTTGGTGATGTGATTTGGTGATGTGATTTTCAAACTTCGTACAGTTATTGGACATACACATTTTCTTCACCCTTTGTTACTTTTCTACAGTTACTCTGCAATCATTGAATATACTAACGATAGGTGGATACAATTTGTTTCCCTTAAATATGCTTTCATTGTACATACAATTTACTGCTATATTTGCCATCGCGGTTGTTGTATATTAGTCGGAGAGGGGATACGTTTATTTACACTGTTTATAATTTAGTTTGGGGATTGAACAAGTGTGAGTTGTGGCGTTGTATTTTTTGTCATGTTAGTATGAAACATGGGGAGGTGGTGTCGCGAACTCCTCCTTCAGTTTTAGAGTTATTGAATTGATATTAGTATTCATAATAACCACGACTGGTAGATGTTCAAGACGCAATATACATGTGCTTAATACTGAGCATTGCATAATTATCTCCATTGGATTTTGAGTATCTTTTTTCGTTTTAGCATGAAATATGGGGAGTTGGTGTCGCGAACTTCCCTTCAATTTGAAAGTTATTTCATTGATACTTGCTATAAATAATAACCATGCATAGCAGATGTGCCAGAAACAATTTTCATATGTTTGTTGCAAGCACTGTGGAATTATCTCACCTTTAACTAAGTATATTTGCGCTAAAGTCCTGTTATATGGGTATTTAGCAATTAAAGCTGCCGTGCAGGGGTATTCTTCACATTTAGTGATATTTCTAGTCCATACAATGTACTAATTGTGTCATGGGGAGTATGCAATTACAGTTAACGGACAGTAGAATATATATATACATTGCATATAATTCTGTTAAAAGTACAAAAATGAGTCATGCAGGAAATACCACATACAGAACAAACACTCGCCCGAACAGCATCACAAGGAAACAGCAAATGTACATGGGTAGAAAGAACAACAAGAGACGCACAAAGACAAAACAAACATACAATAGGAGGAAGATGGAAGTACCGCCTTGGAACGGTCAGTGACAAAAGTCACCGGGGGTTTAAACCGGTTTATGGGCGCCCAACCTCACCCTTATTCCATCCCCATCCTAAAAGACAAACAGTGTAAATAAACGTATCCCCTCTCCGACTAATCTACAACAACCGCGACAGCAAATACAGTGGTAAAGTGCATGTATAACAAAAAAACATTTAATTGAACATACTGTATCCACCTATCGCTAGTGTACTCAATGATTGAGCTGCAAACAGAGTAACTGTAGAAAAGTAATAAAGGGTACGACAAAAATGAAATAGTACAGATATCCGACGTTCTCCTTCCATTTCTGGATTTAAGAGGTCGCCTTCATAGAGTACTAAACCTTTCTTGTCGGCGTACATGCAAAGAGGCCAGCGTGATTGCCAACTGTAAAAGGGTTCACAACCAAACATGCAGTATGTTGTAATAATACAGGATCATATCCCTTTTTAATGAATTGTTTTATATATTTGATGAACAAAGTGAGAAAATGGGTATGTCCAATAATTCTACGAAGTTTGTAAATCACATCACCATAAAATTCAGGATGTGAAATACCGTGTCGCAAAAGTACCTTGAGATTACATTTGTACTTGCCAATAAGCGAGAGATTTCGATAGTAAAATTTAGAGAAAGTTTTTCTTAGTTTATGGTATCTATATCCTTGTTTAAGCAGCTTTTCAGTTAAAATCAGATTACGACTGTTAAAATCGTCCATAGATGAACAAGCTCTAGCAAAACGAATAAGTTGAGATATATAAACCCCGTAAGATGGAGCACGGGGAACATCCCCGTCAAGATGAGGAAAATTTACAATATTAAAATCAAAATCATCTCTTTTGTCATATATTTTAGAAGAAATCATTCCATTATTAATTTTCAGGTCTAGGTCAAGAAACGCTGCATAATTGTCGGACGGGTTAGCTTTATTCAATTTGAGTTCTTTAGGATAAATTGTAGGAATCAGAGCATTAAAGAAAGGGTTATCTAAGTTAAAAATATCATCCAAATATCGACAAGTATCATTGAAGGCTTTTATAACATCTTCTTTTGATTGAGGATTCAAACTCAACATGAAATCTCTCTCATAGCAGTACAAAAACAAATCTGCGACAAGTGGTGCACAATTCGTACCCATGGGAATACCAATTACCTGACGGTATATAGCATTCCCATAACGTACAAATATGTTATCCAAAAGAAAGGTTAGTGCTTCGCAAACTTCTGAGCAAGTCCAATTGGTGTAATATTTCATTTGCTCGTCAGTAAAGAAAGCTTTTTCAGCATTACATGCCAAGAACGATGTTTTTCTCGGGCAAATACTTTCTGGATCAAGCTAGTAAGCTTATCCTTAATCAAAATATGAGGAAGAGTTGTGTACAGAGTAGAAAAGTCGTAAGTGCTTACAGTGGATGCAAGATACCTTTTGTTCTTAAGTTTGTTTAAGACTTCTGAAGAGTTCTTAATAGACCAGAAGAGATTTATTCCAGAATTTTCATAAGTCTTATCACAGTAAAATTTTACATGTTCCTTTACCTTCGTTAAACAAGAAGTCAAAAGTATAGACAATTTAGTAGTTGTACATGAACTAGAATTTGCAATGAAACGCGCTTTATATGGTTTTTTATGTAGTTTTGGTAACCAATACATAGTAGGAAGTTTATGTTGTGTAATTTTAATATCGGTTCCAAATTGTTCACACTTTTTGACATGGTCTGAAATGATGGTCTTTTCGTCAGTGGTAACTGAAATGTATGACTTGGTATTAGTAATTTCCTGCTTCAAGACATCGATATAATGTAATCGTCAAATAATAATCACATTATTTGATGCCTTATCAGCAGGAACAAAAACGTATTTTGAATGGAAATCCTGTAAACCCTTTTTAAGATGTCTAAATGAAGTTCTAGGTTTAGGTGGAAGAAGGTGTTTATTAGAGCTAAACTACGTGCGGGCTAATTATGCTAATATCTTAAGGAAGTGTGTAACGTTTGAATTATGAATATTCACATCGAATGGCCCTATTGCGTAGCGTCCATTTAGTACGAAATGCCTACATTGTATTTTGGATGACCTCTAGGGACAATCTGATCTCGGTGACAGACAGACAATGAATATATAAAATAAACGCACCGGCATATAATAATATTATGAACATTCCCTCTGACAACTATAACTCACAGCTGTAAAATATAGGACGGGCTGTGGAATACTAATGGGTGCAAGGAATGTGATTTTACCAGTTTACTATTATCTAAGACAACTATTGATTCTGTTTCGTGTACTCTGAAATTGTTGCAATTTGGTTCATAACCCTCATCTCGTAAAGTAAGACACATGTTAGAAACACAGTAATGATTTTATATTGCCTTGTTCATTAGATACATTGCGTGTCCATATTCATTATTGCGACAATGGTAATTAAGTGTTGTTTTAAAAATTAAGTATGTACATAATGTCCCAATTTACTCGTATTAAGTACCATAAAACTCTGCGGGTAAATGCGTTTGAAGTGTTGTGTAAATATGCAAGTAATTAGTGATAGATCTTATTCGGCAAGAAATGTACCTGCTGAAAGTGTTAACAACCTAAATTTGAGCCTAGTGATTATTCGTTACATGGTGGCATTGATGTGTTATAGTGATTATGAAAACCATATAATCGTTTATGAAACATGCAATTAGGGTGGTAATTGTCTACAAAAAGTGTGTTGTCATGTCGTCATTACTCATAACACAAACTGAATAGATGTATTATTCATACTATCACATACATGATACTTGTATTAAGCTTGTGGTCTTCCATCGTTAAAACATAAAATTTAAGGTTGTTAACCGTAATGTTTTGACAGTCACTAGCTCTTTATATATGGACTACGCATGGCTTGAATATTCCAACTGTACAGCACCGTCGCACTTTGGATACTCTCGCAACTTCTTGTTCAGATGAAAAAATATCAGTACTACTACATGCTTATGTATAATAACGCCAAGCTATGAAACCACTTGCTCGACTTTAGTATTTCTTATTTCATGTCTTGAGATAGGACCAATGCAACTTAGTTTACAACTTTACTTCAGGTAAAAATGTAGACATCCCTTATAAAAGTTTATTAAAATGGACGTGATTTAGTGTGTATCCTGAAAAAAGCACAATGTCCACCCACATAGACATTTCATACTGTCCACCCACATAGATATTTCATACACTTCAGCTAGATGTAATGACGTTTTTCTTAGGATTATATATTGCAATCTGTATTGTAGTCAGCTATCAACTGACTGAGCTGCTGTTGAAAACTTCACGTTTGTTTTATCGCCTTAAATTGTAACAGATAGTGATTTTAACTTGTTTTTGGAACAGGTCCTTTTAAAATGTGCAATTTCAATACACAAATAGGACGATTGTATTCAAACCTTAATGAAGCCATACCATTTTAAGAGATGTTTAATTAGATACTATGGTTTAGTTCACCCTAATGGCATTGGCTGCGTGTGCTTGGTCATTATCAAAATATTAATAACTCATGACATGTGTTGACACTTTAAGAACACTTTCTCATACGTGCTTGTTTGTCCTTTTTGTACATTTGCACACTTTGTAAGAGTGTACGATGTCAAATGATTATTATTATCAGCTTCAAGCAACACGTTAGGCAATACTTTAGTAAATAGTAAACATCAGTTTATATTTTTATTTATGAAATAAAGTTTACCCTTCAGAATTTATAATCTTCAAAACAGCAGGTGTTAAGTGCTTGTGTGGCGGCCGTAAAACGTCGCCCCGTACTTCATTTTCAGTGTTGTTATACCTTCTGATCCTTCGAGATCATGAAGTTCAGTACTTCTTTTTTCTGAAAATTGAATACCGCTTAAGCCGGTGCTAGGGGGCGTGAGCAGTATTGCACTTTCAATTACAGCTCATGAACAGACTCAATAAAACCGAGTCTGCAATTTTCTCTTTTTGTGTTGCAATTTTTGCTTTCGGGGAATCACAACCCTTCAGAAGTTATTATTTATGTTTTATTTACGGATTAAAGTGTTAACTAATTTGTATACCGGTGTAAAAAAGACACACTACTGATATTAGGTCTGGATAGTTATTTCGTTGGCAAGCACGTTTTGTTGTCTGCCCGGAACAAGATGATGGCTGCTTCATCTTTGAATCTTCTTCTTTTCATATTATAAACAATCATAAATATGCTATCAAACAGTTTGACTATTGACCAGACCAGACACCGAACAAACATTTTGTAAAGTTTGTCACAGATTAGCCTTTACAGGGAGTGAAATTAATATGCTAACTTCCTCGACAGACAAGCTTTGTGAAATGTCTCGTTTATTGGGACATCAAACCTTAATGTAGTTGAAAAAGGTTGGGTGTAATACATCTTGGCTGTCAGCTTTCTAAAACATCAAACATCTAAGTAGACGGCAGCACTTCGTCAAAATTGTAATCACCTGTATGTATACGAGATGTATTGGATTGCTACTCAGTACTAATTTACACAAACCCTTGTACTGTAAATATACGAGGTGTATCGGATCGTTACTCTGCACTGGGTTACGAAAACACCCGTGTCATTCATATAGATACATATCTTATCGATACACTGTACTAGTATACACAAGGGCTGCTGTCCTCATAAACATGTGCCGTGTCGCTATTACGTACTAGTTTACACAATCCCCGGTGTCACGAATATACACGACTGACTACTCCATAATAGTGTACACAAAATTTAGAACCGAACATATATAATATGAATTGTATCTCTACTATGTATTAGTGATTTCACACCAGTGCTATGTATATACAAATACCAAAAATGAATTATGCAGGCAAAACCACATACAGAACAAACAGCCACCGGAACAACAACACAAGGAAACACCAATTGTACATAACTATAAAAACATCAAGAGACGCACAAAGAAAAAACAAAGATACAATAGGGGGAGATGGAAGTACCGCCTTGGAACGGTCAGTAACAAAAGTCACCGGGGCGGTTTTTGGGCGCCCAACCTCACACGTATTCCATCCCGACCATAAAAGGCAAACAGTGTAAATAAACGTATCCCCTCTCCGACTAATCTACAACAACCGCGATGACAAATACAGTGGTAACGTGTATGTATAACGAAAACATTTAAGTGAACAAACTGTATACACTCATCGCTAGTGTACTCAATGATTGAGCTGCAAACAGAGTAACGGTAGACAAGTAATAAAGGGTACGACAAAAACGAAATAGTACAGATATCAGACGATCTCCTTCCGTTACTGGATTGAAGAGCTCGCCTTCATAGAGTACTAAACCTTTCTTGTCGGCGTACATGCAAAGAGGCCAGCGTGATTGCCAACTGTAAAAGGGTTGACAACCAAACATGCAGTATGTTGTAGTACTATAGGATCATATCCCTTTTAATGATTGATTTAACATATTTGATGAACAAAGTGAGAAAATGGGTATGTCCAATAATTTTACAAAGTTTGTAAATCACGTCACCATAAAATACCAATAAGTGAGAGATTTCGATAATAAAATTTAGAGAAAGTTTTTCTTAGTTTATGTTATCTATAGACTTGCTTAAGCAGCCTTTCAGTTAAAATGAGATATCGACTGTAACAATCGTCATAAGATGAACAAGCCCTAAAATATAAACCCCGTAAGATGGAGCACGGGGAACATCTCCGTCAAGATGAGGCAAATTTACAATATTAAAGTCAGAATCATCTCCTTTGTCATATATGTTAGTAGAAATTATTCCATTATCAATTTTAAGGTCTAGATCAAGAAAAGCTGCATCATTGTCAGACTGCTTAGCCTTATTCAATTTGAGTTCTTGAGGATGATTGTAGGAATCAGAGCATCAACGAAAGAGTTATCTAAGTTAAAATATCATCCAAATATTGACGAGTTTCATTGAAGGCTTTCATAACATCTTCTTGTTATTGTTAATTCAAACGTAACATAGAGCTCCCTCAAATCAGTACAAAAACAAATCCGCGACAAGTGGTGCACAGTTCGTACCCATAGGAATAGGAATTACCTGACGGTATATAGCATTCCCATAACGTACAAATATGTTATCCAAAAGAAAGGTTAGTGATTCGCAAACTTCTGAGCAAGTCCAATTGGTGTAATATGTCATTTGCTCGTCAGTAAAGAAAACCTTTTCCAGCATTACATGCCAGCAATGATGTTATTCCCCGGGCAAACACTTTATGGATTAAGTTAGTAAGTTTATCTTTAATTAAAATATGAGGAAGAGTTGTGTACAAAGTTGAAAACTCGTACTCGTTTTGCCACTCTGTGCTAGTTTATACAAATACTGGTATCATGCATATACACTATGCATCAAATCCCTGACCTGCACTTGTTCAAACAAACAGCGGTGCTATTCATATGCACAGTATCGTTTCGCTACTATAGTGTAGTTGACATCGGTGACGTACATAAACAAGGCGCAACATATTTCTTATTTATACTAGGTTACAGAAACACCGATGGTATTCATATGTAAGTTTTATCGTGTAGCCTAAGCATATTGCTTGACACAAACGCAGTTGACATGCATATGCAATATGTATCGCAATACAATATACAGGTTACACTGTAATAATCAACACAAAATGGGTCTCGTAATCTAATACCATAGTTAGACAAACTAAAGTTATAATCAAATACAGTTTGATCCTGCATTGCCATGCCCAAAATGTCGAAGAGTTTCAATTTCCCCATTTTCCTTTAAAGCAAGATGTCAATCTATGTGACAGAGTTACATGTGCTTTTATTAGACAATTTTTCATGATTGAAATAAGGTGGTGTTGGAAAAAGGTGAAATTGGAATATTTACCATATAAACAGGACTTTAAATACATCAACAGAACTAAAGAAGACATTTGGAAAGACACTTTTGAAAAACAATCGAAAAAAATACTGGACAATTGACACCTTTTTTCATAATTTCAGGTAAGAATTCAAGTTTTTATTTGATTCTTAAAAACCATTTGTTACCATTTATGAACTATACTAGGACCTTTACCTTATACATATATATCAAACTAATTGCTGAACAGTTGTTAAAAGTATGGATTTAATCAATTGTTAATATGAAGGTCGAAATGAAAGGAAGTAAACAAACGGCCATTCCTGAAAATACATTAACAAGGGAAGCACGGACTTTCATGTCCCTGCTATGTAAAATCATCAAATAAGAGAACTTACAGCCGAAAAAACGAAATTTGTTGGTGGGTCGGTTGGTCGGTCGGATGGTATGTCTGTCTGTCTGTCTGTGGCACAACCTGGCACGAAATGTGTTTGTCCGGGCCTTATTTCCTGTTCTATACACTCGAATGTATACTTAACATATGAAACAGGCCAGGTGAGAGGAGGTGATTTTTACTAGAAATAAGGCTCTGGGAGACCAACAAACCTGCAGACGGAAGTCATCAAGGAGCTGAAACATTCTAAGTATAAGACAGGATGTTCCACGAGAAAGAACAGAAAACAACTGTAAGGAAGGTGAAACATCAGTATGTGAAAACACCAGCCAGACATCTGTGTATAACTACATACAAAAGACCGAAGAAGATTTGGAAAGTATTGTGTTCAGCGATGAATCACCAAATAGTTGTTTTATGAATAGAATAGGAAGAATGACTGTAAGTGTGTGGGGGATCCCGAAAAGTTCCGACTGTTTAATTTGGCAAGAAAAGTGCATATGTTAATATTTTGGGAGCAATGTCAGCAAGTGGGCTTTCGAAGCTGCATGTTATGCCCGCATTTCAGACTGCTAAAGCAAGTTATTATACAGCGCAGACCTTGGAGAATGACGTGAAACCTTTGTTTAGCAGGTACAATTCATACAACATCACTGAAAATAAAATGGTTCCCAATTACAAGAGTTCACCTTCCAACAGGCCAGAGCACCAGCGCATGACTTCGCTATGGCGATGGTGTGAGGAAAACTTGTAGACCTTTGTCAGGAAAGACGAATTGCCAGGAAACAATCCAGAACTCAAGCCTATTGAGAACGTGTTTAGTATTATTGATGAAAATCTGTACTATGACTCGGAACCAACAACCATGGATAGCTTTAAACGGAGACTGAATGTATCGCTGAAGTCAATAAGCAACGAAACACTGAAATCACTTTTGCATAGCATGCGAAAACGGCTATAAATGGTCGTGAAGAAAAATGGATGTCACTGTGGTTACCCAGTAACCAATCGCACATTGTGAAAATGCAACATAAACTGTGGTATGCAATACGTTGGTTAAACAGGTCGTGCTGTGATGACCAAAGTCAGGAAGAACGCATATCAATGTCGAATTCATAAACTAAATAATTTTTGTACCAACATTTTTGGAAAACTGGCTACTCTTTAAACGATGTGTTAGTCCAACCTGTAGACCAAATATTATATGATAAGGATGCATCAGGCAGTTATAAATCGAACGCTTGATTTTTATCTGAACTAAATTAGATTAGGAATTTGCAAACACCGTTTCGTTCAGGCTTAAATGTTAATATTTACCAGACTGGATTTCTTTCAAAAGATACTGATACAGACATTTTTTATTTGTATTCTATAAGGAAACGCAACTCTCGATCACATGGTATTCGTAAAAATGGTAACATTAAACGAAGATCACGGATGAAGCTGACTATTCCTGATCTACATACTATACGTTTAATTTCTGGTAAACATACTATGCTTTCTAGACTTTCTTCCTTATCAATATCTTCATTTAAGAAAAATGACGAACAAGCCGATAAAATATTTTTTAGATCTGATCATCTCATACATGTTCTCAGACCACAATTGACAAATTATCTCATCACCAACTATTCGTTTTGCAAAATCCTTTTCTTAATATAGGTATTAATTTTATTGAACTACAAGTTGTATTCAGAGACAAAAATTAATTTGACACCATTCCTAAATACTTTAAAATACAGAACCACCTATCATCTGCTACGAATATAGCAAACCCATCATAAATACAATTTTCAACTTAAATACAATTGTTGCCGACCTTTATATTAATGATAATATTCCGGATGATTGAGATTGCGCCACCTCAAACTGTTGCTATTCTCCGGCTGGTCATGTGATTACTGTTAACTTCGAGGTACTTAAAGATAAATGTCTAGGACATTTTTCAGAATAAATGTCCCAAATATAGAATACCACCCTTAAAATACAAATACACTTCTATAGCGCAAAAATATAAATATTCGCTTTACATAGTCCTAGTATGTACACTGGAATTATTACAATCCGAGAGGATATTTTAAAAGTCGTTTGGATACTAGTCATTGTAAAATTGCCGGAATAAGTGATTTGGAAGTTTCTGCTTAGTCAGTTTCGATTGCAATTGATTTTAGGGAGAATATTCCAAAATGTTGGACCAACCACCGCCCGTGACCTGTCACCGATGTTTGTTCTGTATCTCGGTACAATAAACTTGATGTCGCTCGACGATCGCATGCGGTAATTTCCTTGTACTCTTGTGAACATGTCTCTGAGATATCTAGGTGCGGTTCAATTTATAACCCGGAAAACGATGACAAGCACTTTAAACATGAACAGGCAACCGGTGAAGCTGCTTAAGAATGTCAGAATGTTGCTTATAAGTAGCATATATAATCTGGCAGCCTTGTTTTGAACTCTTTGAAATTTATCAAGCTGATAGACCGGAATATCAGCAAACAGTCGGTTACAAAAATCAAGATGTGAATGAATGAGTCCATGTTCGAGAGTTTCAGTATATTTCTGTGTCAGATACATTGTATTTCCTGATACACTGCATATTTCTAAACTCACCGTGTGCTACTTGGCACTTTTGCGAATGTGCAAATCAAAGTTTAATGTACTTGTCATATGAAAACCCATGGCACGTGCACACTCCACACATTTAACTTCACAACCACCAACAGTTACATTTCAGCTTCTGTAGTTGCTGTTTTGTTCAATATGCAATAATGTCAGTTTTTGCATCATTCATTTTGAGTTTATATTTAGTCATCCAGGTTATAATGCTATCAAGACAATCTTTCAAGATATGACAAAAGGGACGATTTTGATTTTAATCTTGTAACCCCTCCCCATCTTAACGGAGATGTTCCCCGTGTCCCATCTTACGGGGGTTATATATCTCAACTTTTTTGTTTCGGTAGAGCCTCTTCTTCTGTTTAAAAGTCGAAATGTTACTTAAAGTTGCTTAAGCAAGGATATAAATATCATTGACTAAGAACAACATTCTGTAAATTCTATTATCGAAATCTCTCAATTATTGCCAAGTATAAATGTAATCTTAAGGCGCTCCTGTGACATGTTACTTCACATGCTGAATAGGTTGGTGATGTGATTTTCAAACTTCGTATAGTTATTGGACATACACATTTTCTTCACCCTTTGTTACTTTTCTACAGTTACTCTGCAATCATTGAATACACTAACGATAGGTGGATACAATTTGTTTCACTTAAATATGCTTTCATTGTACATACAATTTACTGCTGTATTTGCCATCGCGGTTGTCGTATATTAGTCGGAGAGGGGATACGTTTATTTACACTGTTTATCATTTAGTTTGGGGATTGAACAAGTGTGAGTTTTGGCGCCCCTAAACCGATTTATACCAAAAGTGGTTATCGTCACTGACCGTTGCAAGGCGGTACTTCCATCTTCTTCATATTGTTAGTTTGTTATGTCTTTGTGTGTCTCTTTGTGTCTTAGTAGTTATGTACATTCGACGTGTTTGCTTGTTGGGGTGCTGTTCGAGCAGCTGTTGTTGTTTTGCACGTGATGTTTCCTGCATGACTCATACTTGTACTTGATACATATATACACAGTATCTATAAACTTGGTTGATAACTATTCACTATTAAAAAAGGTTATGAGAGGTTAGATAACCTCCCCAATTTTTGGACACCTTGTAGATTGCAGTTCAATCAGTTTGAATCCAGATGAATCCTTATTCACATACATGTATAGCGTTAAAGGAATTGAAATTGTTAACAACGTTAATTACATTTGATTCTTTCAAATATGTTAAAAAATCATTAAAAAGGGATATGATCCTGTAGTACTACAACATACTGCATGTTTGATTGCGAATCCTTTTACAGTTGGCAATCACGCTGGCCTCTTTGCATGTACGCCGACAAGAAAGGTTTAGTTCTGTATGAAGGCGACCTCTTAAATCCAGAAATGGAAGGAGAACGTCGGATATCTGTACTATTTCATTTTTGTCGTACCCTTTATTACTTTTCTACAGTTACTCTGTTTGCAGCTCAATCATTGAGTACACAAGCGATAGGTGGATACAGTTTGTTCACCACTGTATTTGCCATCGCGGTTGTTGCAGATTAGTCGGAGAGGGGATACGTTTATTTACACTGTTTGTCTTTTATGGCGGGGGTGGGATATGTGTGAGGTTGGGCGCCCATAAACCGGTTTAACCCCCAGTGACTTTTGTCACTGACCGTTCCAAGGCGGTACTTCCATCTTCCTCCTATTGTATGTTTGTTTTGTCTTTGTGCGTCTCTTGTTGTTTTTATAGTTATGTACATTTGCTGTTTCCTTGTGTTGCTGTTCGGGCGGCTGTTTGTTCTGTATGTGGTGTTTCCTGCATGACTCATTTTTTGTACTTTTACAAGCGGTGGGTCATTCTTTCACAAAAGCTACTCAAACTCTGTCGAATAAGGCACTCAAAATATTAAGGACACTTTTGTCAATAACGTAAAAATAAGGATATACCAAGTAAAATCATGCTAAGCCTGTTCGATTCATTCGTTTCATCTATCTTGAGGTACGCATGTGACGTATGGGGTTTCACCTATCATAGTTGTATTGAAAGGGTACATGGGAATTTCTTAAGATAAATGCCAAAGGTTAAACAGTCAACTTACAGCACAGCATTATATGGAGAATTAAGACGATCCCTGCTAAAATCAATTTACAAATGAATTTCGTGAAATACTTTTTAAACTCTATGGGTCGAAAGCGGGTAAATGCATATTTACAATGATAATAAACATAATGAGAGATAACACCAACCAGGAAAATATTTACAATTGGGAAAACGACGTGCGCATTCTATTAGATACCTGTTTGTTTCGGCGAAGTTTGGTTACATCCTGCGTCAATTGATATAAAAAGTATTTACTCCAGTACTTCGAAGGCGCCTGTTAGATATTATTTCACCCAATGTAATGCAGAAATGAATGCGAGTTTCTTCTTTGTATCTATACAGAGAGTTAAAACATAAAAGTAAAAATATGAGTCATGCAGGAAACACCACATACAGAACAAACAGCCACCCGAACAGCAACACATGAAAATAAAGCAAATGTACATAACTAGCAAAAACATAAAGAGACGAACAAAGACAAAACAAACAAACAATAGGGGGATGATGGAAGTACCGCCTTTGAACAGTCAACTTTGTACTCTCAGATTACTTAACTAAAATGTATTTTGTTAAATTCAGAAACACACTTGCAAGTATACGCTTACCATCACATAATCTAAAACTGGAAACTGGGAGACACGAAAACATGGACATAAATCTTAGAAAATGTGTGACATGTAAACTAAACGATGTCGAAGATGAATTCCATGTTACCTTAGTTTGCCCTTCCGTTATTGATTTAAGAGAAACTTACTTAAAGAAATACTAATTTCGTAGACCAAATATGTATAACCTTATAACTCTTATTATATACTCTAGATATGTGAACACGCTAAACAAACTTGCAGTATATTGCTCAAAGGCATTTGTAAACACAAAACACCTTCTAGAGTATGGCTATATAAGCTGATTAACAGATGATATATATCAAAATAGTTTTTTGTTAAATATATTATACTTCCACCCTGTACGTGTTTCCATTTTCTTTTTTCCATAAAACGTATATTTTTTATATTGCTACATGCATGCCTGAATTGTATTGTGATTTGACGATGAACTGTATTGTTGAAGTCCTTGTATATAATTATGTTCTGTTCTGTTCATATTTCTTTAAAAATGTTGGACTTTTTGTATAGACACGTGCATTTGAAAATGTTGTAGGGGCTGAATCAGAAATTATGTTAGACTTAGAAATGTTTTGGTTCCTCATACTCCGAGGTACTATGGGCGGACCGAACCATAAAAAAGCTATATATTTCACATTTCCTAACAAGAATAGGCGTTTTGTATAGGCATGCGTATCCAAAATTGCTTGGGATTGGGACAAATATCGTAAATCTGAATATGACACTATGAGCGGGACCGAACCCGTAGAAAAGCAATATGATGTATACTCATCCACAATATAATGAGTGTTTGATAGATATATGCATTTGAAAATTGTTGGGACTAATTCCGAAATTATTTTCGACTTGGATACTGTTTGGTCCCTATACCACGGGACACTATGGGTAGGATCAAACTAGAGAAAAGCAATTTAATCCCAATGTCCTTACAATGTTGACTTCTTGTATAGACATATGTATATGAAAGTGTAGGGACTGAAGCTAAGATTGTGTTGGGCCCACCTCCAAGGCACCATGGACGAGACCTAAACTGTGTTTTTTTGTCATTTTGGTATGAAACAAGGGGATTTGGTGTCACGGACTACTCCTTCATATTTAAAGTTATTGAATTTATATTTGATTAAAATGATAACTACGAATGGTTGATGTGCAAGACACCATTTTCATGTGTTTACCTGTGGGCATCGTAGAAACATCTCCCATTATTTTTTGTCATGTTAGCATGAAACATGGGGATGTGGTTTCGCGAACTCCTCCTCCAGTTTTAAAGTTATTGAATTTATATTAGTATTCATAATAACCACGACTGGTAGATGTTCAAGACGCAATATACATGTGCTTAATACTGGGCATTACATAATTATCTCCATTGGATTTTGTGTATCTTTTGTCGTTTTAGCATGAAAAATGGGGAGTTGGTGTCGCGAACTTCCCTTCAATTTGAAAGTTATTTCATTGATACTTGCTATAAATAATAACCATGCATAGCAGATGTGCCAGAAACAATTTTCATATGTTTGTTGCAAGCACTGTGGAATTATCTCAACTTTAACTAAGTATATTTGCGCTAAAGTCCTGTTATATGGGTATTTAGCAATTAAAGCTGCCGTGCAGGGGTATTCTTCACATTTAGTAATATTTCTAGTCCATACAATGTACTAATTGTGTCATGGGGAGTATGCAATCACAGTTAACGGACAGTAGAATATATATATATACATTGCATATAATTCTGTTAAAACTACGTGCGGGCTAATTATGCTAATATCTTAAGGAGGTGTGTAACGTTTGAATTCTGAATATTCACATAGAATGGCCCTATTGCGTAGCGTCCATTTAGTACGAAATGCTTACATTGTATTTTGGATGACCTCTAGGGACAATCTGATCTCGGTGACAGACAGACAATGAATATATGAAATAAACGGCACCGGCATATAATAATATTATTAACATTCGCTCTGACAACTATAACTCACAGCTGTAAAAAAATATAGGACGGGCTGTGGAATACTAATGTGTGCAAGGAATGTGATTTTACCATTTTACCATTATCTAAGACAACTATTGATTCTGTTTCGTGTACTCTGAAATTGTTGCAATTTGGTTCATAACCCTCATCTCGTAATGTAAGACACATATTAGAAACACAGTAATGATTTTATATTGCCTTGTTCATTAGATACATTGCATGTCCATATTCATTATTGCGACAATGGTAATTAAGTGTTGTTTTAAAAATTAAGTATGTACATAATGTCCCAATTTACTCGTATTAAGTACCATAAAACTCTGCGGGTAAATGCGTTTGAAGTGTTGTGTAAATATGCAAGTAATTAGTGATAGATCTTATTCGGCAAGAAATGTACCTGCTGAAAGTGTTAAGATCCTACATTTGAGCCAAGTGATTATTCGTTACATGGTGGCATTGATGTGTTATAGTGATTATGAAAACCATATCATCGTTTATGAAACATGTAATTAGGGTGGTAATTGTCTGCAAAAAGTGTGTTGTCATGTAGTCATGTACTCATAACACAAACTGAATAGATGTATTATTCATACTATCACATACATGATACTTATATTAAGCTTGTGGTATTCCATCGTTAAAACATAAAATCTAAGGTTGTTAACCGTAATGTTTTGACAGTCACTAGCTCTTTATATATGGACTACGCATGGCTTGAATATTCCAACTTTACAGCACCGTCGCACTTTGGATACTCTCGCAACTTCTTGTTCAGATGAAAAAATATCAGTACTACTACATGCTTATGTATAATAACGCCAAGCTATGAAACCACTTGCTCGACTTTAGTATTTATTTCATGTCTTGAGATAGGACCAATGCAACTTAGTTTACAACTTTACTTCAGGTAAAGATGTAGGCATCCCTTATAAAAGTTTATTAAAATGGACTTGATTTAGTGTGTATCCTGAAAAAAGCACAATGTCCACCCACATAGACATTTCATACTGTCCACCCACATAGACATTTCATACACTTCAACTAGATGTAATGACGTTTTTCTTAGGATTATATATTGCAATCTGTATTGTAGTCAGCTATCAACTGACTGAGCTGCTGTTGAAAACTTCATGTTTGGTTTATCGCCTTAAATTGTAAGAGATCGTGATTTTAACTTGTTTTTGGAACAGGTCCTTTTAAAATGTGCAATTTCAATACACAAATAGGACGATTGTATTCAAACCTTAATGAAGCCAGACCATTTTAAGAGATGTTTAATTAGATACTATGGTTTAGTTCACCCTAATGGTATTGGCTGCGTGTGCTTGGTCATTATCAAAATATTAATAACTCTTGACATGTGTTGACACTTTAAGAATGTAATCCCAACAGTTACTGGTACAAAAGTATCTTTCTCATATGTGCTTGTTTGTCCTTTTTGTACATTTGCACACTTTGTAAGAGTGTACGATGTCAAATGATTATTATTATCAGCTTCAAGCAACACGTTAGGCAATACTTTAGTAAATAGTAAACATCAGTTTATATTTTTATTTATGAAATAATGTTATGTATATGTTTTATTTACGGATTAAAGTGTTAACTAATTTGTATACCGGTATTGTAAACAGACACACTACTGATATTAGGTCTGGATAGTTATTTCGTTGGTAAGCACGTTTTGTTGTCTGCCCGGCACAAGATGATGGCTGCTTCATCTTTGAATCTTCTTCTTTTCATATTTTAAACAATCATAATTAATCTATCAAACAGGTCGACTATTGATCAGACCAGACACCGAACAAACATTATGTAAAGTTTGTCACAGATTAGCCTTTACATGGAGTGAAATGAATATGCTAACTTCCTCGACAGACAAGCTTTGTGAAATGTCTCGTTTATTGGGACATCAAACCTTAATGTAGTTGAAAAAGGTTAGGTGTAATACATCTTGGCTGTCAGCTTTCTAAAACATCAAACATCTTAGTAGACGCCAGCACTTCGTCAAAATTGTAATCACCTGTATGTATACGAGATGTATTGGATTGCTACTCAGTACTAATTTACACTTGTACTGTACATATACGAGGTGTATCGGATCGGTACTCTGCACTGGTTTACGAAAACACCCGTGTCATGCATATAGATACATATCTTATCGATAAGCTGTACTAGTGTACACAAGGGCTGGTGTCCTCATAAACATGTGCCGTGTCGCTATTACGTACTAGTTTACACACTCCCCGGTGTCACGAATATACACGACTGACTACTCCATACTAGTGTACACAAAATTTAGAACCGAACATATATAATATGAATTGTATCTCTACTATATATTAGTGTATTCACACCAGTGCTATGTATATACAAGTACCAAAAATGAACCATGCAGGCGAAACCACATACAGAACAAACAGCCACCGGAACAACAACACAAGGAAACACCAATTGTACATAACTATAAAAAAAACATCAAGAGACGCACACAGAAAAAACAAAGATACCATAGGGGGGAGATGGAAGTACCGCCTTGGAACGGTCAGTGACAAAAGTCACTGGGGGCGGTTTTGGGGCGCCCAACCTCACACTTATTCCATCCCGACCATAAAAGGCAAACAGTGTAAATAAACGTATCCTCTCTCCGACTAATCTATAACAACCGCGATGACAAATACAGTGGTAACGTGCATGTATAACGAAAACATTTAAGTGAACAAACTGTATACACCTATCGCTAGTGTACTCAATGATTGAGCTAACAGAGTAACTGTAGACAAGTAATAAAGGGTACGCCAAAAACGAAATAGTACAGATATCCGACGATCTCCTTCCGTTCCTGTATTGAAGAGCTCGCCTTCATAGAGTACTAAACCTTTCTTGTCGGCGTACATGCAAAGAGGCCAGCGTGATTGCCAACTGTAAAATGGTTGACAACCAAACATGCAGTATGCTGTAGTACTATAGGATCATATCCCTTTTAATGATTGTTTTAACATATTTGATGAACAAAGTGAGAAAATGGGTATGTCCAATAATTTTACGAAGTTTGTAAATCACGTCACCATAAAATACCAATAAGGGAGAGATTTCGATCGTAAAATTTAGAGAAAGTTTTTCTTAGTTTATGGTATCTATAACGTTGCTTAAGCAGCCTTTCAGTTAAAATGAGATTTCGACTGTAAAAATCGTCAATAGATGAACAAGCCCTAGCAAAACGAATAAGTTGAGAAATATAAACCCCGTAAGATGGAGCACGGGGAACATCTCCGTCAAGATGAGGCAAATTTACAATATTAAAGTCAGAATCATCTCCTTTGTCATATATGTTAGTAGATATTATTCCATTATCAATTTTAAGGTCTAGATCAAGAAAAGCTGCATAATTGTCGGACTGCTTAGCCTTATTCAATTTGAGTAGGACCCTCCTAACTAAAGGACCTAAATATAGATTACCTTCCCTTATTGATTTTGACGCTTGTCGAACTCATATTGCGGAAGCTATTCAAGAATTCTGCATCAAATGGTGTCGACGAGAACATGCTGATGTTAATGCCCTTTCGGATTGGAAGAAATGTATTTTCGATATTATTGATACACGAATAACTTTTTACAAATCAAATAACCATCTTTTACCACCTCGACCTAGAGTTACATTTCGCTACTTGAAGAAAAAACATTTCTAATTTTCATTCAGATTATGTTCTTGTTCCTGCTGACAAGGCATCAAACAATGTAATCATTATTTGAAGATTGTATTATGTTGATGTTTTAAAGAAGGAGCTAACTGATTCAAAAACTTATATAACCGTTCAAACACCTGAAAAAGATATAGTCTCGGAACATGTAAAAATGTGCAATGATTTTAAGTCTGGTCCTAACATAAAACAACATAAACTTTCTACTTTGTACTGGATTCCGAAACTACATAAAAACCCTTATAAGTCGCGTTTTATTGCCAACTCTAGCTGTTGTACCACTACTAAATTATCTATACTTTTGACGTCCTGTCTTACTACGATCAAAGAACATGTTAAACGCTACTGTGATAAAATATATGAAAATTCTGGTATTAATGTTTTTTGGTCCATAAAAAATTCAAATGATGTTTTAACAAAACTTGAAAATGAACAGTATAACATTTCTTTACTGAGCTCTTATGATTTCTCTACACTCTATACTACTCTACCTCACCATCTTATAAAGGATAGACTTATTAAATTAATAGAAAAAACCTTTGCCAGAGAAAACAAAATGTTCATTGCTTGTAATGTTCAACGTTCATTCTTTTCGAATTCAGAAGTTGAACATTACACAATGTGGACTTGCCTTGATGTTTGTAGATCTCTTACCTTTCTTTTAGATAATATATTTGTGCGTTATGGAGATACCATATATCGTCAAGTTGTTGGTATACCCATGGGTACAAATTGTGCCCCTCTTGTTGCAGATTTGTTTTTGTATTGCTACGAGAGGGATTTTATGCTTAGCTTAAAACCTGATACACAGACCGATATTGTTAATGCTTTTAATAAAACTTCAAGGTATTTAGACGATATTTTGAATTTAGATAATCCTTATTTTGATACTATGGTTTCTTCAATCTACCCAAAAGAACTGTCTTTAAACAAAGCTAATCAATCTGACATTAATGCTTCAGTTTTAGATTTGAATCTTTCAATTACAAATGATAAAGTTTCGTCCAAAATATACGATAAAAGAGAAGATTTTAATTTTAAAATTGTTAATTATCCTTTTCTAGATGGGGATGTGCCACGTTCTACATCTTATGGTGTTTATATTTCTCAACTTATTAGGTTTGCCCGAGCCTGTTCTTTGCTTGAAGATTTTAACAGACGTAATTTAGTTATAACTGATAAACTTCTTAAGCAAGGTTACAGATATCACAAACTTCGGATAACCTTTTCTAAATTTTATTATCGAAATTTACCTCTCATTAGTAAATATAATTGCAATCTACGGACGTTACTGCGACAAGGCATTTCTCAACCAGAATTTTATGGGGATGTTATCTACAAACTTAGGAAAATTCGGGGTCATATCCATTTTCATGATTTGTTTATAAAACGCATTAAAAAAATTAAAAAGAAAGGTTATGATCCTATTATATTGCAACACACTGCATGTTTGGTTATCGATCCTTTTACAGTCGGTAGCTACGCTTCCCTCTTTGCTTGCGCGATGACAGGCCGAGGGTAGTACTCTATGATGGTATACTCTTAAACTTGGATACAGGAGGAGCTTACCAGACTCATGTATTATGTTTTCCCTGTCGTGCCCTTAACGGCTTACCTGCAGGTGCTCTGACTTCAGCAGGGCCATTGAGTACATATTTGACGGATTGTCACAGTTATTATGCTATGTTTTACATGTTGTCCTGTGTTCACCGTCGTCTATGTTGTGGGTAAGTCCAGCGGGGATACCTTTATTTACAATATTTGTAAAGCTAGGGTGACTTTGAGAGAAGTGTGAGGTTAGGACGTCCGTAAACCGGTTTAAACCCCCAGTGGTGTTTTTGCTGCTGACCGTGCCAAGGCGGTACTCTCTTTGTCACCCTTCCTTTTGTTTGCCTTGCGTCTTTGTGCTTGTGGTTTGTTCATGTTGTGGAACGTTTGTCCCTGTTTCTTGTGTGTCTTTTGGTGTTTTCTGTGTTCATTTCGTATGTGTGTGTGCGTGTGCGTTTGGGTGTGTGGTGGTGTGTGTGTGTGTCATGCTGTCTATCGGTGTTTTGGTGGTGGTTGCGTCTTGCATGTAGCTTTGCCTGCTTGACTTTACTACTTTTCCATTCTTGGGGATGATTGTAGGAATCAGAGCATCAACGAAAGAGTTATCTAAGTTAAAATATCATCCAAATATCGACACGTTTCATTGAAGGCTTTCACAACATCTTCTTGTTATTGTGGATTCAAACGTAACATAGAGCTCCCTCATAGCAGTACAAAAACACATCTGCGACAAGTGGTGCACAGTTCGTACCCATAGGAATACGAATTACCTGACGGTATATAGCATTCCCATAACGTACAAATATGTTATCCAAAAGAACGGTTAGTGATTCGCAAACTTCTGAGCTCCTCAGTTAAGAAAGCTTTTTTCAGCATTACATGCCAGAAATGATTTTTTCCCCGGGAAAACACTTTCTGGATTAAGTTAGTAAGTTTATCTTTAATTAAAATATGAGGAAGAGTTGTGTACAAAGTTGAAAAATCGTACTCGTTTTGCCACTCTGTGCTAGTTTATACAAATACCGGTAGCATGCATATACATTATGCATCAAATCTCTGACCTGCACTTGTTCAAACAAACAGCGGTGCTATTCATATGCACAATATCGTTTCGCTACTATAGTGTAGTTGACATCGGTGACGTACATAAACAAGGCGCAACATATTTCTTATTTATACTAGGTAACAGAAACACCGATGGTATTCATATGTAAGTTTCATCGTGTAGCCTAAGCATATTACTTGACACAAACACAGTTGCCATGCATATGCAATATGTATCGCATTACTATTATGCGAAATAATACACAAAAGCCGGTTTCATGCATATGCAAGACGCATCGCATCGTTTATCTATACTAGTGTACAAGCACATCTATATGTGTAATGCATATACAAGTATGGTAGCTCACGCTGTACTAGTTTACATCTGTGCCATGCACATACTATAATGCACAGTGTCGCTACACTGTACTACTGTACAAAGACATCCATGCCAGGCATATGCAAGTACGATATCAGTACCTTGCACTAGTTTACAAAACGCCGACGTCATTCTTGTGGAAGTATCGTACCCTGTTATGTATTACTTTACACAACACCGCTGTCATATAAGACTAGCATCATATTGCTGTAATGTTCTAACTTATACAAACACGAATTGTTATGCACATTTAAGATAGTTAGTATCGCTGCTCTATGCTAGTTTTTTATACCACCGGTGTTATGTATAAACAAAATGAGTTGCACCGCTTCCATGCCAAAGTTTAACAAACATCGGTGTTACGCATATACACATGTCGTATCGCTATTCGGTACTAGTTTACATAAACACATGTGCCATGCATATACAAGATGCATTGTATCACTTACGTATACTATTTTTCATAAGCACATGTGTCGAGAGTCATCGAGTCGCTACATTGTACTGGTTTACACACACACTTGTGTCATGCTTATACGTGACAACGTACCACTCATAATCTAAACGGACACCGGTGTCATGCATATACGTGGTCAACGTATTGTTTATTATACCCCCCTTTTGAAAAAATGGGGGTATATTGCTTTGCACATGTCGGTCGGTCGGTCGGTCGGTCTGTCGGTCGGTCGGTCGGTCGGTCGGTCGGTCGGTCGGTAGATCGATGGTTTCCGAATGATAACTAATAAACGACTTGGCCTAGAATCTTCAAACTTGCTGTGGTGGTTGGTCATGACAAGTAGATGACCCCTATTGTTTTTGAGGTCACTAGGTCAAAGGTCAAGGTCACCATGACCTAAAATGGTGAAATAGTTTCCGATCAATAACTGCTCAAGGGTTTGGCTTGGGATCTTCAAACTTGCTGTGGTGGTTGGTCATGACCACTAGATGACCCCTATTGATTTTGAGGACACTAGGTCAAAGGTCAAGGTCACCATGACATTAAATGGTTAAATGGTTTCCGATCAATAACTGCTCAAGGGTTTAGCTTAGAATCTTCAAACTTGCTGTGGTAGTTGGTCATGACCACGGGATGACCCCTATTGATTTCGAGGTCACTAGGTCAAAGGTCAAGGTCACCATGACCTTAACTGGTAAAATGGTTTCTGATCAATAACTGCTCAAGGGTTTGGCTTAGGATCTTCAAATTTGCTTAGGTGGTTGGTCATGACAACTAGATGAGTGCTATTATTTTTTAGGTCACTAGGTCAAAGGTCAAGGTCACCATGACCTTAAAGGGTGAAATGGTTTGCGATCAATAACTGCTCAAGGGTTTGGCCTAGGATCTTCAAATTTGCTGTGGTGGTTGGTAATGACCACTTGATGACCCCTATTGTTTTTTAGGTCACTAGGTCAAAGGTCAAGGTCACCATGGTCTTAACTGGTCAAATGGTTTCCGATCAATAACTGCTCAAGGGTTTGGCTTAGAATCTTCAAACTTGCTGCGGTAGTTGATCATGACAACTGGATGACAGCTATTGTATTTTAGGTCACTAGGTCAAAGGTCAAGGTCACCATGACCTTAACTTGTAAAATGGTTTCTGATCAATAACTGCTCAAGGGTTTGTCTTAGGATCTTCAAATTTGCTTAGGTGGTTGGTCATGACAACTAGATGAGTGCTATTATTTTTTAGGTCACTAGGTCAAAGGTCAAGGTCACCATGACCTTAACTGGTGAAATGGTTTGCAATCAATAACTGCTCAAGGGTTTGGCTTAGGATCTTCAAACATGCTGTTGTTGTTGGTCATGACCAATAGATAACCCCTATTATTTTTTAGGTCACTAGGTCAAAGGTCAAGGTCACCATGACCTTAAAGGGTGAAATGGTTTGCGATCAATAACTGCTCAAGGGTTTGGCTTAGGATCTTCAAACTTGCTGTGGTTGTTGGTCATGACAACTAGATGACCCCTATTGATTTTGAGGTCACTAGGTCAAACGTCAAGGTCATCATGACCTTAACTGATGAAATGGTTTCCAATTAATAACTGCTCAATGGTTTGGTTCGGGATCTTCAAACTTGCTGTGGTAGTTGGTCGTGACCACTAGATGACCCCTATAGTTGTTGAGGTCACTAGGTCAAAGGTCAAGGTCACCATGACCTTAATATGTGAAATGTTTTCAGATCAATAAATGATCAGTGGTTTGGCTTAGGATCTTCAAAGTTGCTGTGGTGATTAGTCATGACCGCTAGATGACCTCTATAGTTGAGGTCACTAGATCAAAGGTCAGGGGGTCTGGGGGGTATACATGTTTTACAAACATCTCTTGTTTTAACAGGTTTACGCAAACGCCTGTGTTATAAACATTCGAGATGCATCGTATCACTACACTACACTAATTTACACAAACAATCGTATCGTAAGACTTTTCAGTATCACAAACACAGGTAAATTTCATATACGTGATGTACCATAAAACTCCAGATTACTATTTTACCTAACAGATATCATTCATACCTGAGATGTATCGTATTGCTATTCCATTCTAGTTTACACAGACATCGGCGTTATGCATATATGGGTTTCTGTCGTATCTCTGTTCAACTTTACACAAACACATGTGTCATACAAACTGTATCGTTTCGCTTTTTTCTGTACGGGTTTGCGTAAACTTCGATGTCATGCATATATTATTATCGTGTCGCAACCATTTACTACTTTACACAGCCATCTAGACCATGCGTATAAATAATGCCTCGTATTGCTACGAGCTAGTTTAAACAAACAACTATATCGTGCACATACAAAGTGTATCGTACCACTACTCTGTAGTATTTGACCTAAACATCGGCGTATACAAGATGCATGGTAGAGCTGCTAAGCTGTAATATCTTGTATACTCAAACACAGATACCAAGCATCTGATAGCTACTCTGTGCTAGTTTACACAAACAAATGTGTCATGCATGAACACGCATCTGATAGATTGTCTGTACCAGTTCACAAAAACACAAATGGCATGCATACACAAGAATGTGATAGCTACACTGTACCAGTTTACATAAATACCGGCGCCATGCATATGTAGGTATCGTATCTGTACTATGTACTAATTGTATAAACACCTGTGTGTACTGCTTATACAAAAAGGTAGATAGATAGATTTATTTAGGCACACAGAAAACATATGGTTCATAAACATGTATCACATTATAATAAATAGTAATTCGTAAAATTATGCGTAGTGAAAAAACATGGCATGCTTTCTATACCAAGGATAACACAATAAAGAGCATGCTCTTATTTCCATTGTGGTCCTTCACTACGCATCACTACGCAGTACTAGTTGACACAAGGACCGGCATCATGCATATATACACGAGATATCATATCTCTATTCAGCACTAGTTGGCACAACCACCGGTTGCATGCATATATATATATATCAGTTTGTATATCATATATCATTGCATTGGTTCTCTGTGATCATGCATATATTAGTATTGCATTGCTACGCTATACATATCGTATATCTACTCTGCACTAATTTACACTTAACCGTTTCAACGCCAATGTGGCCAAAATGTACCACGACAAAAAGTGCAGTCCCAGATCCGACGCCACCTTTTCAAGACGGCGTCTGATCAGGGATTTCACTTTTTGTCTCAATCTCTATTTCTAGATATGTGCTTTATTCCTTTAAAATTTGCATTTATTTATCTCATTTCCTTATTTTACAAAATGATTTAACAAACTTAGATTGCAGACGACAAATAGAAATTTAGCGCCGAAAGAGATAAACCGGTGTCACGTATACACATATATCGGGTCGCAAATTTGAACTAGTGTGCAAAACATTAGTGCAATACATAAATCGCTACTCTGCACATGTCTGTAGTAGTATTTGAAACAAATGAATACGAGCAAGCCATGAACAATATTGTGTGTTATTCCGCCAAATGAAAAAACAACAACACCGGGTTATTTCTGTTTGAGACATAAATCCTTCGGCAATATACATAGTGAATAATATATTCTGGTATCTGGTCTTCGTCTTACATCAATGCTAGTCCTGTTTACATATATACAACTGTGAGTAGCGATGCAACTATGTACGACGGGTCGATGTACCAATTAATAATTGAATAGCTGAATTCCTTGACGGAGCAATTTGGCGGAATAAATATGCAAATACTGCTTCTATATGGTTTATTCGAAAACCGCCTCGTCCGAAATAACTCGATTTGTCCCAGTAAACTCTGAAAACAAATTAATGCAGTATTGTATTGCTGAGTGGGAATTCATGGAAATACAATATAACATGACTAGCTAAGCATAGGAACCAGTCTGGGATTTTATCCAAGTTCTCGACATCTACTCGATAACATATACACGCATTTGTCACCTTTTTGGGTCAACGTTTTAACCCTTCGCTTGCTATTCACGTCAATATCCCTATCTGTTAATAGTGATGGCCCGGATGAGACAATTCCTGCAGGAGCTGTCTCATCAGGGTCTGCACTATTTACAAGTTGATTGTGCAACCAGTGCACTCCACATCAGTGATTGCACAGCGCAATACTTGTACACAGTGAAGATATATGTAATTATAGAACAGGGCATGGGTAAAGAAGGAGAAATGTATTTTAAAATTCAGCAAGACAAGGGTTAACTCATCTATCATGTAAATTACATAAATTTAGTCGAGCATTGTTTTGTATAACATATACGGATAATATACTAAATTGCATTAAAATCCAGAAGGGGACACATTGTTGTGATCAGGAAATCCTTACATTAAATGTTAAACATATTTGACACTGCTACAGTGCAATATGGCATAGTTTTAATGATATCAATAATGTCTGGCCCAGAAAAACATAATGCCATTTCAGACCGCAGATGGATTGATCACAGTCCGATCAACGCAAATTTTACACATCGTTCATACTGAAATGGACTCTATCGTTAAACAGTTGTGGATTCATTCATTTTTCAAAGGAGGAAAGGACAGATTGTCATTTAGTTGGATGTATACCATAATCGTATATTGTTTACAAATCAAATCAATGTAGCTCTCTTACGTGTCAAGTAGATATAATGCTCTAATGCTTTAATGGCTATACGATCAAGTCCATTCGAGACATAATAATAATGTTATAAACGTCGAATTATCTCGATCTGATTGGCACAGTTACGTTTATTTTGATGCCAGTGTGTAATTAGACAATTCATTTTGAGATGAAATAAATTAGCCCCAACATTTCATAATTACAACGACACACTCGCCGCCTACCAACTGTTTACATTTAGGCCAATTAGATACTTACTCTGTACTTACATCAACAGATGGTATTTATGCTACTGACTCAATTATTTAACATTGACTTATACAGGTGTCTTGCACTTCACCTGGCGTTGCGTAATTGCCATCTAGCTATGTTGATAACATCCACCAAAATAGGTCTGATTTAGGGTTTAAATGTAGGTGGTAGCTTAATGCAAGACGAAAATGATACGGAAAGCATTTAATGCTGAACGACATTAATACAGACAAATCCCGTTGGAGCTTTCTGTATTACGTCTGTCTCGCATCTGCGTTTTAAGACAGCTATGTTCAATCATGCATACTATAATTCATTAATGTAATATATTCGTGAGAAAAGTGGTAAAACAACCGAAAGCTTCTTATAATACTGAGATATCAACTTTATTCGAAGTATTTGTTGGTAGGCCAGTCAATACACACTCATGCTAATTAAATCTGAAGACGCCCACCTGTAACCACATGCATGAAACAGTATATGTACCCAGATGTTTCATTGCGGTCGACATACAACTGAACATATTAATTCGACGGAGGAATATGATGATATTCAGTCAAGGTAAGATAATATTGTTCTATTTCTAGTAAATATGTTATATGTCAAACGACTTTCAGAAGCAAAAAGTGAACTTTGATACATACAAATAATACACTTTAACTTACATTCATTTAACACCGAGATAGGGAAAGAATATCCTGTACAAAGCTATAGATAACCCAAATCGCTTACCTAGCGATGTTTAATACAGGTTTTCTGGACAAAGTAATAATATTATAACAGTTCTGTGTGAAATTTCATTTGAAATATAATACAACAGGGTTTTCTCCCTAATGCATTTCCCATGAAACAATTTCACATAACGCTACTCTTGTGAAACTGAATGACATTTCACGTAGTCCTTACAATGCTGAATTTGCAAATGGACTATTCTAAAATTAAAACAGGTCAAGCTTATGGTGAATATTTAGTGAACCTTCAAAGGAAAAGTGTAATATAACAACCAGTGTAGACCCTGGTGGGATTGCTCCTCTAAGAGCCCTTTCATATTGGTCTACACTATTTGCAAAGGACATTAGTGACTCGTGTCCCCATTGTAAGTGTTAAACCTCAATGTGCGGCATTTTATCTTTCGACAGGTATCGTGCTTGAAAGACATAAACCTGCTGCAAATATGTTGAATGAAGCACTACCGTTCGTAATGATGACATGAGTGTACTATTATACCACAATTAGTGGCATAGCCGTTTTGCTTTTTATTTGTCGTTGAAAGTATTGCGTAAGCCGTAGGATGTGTTTTGTTTTCAATTGATAGTTCATTTACATATTTGTATGTAGCAACAAATGGAACACATGTCACGATAATCTGCCTAATACATTCTAAACAAAGGTTAAACGTGCTACTCTCGTTCCCCAGCACTAGATTATGTGGTATCCAACATTTATAACTAAATGCATTGGAATGTGTGACTCTGAAGGATCAGAACATGCTTTTGATACGGACACATGCGTGTATTTTGTTCTTGATTTTCAACGTAGTTTTGGAACGATAACGTATTATCACTCTGATATCACACAAACAATCGATAATGCACCTGTCATTCATTCATTGGACATATGAGTCTAAACATCAGATGTTGCTAAATACAGAACTGTCTGCATTACACATGACCTGCAGGAATCAACGACAAACCATACATATCCTTAATTAGACCTCTGTAGGATGGTCGCTGCAGTATGGTTCTACTGTAGTGTCGATAAGTAAATACTAATGCAGGTTTTATACCACTTTCTCGGGGAATAACGCCTTCCCTCCGTATGGCGCCTTGTGGAGGGAATGGGTTAATGTTTGAAACCATTGTGACAAATCGAGCATTTGCGTGTATTTTGTTTCTCGGTTTTTAGCGAAGTTCTGAGCCGATACCGTATCATCTTGATATAACACTTGCAGACAATATGATAATACTTTATAAGCTGTCATAAGCGGCCATTCATTTATTGAACATATGAGTCTAAATATCAGGTGTTTGCTTAATGCAGAAATGTCTGCATTACACTTGGCCTGCAGCGAGCCTTACATATCCTTCATTAGACCTCTTTATGATGGTCGCTAACTGTCTGGCTCTGCTTTAATATCGATAAGTGAATACCAATGCAGGATTTATGCCATCGTCTCGGGTAACGCCTTCTGAATGAAATGTGCTGTCTTTCAAACAATTGTGACAAATAGAGCATTTGCTCTTTTCAATGCAGGATTTATCGCAATGGTTTTGTAACTACACGTTTCTGCAATTTTCCTTTTCTCCGGCAAATGCCTCGTTTCGGTAGATTTATTCAAGGAGGAGGGAATGAGTTAAGGTGATGTTTAACCCTTCTTCTTGATAACATATTCGTACGTTATGAGGTTGCCATATACCGTCAGGTAATTATTATTCCTATGGATACGGATTGTGCAGCACTTGTCACAGATTTGTTCTGTACTGCTATGACAGAGATTTCACGTTGAACTTGAACCCACAATCTCATGCAGATGTCATAAAAGCCTTCAATGAAGCTTCTCGATATTTGGATGATATAAACAATATAGATAACCATTTATTTAATAATATGATTCCTGCTATTTCTGTAAAATAACTCAAATTGAATGCAGCTAACCCTTCAAATACTTATGCAATGGAATTATCTCTTTCAAAATTTATGACAAAAGAGACGATTTTGAGTTTAAATTTCCTTCATCTTGACGAAATGTTTCCAGTGCTCCATCGTATGGGGTTTACATACCTCGACGTATTCGGTTCGCTAAAGTTTGTTCTGTTGATGATTTTAACAGTCGAAATATCAGTTTAATTAAAAAGCAGCTTAACCAAAGTTATAGATATATAGATATAGCTATTTTATTGGAAAGTGTAAGTGCAATATTTAGGCGCTCCTGCGACACAGTGTGATTTACACACTTCGTAAACCTATTGGACATACTCAACTGCTCAATTTACACAACACATGCAGTATAAATTCTCTATGACGGCCACTAAATTGTGTTAAATAGTTGGTATTAAGGGCATGTGGATGCTTAAAGCAAGGTGAAAGTTAAACAGAACGCTCATATAGGAGCGTTCTGTTTAACTTTCACCTTGCTTTAAGTAACCACCTGCTTTTAACACAAAATACTTGATGTAATTTAGTGGCCGTTATAGAGAGGTTTTAGTGTATGTTCAAAAGTTCAATAAAAAGATTATGCGTCTATAGTGCTACAACATACTGCATGACTGGTCGTCAACCCTTTTACAGTAGGCAATCACGCTGTCCTCTTTCCATGTACGCCGACGGGGAAGGCTAAGTACACTATGCAGACACCCTCTGACCTCTGGAAACGGAAGGTGGACGTCGGATCGTTGTACTCATTTTTGTCGTACCCTTTATTACTTTTCTACAGTTACTCTTGTTGCGGCTCGATCATTGAGTAAACTAGCGACTGGTGGATCAAGTTCATTGCACTTAGATACGTTTCCGTTCTACATGCAATTTACCGTTGTTTTTGCCATTTCAGTTGTTGTAGATTAGTCGGACATGGGCTATTTTTATTTACACGGTTTGTCTTTTAGGGTAGAGATGTAATAAGTGTGAGGTTGGGCACCCCTTAACCAGTTTAAACCCCATTGACTACTGCCACTGACCGTTCCAAGGCGGTACTTCCATCTCCCCCCTATTGTTTGTTTGTTTTGCATTCGTGCGTCTCTTTGTTTGTTGTTATGTATATATGCTGTGCTGTTCCGGCGGCTGTGTAATTTGTATGTGGTGTTTTCTGTATTACTTAAATTTGTACTTGATTACGTTAATTTACAGTTGATGACGTATGTTATTTTACTACAGTGCTCCCTCTCTACAACGACACCCTTTGGGATACGAATATTGTATGTGTTGTTCAGAGGGAGTTGTTATAGGGAGGGAAAATCAAACATAATTAGCTTGTTTGTAGATCCCCAGATCTGATGTATTTCGAGAACTAAAACCGTTATGCCTCGATCAAACCCTATGCTGTGACCACTCTTTAGAATCGTCACAAAGTGACGATTCTAAAGAGTAGTCACAACATAGGGTTTGATCGAGGCATAAAGAAAATACGATGGAAAAGGTTGTTTCTGGAGGCTTGTTGTTTCGGAAACAGTGACATGTGTTGTTGCAAGGAGGGAATCGTTATTGAGAGGGTCGTTGTAGGGAGGGAGCACTGTATCGCCTTTCTGCGAGGTTTTAAACACATACAAAACGTTTGATTGCTGAAACACTGAAGGAAGAAAGAGATATAGCAAAGAATATCTACAATTGGTAGAGGACACTAATTGGATACTAAGTTGATTTCTATGCCAATCGCGAAATATTCATGACTGAACAAATTAGTAGAATCTAAGTATGGCAATTGACACGCTAGATGTAAATACGCATCCTGACACAGGTTTGTATTATTTGACAGATCTATATATAACCATATTATACCGCAGAGAGTATTATTTAAACTTAGCTTGATATAACGATGATACACCACGATAGGGCCCGCCACGCAGTAGATGTTGTACTGCACCTAGCAATGGTCATTCCTATGAAATATGAGTTAAAATTCAGAGCTCCAAATAAGACGCGTAAATTAAAACGTTTTCAAGAATAACTCCTTTATTTCTCCACCAAACCCTATTCTATGGGCACTCTTTATAATAGCCTGTCTATGCGATTCTAAAGAGTGGTCACAGTATTGGGTTTGGTGGGGAAAATGACGATGTAATATTTGGGTACGCACTCGTATATGTAGCTCTGCTAAATGTACGATATAGGTGCAGTTGATAACTCGAACAAAAAGTCCAGTCCTTCCAAAACTAACAATACAGAATTGCTCTAAAATGTATCGCTACAGATATCTAGAAACACACATGACAGCTTAATACAGATCTAAACTAATGCTTAAAGCTCCTACAGGAGCTTTCAGCATTACTTTAGACCTGTATTAAGCTGTGGTATTGACAAATCGTTCAGATTAGAAATCGGATGACTCGAACATCTGTTATCTCGAACTTATTAGTACGGTCCTTTGAAGTTCGACTTATCGAAGTCCAACTGTATTTCCTTTAGGCACTAAATGGCATTTTAATTTATCCCTTAACCTATATAGTGACAGGATAAGCATGTTATATATGTTGTACTACAATGGCAGTGTTGCAGACATCTGAATGAATTAATCAATTGGTGATATATTTCACGGCGCTGTTGTATTGACTTTGATGATTGCGATGCATACGAGGCAATACTTCCAATTAAATACGAGTGTCCTTTATTTGATCTATACGTAAAGACTTAGTTGCATACATTACACATACCAACATTGCTATATACGTATGGTCTTTATCGAGGATGTTGTTATTCAATTTTTGTTATTCAGATCTATTATTAAATAGCTATATTCAGTGTCGGAGCTTGTGTCGTAGTTTATTACAGGATTGCTTTTGTGCGACATTGAACAGACAACTCATCATGTTAAATGTGGGACAGTACAGATGATCTTCCGCTGCTTCCTCATAACGTTCACTACAGATAGAATGGCAAAATCACGAGATACAGGTATCTAATGTTGAAATGTGCGATAAATTGTGGATATTAACAGAAGTAGGTAATCACTGCCATATTCTGCATTTGAGAAATAAAACGGAAACTACTCTTTCATACGTATTTATGTTTGTAACATGGTGAACAAGTTGTGACTCGAACCCAGTGCTCTTGGCTTATAAAGCGTATCACCACAGTATCTACCCGGCTTCACGCACACACATCAATTCGTCCAGAAATCTTACTCAAAGAACATTCCACGAGTTTCTGAGTTTCTTATTATCACATTTTTTTAAATATAAATAACCGTGCGGGTTATTTACGTTGGACGCCAAATGTAACATTGTGAAGAAGTTGTGACTCGACTGGGACTTGAATCCAGGGCCTTTACTGGGCTTACCATTTCAACACCCTACCGACGGAGCTACCAAGCCACACAGTCTAAAGCCCATCAACTGTTTCACCACAATATTTACACGGCTACATATATATGCATGGTATTATGCATTGTACACAATTTGAATATCACAGTCATTCATAATATAAGGCAATAACATGCATAGTGTGTCGTATCCAGGGTAAATATGTGAAATCACATGGGTACGTAGATTGTATATAGTGTGTCGTATCAAGTGTAGATATATGACACCACGTGGGTATGTAGATCGAATATAGTGTGCCGTAACCAGTGTGTATATGTAAAACCACATGGGTACGTATACCGTATATAGTGAATCGTATCCAATGTAGATTTAGATACGTAGATCATTTATAGTGTGTATATCGTATACTGACCATATTGTAACGACATGTTCTTTAACCCATTCCCGCATACATGTAGGCTATTTTTAGATCCAACCAATTTGAATAAATCTACCGAAAAGGGGCATTAAATAGAGAAAAGGAAATGTTTTGAAACCATTGTGATGAATAGAGCATTTGCTCCTATAGGAGCAAATGCTCTTTTTATCACAATGGTTTCACAAAGTGACATTTACAGAAGCCTCAAAAGGCGTCAATATGCGGGAATAGGTTAATACTACTGTGATATGTTGCCTTAAAATTACACCGGCCAGCGCCGTGTAGATATATACACTATAAATGTTAGCTTAGGACTTTGTGGTGTACAGGAAAGATACATGTATAGACATGACAGGATATGATACGTTACCGATAGAACCAGACATAGTGTTTGAACAAGTACAATATGAATTCCGGTAACCAAATTGCAATATTCAGTGACACCTTTCGCCGATTCAACCTGTTCGTCCAGATAAAGTAACTGACCTACACATGTTCCAAAGTTTACCTTAGTAAGATAGTAAAATCGACCCTAGAATGTATAGGAACGGACTTATTGGCCTATAGGACATTCCCTTAACCCTTCGCTTACTAATCGCGTCAATATACCTACCTGTAAATAGTGAAGACCCAGATGAGACAGCTCCTGCACGAGCTGTCTCATCAGGGTCTGCACTATTTGCAAATTGATTATGCAACCAGTGCACTCCACAGCAGTGATTTCACAGCGAAATACTTGTACACAGTGAAGATATATGTAATTATACAACAGGGCATGGGTAAAGAAGGAGAAATGTATTTTAAAATTCAGCAAGCGAAGGGTTAAGACGTCTGCATTGGCCAAAGTATATACAAGTTTATTACGTTGGGTAAGTATCAGGCGCCAATCGCTGACGTAAACATACTATAGCAAAATGTTTGTTCTGTGAGTTTGAGCTATAATGCCTGCTGCATGCTGAAGCCCAGGCAAAGCATTGTAACATAGGTCCATATAAATATTGCATTTAACAAAGTAATTTTAAAAATGTTAAACAGAATTCCATGCAGAGGTTTGTGTGATACAGTGTTATAAATACATCCGCCATATTCTGCATTCACTAGTCCGAGATGCCGTATACCACATATATACGCATTTTAGTGCCTTTACAAACAGAACAGACACATAAAAAACCGCGTTGGTAGAATTATATGGATCTGATTCTACCGTTTCGGCCGAGGTCATATTGTCCTGCGTTCATTTATCATTATAATTTCATCCTGATATTCATACAATCATTTTTTTCTTATTGTCTTGTCCTTCGGGATAATTGGTTTCGATGTTATTAGTTTTGAAATTGAATACCGCTTAACCCTTCGCTTGCTGAATTTTAAAATACATTTCTCCTTCTTTACCCATGCCCTGTTCTATAATTACATATATCTTCACTGTGTACACATATTTCGCTGTGCAATCACTGCTGTGGAGTGCACTGGTTACACAATCAACTTTTAAATAGTGCAGACCCTGATGAGACAGCTCGTGCAGAAGCTGTCTCATCTGGGTCTTCACTATTTACAGGTACGTATATTGACGTGAATAGCAAGCGAAGGGTTAAGACGGTGCTTGGAGGCATGAGTAGTGTCGCACATTGAATAACTGCTCAGGAACAGACTCAATAAAACAGAGCCTTTGTTTGCATGACTGCTTTTGCTTTCGAAGTATCTCATACTTTCAGAACTTTTATACAAATTTCCCTATATTAAGCAATTAAGGAAATGAAATCTAGTACTTGCGATTGAATCACATGCTAACACTACCATTAATATTACATGTTGGAATTGAGAAGTCGAATATCAATTCATTTTTGTGCTGAAAAAATACGTTTTCCAAATCAGCATTTTTTCTTACCTCTAATTCGTACAAGTGTTTGAAAAAATGTTGACCGAGCGTCACGCAGCTTGGATCCTGATGAGTTGCCGAGTTATTGGGTGCCTCATCTTGACCGAAGGTACTTGCAAATGCGAGTCATATCTCGCTTAGCACGATAAGCTTTAAACGCTTTAAACCCTGTAATATACCATTAACCCATTTGTTCCCAGTAGATTCGTCCATGTTTATATATTGGATTAGTCCATTTTATCTAAGGGATGCATGGACTTACTTTTCAATTTCGTGTTGTTTTATATTGAAATTCCTATCAGCAAACAGTGCAGACTCTGATCAGACGCCACATTATACGGCGTAATGATCAGGGTCTACGCTGTTTACCTACGTCCCATATATGGGATCGTGGGAGCAAATGGGTTAAGGTTAATCTTAATCATGTACCATGGAATACGACAGAGCTACGTATGATCTGCTTATAAACGAGCTGGTACATTCTGTATTTTTTCTGGACGGGGAACCAGAACACGTTAATAGATTTATTGTGGTAGTTAATGTCAATAACTGTTTGAGTCTATTCTGGAAGTGTGTGTGTGTTCATATTCATACTGATTAAACCATATACAATACCAATACAGTAAAAAAAAACTCCAATGCGACCAGCAAAAAGGAGCATACTTCACAGTGGCAAAGGTAGGTGGCAGCTTAATGCAGGTCGAAAGTTATGCAGAAAAGCTCCTAGCTTTATGCGTAACGTTCGTCCTCCACTAAAAACCACCTACTTATAAAGACAGCCATGTTTATTAAGCGGTCGCATTACAGGGGTGTTCTGTATTATTTACGGCAGACCAATCCATATCCTATTTTGGAACTCATTTTCATGTTGAAATGACACAGCAAAACCTATGTGCTGTAATAAGTCATTTCCATAATTTTTTCAGCAAACAGTGCATGTTAAAGCCCGAGGGCTCATTCTAGATCCCGCTGATATGGCTTTACACCGTTTGCCCGTGACTGTTTAAGAGGCATTAGGCCCAGGTGGGTTAACTGCTGTTGGTTTCTGCTATTTAATGCAAGACACGTTTCACATAAATATAAACACGAGCAACATTACATATACAGCAAAACCTCTCTATAACGACCACCAAATTACATCAAGTATGTTGTTTTAAAGGCAGGTGGATGATTAAAGCAAGGTGAAAGTAAAACAGAACGCTCCTATAGGAGCGTTCTGTTTTACTTTCAACTCGCTTTAAGCAACCACCTGCCCAAAATACCAAAGTTCTAATTAATATAATTTAGTGGCCGTTATAGAGAGGTTTTACTGTATGTCCATAAAATAAAGCACATTCCTTGGCGATGCTCTTCTAGAGAACATCTTTGATATGCAAAAATGAATTGGGTCTAGTTTTCAAACGAAATCTGTCTCGTTGATTTGTACAAGTTAAATTCTGGCGACAATGTTAATTCATTGTCTAATGCTTACTGGTATTTTATGGAAATGAAATATCACTTTACGTCTAAACATTAAGAAGAGATAAGGATACATTACATTTTAGTTTAACACTCTTAATTGACGTACCGTTCCTCCCTGAAAGCAGACAAATGATACGTTTGATATTTACATACTACACTAAAGACATTCAACCCAGAGAGAGTGTCTTATTTCTGCACATAACTGAATATTTACGCATGGCAATTATATACATGTATGAACCAAGTAGACTGTTATTGATGCACATTTTTGGTGAGTCCTCCCAAAACCGTTACGCGTTAATGAATGAACTATAAATATTATTCATCACGTCTACACGTGTGTTTTTACCACAAAGTGTATTCTTTAACGTCCGATTAAACATGTTGAGTAAAATGAGTGAAACAAATTTGTGCGTTGTTTCCCATCACCAATGCTGGAAATTTCATTTCACATTTTCTGATTTTAGATAAAGCATTGACCTCCATAAACAATGTGTCTTGATGTAAAACACTCCATTATCTAAATCGGTGATTCTGGACCAAATCATCTATTGTTTTGTTCACCATTTATTGTGTTGCCATGCACTTATGTGGATTGGTTAAACAGTATTTCGTACGACGAAAATAACATGTACAGTACATGCCCCTTAACCCTTTACCTCATAGGCTATTTCTAGATGCAACCTCTTTAAATAAATCTACTAAAAAGGAACATGAACTATAGAAAAGAATTTTATTAGAATTTTGTAGTTTGAAACCATTGGAATAAATAGAGCATTTGACTTTTACAGAGTCGCCAAAAGTCGTCAATATGACGGAATGGGTTAATTAAGATTTCATTGTAAACATAATACAACCATCATTATACAACTCTGCATATACTTTATAGGCATTCATATTAGAATCGAGCATGCTGTATCAAACGGCATGACAATGTCACTTCAACTATTTTCCCGTGAGCTTGGCAGGACCAGAAAACGTATCGCCTAGTGTCAAAAGCATGCCGTACAGTTGTCTACCATCAAGATATGTAGTGCCTAATGTTTCCATAATCAAATTATTCTTACAGCCACTCAGCTGAGCAAATTCTGACCACATTCCTTTCACAAAGTGCCTCAGATAATGAGAATACGAGCTTGTATTGGTTGATGAATATTGTTCATTAGACATGAACGCATATTCTTTCCAAGTCGTTTTAACAAAAAGTGCAATTGTATACATGTACATGATTCACATCATGTGGTTTGAATATTGGGATTTGTTTTGCCAGCTGCAAACATTTCATAAACATCATCATCATAATCATCAACATCATTATAAACATCATCACAGCAGCAGCGGGCGTATTGTTAAGGATGGAGTGGACAGGGATATCATTTTCATTTGTATATCTTACCATCCTTCCGGTCGCCATCCACGTCCGTCCGAAGACATATTTTAACAAGTGTCTTATGTCAATGAAACGTTTATATAACTGCCATGTGGAGGCAAGCATAAAGGTCAAATGTAGAGTTGGATGCACACCGCATGTTTCGTACTCGTAGTGTGGTGATCTTTGTGCCTAAGCACGGCTAGGTATCAGTAACGGCGTAAACAACTTTAATAATATATTACATTTCATCAATAACCATTCAATATACATAAAAAGGAATCGATCTGAAACATATGCAAACAAATAACACAAATCAACGGAGATGCGTGTTTAAACAAATCCAATATGTTATGTACGCAAAGCAAAATACACCAAGCTAAGTACATACAGTAAAACCTCTCTAATGCGGCCATTTGAAAGAGGTATAATTCTGGGTGGTAGAGGAAGGTGGTAGCTTATTGCAGGACAAAGTAATGCAGAAAGTTCCTGGAAAACGTTCTGCATTACTGTTGTTCTGCATTAAGCAACCACCTGATAATAAAGACAGTCATGTTTATTCGTTAAGTCGTCGCATTAGAGGGTTCTACTGTATATAGCTTTTCAATTCAATAACAACATATGGAAACGTATTCTAACTTGATAATATTTGAACAGGAAGCATTAACTCTGCCAATGCCGGATCTGTGATTACCTATGCAAACAGTTTGGATCCAGATGAGACGCCGAGTAACTCGGCGTCTCATCAGGATCCAAACTGTTTGTTACTGTTACTATGCTTTTTGAAACAAAAATGAAGAAAATAAAAAAAAATGAAAATTTGTAGCAGACGGCAAAGTTAGCAGACGACAATTTGAGCAACGAAAGGGTTAATATAAAGTTATCGGTCAGGATATAAGAAACAACATTGCTGTAGCAAGGTGACAAAATATACTATGAAAACTAGCTTCGATCCATACACCACTTTCCTTTAGTACTGAAGAAGTAACCCTGTCTATGGATTAATCGGTCAATGGAGAAAATTGAGACGTCGTGCATGTTCGTAGTGTGTTATACTTGTATTGTAAAGCACGCGTTTCAATTTTCTTTCTTGTTGTATTGAAAGACGCAATTGGATTTTTAAATATCCCCTTGTATACACTACCTAATTATTTAAACACTTTTCTGATGAGTGTGTGATATTTAAATAATTTGGTCAGCCTGTTCATTTTAATGAATTAATATACATGTATGTCTAATTGCATTTTTTAATGCGACTTTCGATACACTGATTGACTTAGTGCCTTATGAGTGACTCGTTATATTCCACAAAAAAACACTTTACCAGGATGGAAAATGGTGAGTTGTTACAGCACTTTGTCGATGCATTCGTCATACTGAAGTAATGTGCTAATTTCTCATTAAACCATAATGATGATGAATGACACAATCAACACGGTTTTAGTTGTTGATGTGTGTTTCAAAACAACGTTAAAACCACCATTCTGTACGCCCGTGTATAACGAGCACCTTCAATGATAATATAATCGCACGGACGCAGCAAGCTAGACATAGAGCTAAATTGTATGATAGGTAATCAGTGTATTTTATTCCCTACTGACAACAATTAACAGGAAAGCTTCCAACGGTCCATTAAAGATTATAGGTTTTAGAGACAGAATGTAAAACACTACAATTACTACGCAGCCTTACTTTGATATACTAAGTGTCGCAGTGACTGAAAACTCAACTTACATATAACATTCTATTACATGTATAGCCTTGCGTTGGACATAGAATTCGGTACAGCCATTCGTTCTGTCTATATAACCCGATTTATGATCTCTATCCATACGAAACGATCATCAAAACCGGACAACGTTTTGACTTGCCACATCTAATTATTACTCGAGAGAGATAAAGAGAGAGATAATTATATTACAGGCCTGGCAATAGAACAGAGACGCTAAATATATTCACTGTATTCATTTCAAGGCACCACGACACATCAAATAAAAAAGAAGTCCTTCCTGAAAGTCCAACATTTACTTTATCGAATTTGCCGTCCCTCTTTTATTTCTTCTTCAGTGAATTCTCGATAGCTATTCACCACCGTTGCCCCTAGTATTTTATGGGATTTTAACTCATTGTCTACAACAACAAACTTCCGTTGTACTTTTATTCATGGTTTTGTTGTAGAAGAAATGAGCCGCAAGCTAGTTTGTTTAGTGGGTGGGGGTTCAATGTTTGACATTCTCCCATGTAAAAATGCGTTGTTATACAACCTAAACGGTAATGTCGACACAATCAGGTTTAATCTTGAAGAAAGGCATTAAAGACTCAGATCATCCAAACAATTAACCCATGATGCGTGATATGTACCAATTAGTAACATTATGTCATACTTTACATTCTGTTACTACAATATCATTTTAAAAGACAATAAATACAACGCTAATTATTGTATCGATTAACCTTTAGCCTGCTATGGGCGGATGAATGAATGCCTATGCAAACAGTTTGGATCAAGATGAGACGCAGAGTAACTCGGCATCTCATCAGGGTCCAAACTGTTTGACACTCTGATTGCATTTTGGAAGACAAATTGATTATAGCCTGAATTTTGAAAATGTAGTAGTTGTACAGTTCTGTAAACACTATTTGCTCAGCAGGCTAAAGGTTACGGGATCAGCAATACATGAAAAGGTAGAAACGTCAACCAGAAAAAGCCACACTCGGACGCAAGCATTACAATAACATCGATAGAAAATAAGTTAGACACACTCACAACCGTGCGCACACACAATCACGCGCAACACTCACACACATACATGCACGCACACACGCAGACACGCGATGTGAATATTTCAAACAACAACAAACGTAAAGTTCAATGACACGATGTGTGTAGGTGTGTGTGTAGGTTTTATGTGTATGGTTTGTGTGTGTATGTGTGTGTGTGTGCGTGTGTGTGCGCGTGCGTTAGTTCGCATGTGTGTAGGTGTGTGTGCGTGTGTGTGCGTTCGCATGCGTGTGAGTGTGTGTGTCTGCGCGTGTGTGCGTGTGTGTGCGTGTGTGCGGGCAGTGTGTGTGCGTATGTACGTGTGTGTGCGTGTGTGCGAGCAGGTGTGCGAGTGTAGGGGGCGTGTCAGACGTTGCAAATTTCAATAACTAAATACCAGTGTAATAAAATTGCATATATATGTTCTATCGATTTATATCTATATTGTAACATTCAATATATATTGTGAAATACATATATATTGTAAATTGCTACATGCATATTATATATTGTCGTATTTATATTACAAATGTTCACATGTACGTGGTATAAATACATTTACGACATACTATATATTGATGTATTTGTATCTAATACCATTTATCTTTATTGTTGAAGTTAGTCTTTGTGTTGCAAACGAGTACATACGCTCGTATATGTGTTATAGCTAGTACATTTATTACAAAGTGTTTAATTGGACAGTAAATTCTAAGACGGAAGTCTCAACATAATACATGCTGTAAAGTCGAATCACGAACTATTATTGTTTATAATTTGAAAACGTGATAGTTAAGTTTATTTGTCTGCAATTCAGATCAAGTTTTCGCTCGATACTGCAGTCTTTCAAAGCTCGATTCATCCTCGATTTAACCGTCCTATCAAACCCTTCGTTATAAATGTTGTCAATATATCCTAAGATGCAATTACAGAACACATCACATATATATCATCGTTTACAACATAAATAAGGACTTTATAAAAAGATAAACGATATAGAATACATAAACGTTAGTATATACCATAAGTATTTATACTATATATACACACAAGTTATTCCACAGTTTATAAAAACATATCAGTTTTACTATATAAAAACGTTCTTTACCATATATACACTGGATTTTACAAAACATATATATCTTTGTAGAACACATAATTATATGCATTTTTATCACATAAATATACAGATATTTAATTTTGCAACGTCTGGCACGTCATATGTGTGTGAACTTTGTCATGTGTACAAACTCGATGAATATATTACTATTACAATCATTAAGGTTTAATACATTGAACATACACACGACATTGGATGTCTATTACCGTCAGCAATTAGCTGACGTCAGAGTCGTGGTTCAGTAGGGATCTAATGTTGTGGTATATTGGAATTGCCGTCTTTTACCTGTAATAATGCACCTTACGTCTCTCTTAACCCTTTCACGGTTCTATGTTAATTCCAAATATTGATTATGAATACTGAATATTCATGGACATAATAGTTGTAATGAAATATGGAAGTAGGGACATTGTAGACATTTAGAAGCTAACGAAACGCATCTATCAACTTCCATTAGCAAATAGACCCTGATCAGACGGCCCCTATAGGAGTGTACTCTAATTGCAAATACGTGAAACACGCAAAAGGAAAGGGTTAAGCCGAATTACACTATTATAAAGATTGAAGTGTATTTAAACTATGAGACAATTTGAATATGCAACTAAATATCAATCATCAAGTTATGACTTCCATTTAAAACTAAATCCTGTCTGTGCAAATTATCGATGGTAAGAAACACTGAGAATGTGGTATTAATTCCTGAATGATTTGCGCTTATTTGTATATATAGTTTCTCAAATAAGAAAGAGCATAATGAGAATTAAATTTAAAATTGATTTCGTTACCGTTTGAGGTCTAAGCAACAACTACGGTTTGTTTATACAGTGATAGTGTATGTCAGTTTTGTTTAGTGTAGCTAGTTTTACGTTACAGGTTGATGGCTGTATTAAATTATTCGATATTAACAACACGATTTTAAGCGACGTTTTAAGAACGATGTCTTTAATATATAATAGACTTAATTTGGCTTAAAGGTGCGCGGAGAACCATACCGGGATAGGCCTACTTACATTGTAAAGGTCCCCTGCCAATGCCATACATATAATGTATGACACATTATAAGGATCATTTATTAGTGACATGTTTCATGGCAACAAATTACAAGTTACAGGAACATTGAAAGAAATGTCATAGTCCTCTATCCAATCGGTTGAACTTTTGTCATAATTCAATAAAACAAACCCCTTGCGTTCTGCAGATTCATACAGAATTCTATAAATCATACTTTTGTAATAAAATACAGTAAAAAGGGGGATAACTGTGTTCAAGGACCATAACGCTGATAAAAATATTCAATCAGACCGAGATTCAAACTTAAACTGTAACTCATTCAGATTTAGCTATCTGCAAAACATATAAATATCTCAAACCACATCCAAATAATGTCCTGATAACTGAACATGTGACGAAAAAGTTCGAGTTAAAGGGCCATAACGCTGGCAAAAATTATTCAACCGCATCGATATTTGAAGTTGCAACTCATCTACATATACAATGAAGAAAATATTCCAAAATAGGGAATTAATATACTACATAAATACTTGAAATGATCTTATAGTTCGACCACAGAGGGCCTTTTTATCATGACAATCTTTGAAAAAGGCCGTTAGTGGTCGAAATATTAGATCAGAGCATTTCAAGTATTTATGCATCTACATTTAATTCATATACCAAAAGTACAAAAATGAGTCATGCAGGAAACACCACATACAGAACAAACAGTCGCCCGAACAGCAACACAAGGAAACAGCAAATGTACATAACTATAAAAAAAACATCAAGAGACGCACAAAGACAACACAAACATACAATAGGGGGAAGATGGAAGTACCGCCTTGGAACGGTCAGTGACAAAAATCACTGGGGGGGGGGGGGTTAAACCGGTTTATGGGCGCCCAACCTCACACTTATTCCATCCCCACCATAAAAGACAAACAGTGTAAATAAACGTATCCCCTCTCCGACTAATCTACAACAACCGCGATGGCAAATACAGTGGTAAAGTGCATGTATAGTGAAAACATTTAAGTGAACAAACTGTATCCACCTATCGCTAGTGTACTCAATGATTGAGCTGCAAACAGAGTAACTGTAGAAAAGTAATAAAGGGTACGACAAAAACGAAATAGTACAGATATCCGACGTTCACCTTTCTTGTCGGCGTACATGCAAAGAGGCAAGCGTGATTGCCAACTGTAAAAGGGTTGACAACCAAACATGCAGTATGTTGTAGTACTACAGGATCATATCCCTTTTTAATGATTTTTTAACATATTTGATGAACAAAGTGAGAAAATGGGTATGTCCAATAAGCTGATATCTCAAACTACTTCCGACAAAAGTCAGGACAATTGAAAAAATTGACGAAAGTTCAAGGGCCATAACTCTAGCAAAATGTACTCAGGGGTACTGAGATTCGGACTTAAGTCTTAAGTTGTAACTCATTTAAATTTAGCTGTATACTAGCTATGTACTAAACATAAACTTAACATCTCAAATAATTTCAAAACAAGGCCCGGACATTGAAACGGAATGACGGATGGACCGTCGAACCAGAAACTTCTGCCGTTATGAGACTAATAACTTACCAGTACTGTATCACACACACATTAAAACCCTTCTAAACCGGATTTCCAGTACAGATATTTCAGATACCGTTAATACCGTTATACAGAACAATCTTACAGACGCGTTCTGCATGACCTTTGCACTGTATTAAGCTTCACCTTGTTTGCAGACAAGCATTTATGCTAAATTTAACGTCCGGTTTATAGGGAGTTTACGGTACATGTTGACCTCGTTAGTACACTATGAAGTGCTCGTAACGTTCTGTAATATATATATTTGATTCTCTGTAAATGAGTCTAATAAAAGGTATGTGTATATGCGAGTTGTGTATATGTATAGTCACAAGTTGGTATAGTTACGTCAAGCCTTTGTAAACTGCTATAATTAACCGTGCTATTAACCGCAAACCAGTTATAGCCTAACAGCAGGAGGCTGGATATATGTGTTTGCATTGATCTACATACCACGTGATAAATCACTCCGCCAGGGAAATGAATGCCCCCTACTAGGTAGTTTCTATTATATATTATTCAGTTCTAAGTAAGCAGTTCATCTCATTGACAAAAGTGCCTTTAATCAGCATGTACTGACTGACTCAAATAACGGTTTATAGGAAGGAAGTTGATAAGAGTGCATACTGCATTTCAATATGAAATATTTCCCTTTTTTAAATTAAAGACAGATAGTGTTTCAGCTAGGCTAGAACAAGAAAAATATCTTATACAAAAATTTAAACCAACCCTAAATGCAATTAATTTCTAATTAAAACATTTGTCTGACAGAGTTACCAGCCTTACAGGAAGTAGGGACGTCGACGTCATGACAACAAAGTCATGACGTCATAATATTGCGCCTGATGATCTGATGAAACGCGTCGCGCATTTTTAAGTTATTAATTAAAGATTTTAAAGCCATATAACATTTAGTCTTTTTTAATATATATATAGCCTTTCCGGTTGTATTCTATTGCCAGTTATAATATATATATATATATATATATATATATATATATATATATATATATATATATATATATATATATATATATATATATATTTGTAAAGGTACGGGTGCATTGTTTTAAGAAAACCAATCCGTCAGCATCCATATCGAAAGAAATGCCGAATAATGTGTGTGGTATGAAACGAGTTCACTACTTTTTGTTTGTACGGAACTCCAGGTAGTAACTGAATATGTTAAATGTTAACAAATATGTAATGTTAATACGATTCTAAAACCGCACGACATTATGTAACACACAAGCAAATATAATTATATTCCTCGTTATATATATCACAGGCCCAGATGAGCTGCGTAAATCTAAGCAAATTTCAAGAATATATCTCCCTTCGAGACGATTCTAAAGAGTGGTCACAATGCAGGGTTTGTTGAGAAATAACGACTTTAGTATTTGGGTATGCAATTTTATCTGTAGCTTTAATTATTTCACACAAATACGCAAGCAAATTACCAGACGCACTGTTACAGCTATGCAGCAGCACAGACTACATCAAACTCTGCCCCGGCAGGAGTTTTGTCATTAATTTAATTGATTTTCCGGTCCAAAGTGTTTTCTTCCATGCAGATTACTACAAAGCCATTCATCTTACGGATGTGTATTACTGGGGACAGTTAACTGTCTGTATGCTTACTTGCGACAGAAAAATCATGAACGAGGTAAAGCCGTCTGACTGTCGTTAACTCTTATACAATAGAACCTGTCCTAAATGGTCATTCATTTTTAAAAGCAGCCAGTTGTTCCATGCAGGACAAAGGTAATGTAGAAAGTTCCTATAGGAGCTTTCTCCATTACTGTTGATCTGCATCAAGCTACCACCTGGCCCACAGACCCATAATTAGACCGCTACTTGCTGGCAGTTTTTGTCGGGTTCTGATGTACTGCTCTACATGTATTGCTCTGTCCGGTTGCAAGATGTTAACACTTTCGATTAGTTCAAGCGTTGGGAATTTGTTGTCCGGACATAATAAAACATACTAGACATGTACAGCTGCTGTTAGTTTTGTCACGGTGCTGTTAGGGAGACTGTGTGTTTTGAATTTGAATGTTTCCTGAACGATTCATACAATTATTTGTGTCCGGGTAAGATGCCGAGTAACTCGGCCTTTGTTCTTGATCCAGGTATAGGATACATGCGCATAGCGCTTGGCCAGACAAATGATTTAATAAAGGCCATTGGTGACAATTCGTGTATGCATTGGTCTCCACTTCGTCATTTCATTCTCATTATTTCACCTCTCCTATTTCTCAGGATTTGAACCTCGTTAATTCAGTCATAGTGAAATCAACAGTTTCACGAAATTAAAATTAAAATATAGAAACATTGAAATCTTGCTGCATAGGAGATAAAGGTATGAATGCCGCTGCCAATTATTTCTAGAGTCAACCATACACACATTAGTCATGTTTCTAAAATCTAACAAAGAGGACACTAAAGTGTACTATGAAACTTTCTTTCTGTACAGAAAAATAGTATTAGAAAAATACTCGCACAAGTGTTGGCACTTATCCTCTGGAAATCGATCAGTTGCCATCGGATATCATGGTTTTCCTTACGTGCATATTTTCCATATGGGTTTATCACTCATAAATCAAATATAAAGTGAAATATATATACTTATACTGATGGTACTGACATTTGCTTTACTATTTCCCAGTTTACATGTCAACTCGATGAGGGAATTATTTTCTATCCACATGTGATGCCAATGCGTTTGGTGTTCAAATCGGTTTCAGGGTAACTTGACATAAGAGCGCATGTATATCGTAATCAGTCATTGTACCATGTAAAATCATGTACACCATGTTCAAAAACTAGGCGAACAATGCACTATGGTTCCAAAGACACCACAAATGTAATGTTCTTTTTTTAATTCAATCACTTGAAAATGCCGGTATGAATCTGAGCATCGTTATACACCAAAACAAATGTAGAAATAGCAGACATGTAGAATATACGACCTATTTGAAAATGCAGTTTGCTGGATGCTTTCAATGGGATTCAGCAACAAAACTGTCAGCCACATCAGCACCATGTATTTAAGCCTTTTTTCAGCTGGGTCTAAATTAAACAAACGACAACAATCGTACAAATCATTGTTTTGGTATTATGTATTGGCTTTCACTGGGCTGACACCAATGTCAGTTTAAGTGCAAATAATGTACGATTGAACCTTGATATCTCGAAGTAAAATTCAGGATTCTTCTAAAATGTATAACTACGTATATCAACAACTACACGTGACAGCTTAATACAAGTCGCAATCAATGCTGAGAGCTCCTTCAGGAACTTTGATAATTACTTTATACCTGCATTAAGCTATGAAGTTTAGTAATTGTCCAGAATAGAAATTGGATAATTCGAACTTTTGTTAACTCGATGTAATTAGTACTGTTATTGAAATTCAACCATATAAGCAAATGAACATGGTTTTAATATTTTGAAATGTGCAACCTAATGGAAGCTGCATCACGGTGCAAGGCATTCCCTATTGACAAGAACTTTAATTCTGAACACATGGTACACATGGTACTTAATGGGTTTATGAATGGAACAGAATTAAATGTTTGTTAATTTACATCAGTAAAATGTTATCTGCTATGAGCGATATTTTATGTTGAGTTTGGAGTTGCATATTCATACAGTTGTCGTAAAAGCCTTCAGTGAAACTTCGCGATACTTGGCTGATACTCTCAACATAGATAACATTTAATTTGATATTATGATCCATACCATGTAACCTGAAAGAACAAACATTGAATAAAGCTAACAGTTTCATCTTTTTTAAAGTTTCAAGTTATGAAACAAGATTAATACAGCACCACTGGCATAATTTATTAAGGTTTGTATTGCAAATATATAACATTGTCGCAGTTCTTAACCGGCATAATAGGCCCGAAAGTTAGAGTTTATTATATGTATTGTCCCAACGCATATTGATAGTATATTATATGCGCATATTGGCATACCATTACCACTCCTACGTTGTCCTATATCCAGGCTTAATTACACAAGGTTTACATACAGAAATAAATACCCCTGTATGTAGATGGTGTAGCTTTATAATAAATGCATGTAATGCTAGTTTTAATTACTACCTGTTATATTCCTCATTCGTTAATTACTATAACTATTTACTCACACCACGCCAGTCATAGTGATGAATGTTAGAACAGAAGCGACAAAGAGTCTATTCACTATACTATGTTTTGTTTTTCCAGATAAAACGTGTTAATAGAGGGTTAGTACACGTTTTTCGGACAATAACATCTGCAGTGTCCCGAGGAACTGTTGTTGGCCCGAGCCCGAAGGGCGAGGGCAACAACATTCCCGAGAGACACTGCAGATGTTATTGCCCGAAAACAAACGTATATTAACGCTTTTCTTGCATAACACCCATTTTCTGCTTCCCAAATACAAGCAAAACTATACACTTCTTTGACACACTTCGTTCGATTTATGCTGTTTACGGACCACTCTTTTCTTTCTGACGTATTTTTATGATTGTATCAAATACCGTTTACACGGAATTTTATTCAATATGTATATCACTTAAACAGTTCATTGTCGGTGCCCCTGAAATACTCGCACAGTTCATCTAGCTTAGGCCAAAACGCTATAGCATTCGCGTCCATTGTTTACCTTATGCCCCGAATAGGTACATGTATAATTAAAGCCGGTCAACAACAGCGCGTGAGCACGAGAATCGCCTTGCTAATACATGGTCTACAACAGCACGTTTTGTGCAAGAATGAAGTATATTCAGCGTTGCTCCTTAGTATCCAAACATAAAACAAAATCCTAAATATCCAAACATGTTTTAGACACATTCTTATACGCCCAATTAGCCCGGTTGGTACATTATTACTACTTGGACATTCCTTACATCTTTCATCCGCTTTCATGTTATAGTTGGGCATCCAACTGAGGAAAATGTGTCGAGCCATGGCATGAAATAGTAGAATTTGGCATGCACTGGATATGTAATGTTTGATGTCTGAGTAATCAGAAACTGCCCCATGCCACCTGAAAGTTTGCCCTTGTTTCTCTTAATTGGGTCAAAGGTCAACTAAGTGCATATTTTATATACATTATTTGAGAAATCATTATATCTTTACCAATTTTAGGTGTAAAATAACAAACATGGTACCAAAATGAAGGTTTAACACTGGCCTTTAATTTGCACTTACTTTGTGTAAAATATATTATTTGAATATTCATGAATATTAATGAGAACATCAAAAAACCAGTAAAAAATCATTAAAACCAACATATAACGATGATACATGATGTCATGTCTTCGTCATTATTGCTATTTAACAAAAATAAATTACGTTAAAATAAAGGTTAGACAGACTGCTACTGAAAACAAAACTGTATACAGTAATACCAGCTATATATTATGCACAGATACTTCTTAAAGTAAAGTGGGTGGGGTAAATAAACACCTAAACAAAACTTTCAGTTCTGTTTAAAGTAACTGATTAATTCACTATATTTTTATGGATATTTTCTTGGTTGGTACAATTAACACCATCGCAAAGGATATATAAATTGCGCCATGCCACCTGAAAATTTGCCCTTGTTTCTCTTAATTAGGTCAAAGGTCAACTAAGTGCATATTTTATATACCATATTTGAGAAATTAATATATCTTTATCAATTTTAGATGTAAAATAACAAACATGGTATCAAAATGAAGGTTAAACATCGACCTTTAATGTGCACTAACGTTCTGTAAAATATATTGTTTGAATATTCATGAATATTAATGAGAACATAAAAAACAGTAAAAAATCATTAAAATCAACATAAAACGATGATATATGTCATGTCTTCGTCATTATTTCTATTTAACAAATATAAATTACGTTAAAATAAAGGTTAGACAGACTGCTACTGAAAAAACTGTATGCAGTCATACCAGCTATATATTATTCACACATACTTCTTAAAGTAAAGTGGGTGAGGTAAATGAACGTCTAAACAAAATGTTCAGTTCTGTTTAAAGTAACTAATTAATTCACTATATTTTTATGGATATTTTCTTGGTTGGTACAATTAACACCATTGCAAACACATTTTAGTGTGTTTGGAAACTACTTTGAAGCATTTACAGCGAATAGATTTGCACTTGGTTTTGCACCCATAACTTTGTTCAATGCAAGCATCAAGTGCAGTTGGTACATTTCCAAACCACTTATAAAGGTTCAACACCATCGTGCTATGTGTTAGTATCAATAACATAAATGTCTCTATCCATTAGCTCAGATCCATATAGCAGCTTAACAGTTTGCTCTTGAAAGTTTCAGTTCTAGTACATCCTTTGTTGGTGGAACCAGTTCAAGTGTTTTCTCTACCTTAACCATATTGTGAAATTCTTGCATCATCTATGGGTTCTCCGTTCAGACACCATACATCAAACATCAAACGTTTGTGCCTTGTCTAACCATGCATCTCTTCAAATATCTGAAAGCAGATCGGACATGTAAAATATTTCTTCTAACAGGTCTTCTTTCCAAATCTAGTGAAAGCAAGGGTTATGTTACATCCAGTTATTTCATGATACCCTGGCATGTTCCGGCAGACATCTTGAGATAACTTCCGGAAAATACAATTTTGTTTTTCCCAGCCATTATTCAGACTTCAGTGCCTAAAGGTCCAAGATGGTATACATGTATCAGTACAAGCAGTACATCAAAATATTGGCATTTGACATCTATCCAGCATTGGTCCCTTTCAAGCAGCATCCAAGCCATGTATCCACCTCGTCGTGATTTGATGGCAGATGGGACAATTCATGTCTGCATGTGTCTTGAATGACGTTATTCAAGCGTATCTGTTGAATACTGCAATACTAGTATACTGCATCAACTCTGTGTTTGTGTCTTCTGCTTCTTATTTTGTCATGCTTTGCCGCTTTACAGCAGCCATACTCGCACCATTGTGATATGCACATAGGTGAGGGAGGGTCCAACGTGCAAGTTAAAATAACAGGTTAAAACATCGCAAACAGAAGAAGAGTACATGACATCTTAAATCTTAACCTGGACAGTTGGGAGCTATCACTTGATTTTATGGTAGCTTATTCCAGATGATGTTGACAGCAGAGTGGAAGAAATATTCCCTCAGGAAAATGGTCCTGCAAAACCTTGGAACGAATCATAGGGAATTATCTCTTGTAGATGCACCGTAAGGGAGTCAGAAGGTGGGGTGTCAGCTGCAAAAAATCATTTACAAACCTATAGAACATCACGGCCTTTACTTGTTTCTGCCTCTGTTTGAGCAAATCGTGTTGAACATGGCACCAATGCTGAACACTTGTTTTGCAATAATGCAAAATTACAAATATGGTATCTCTACGTTGGATCGTCTCCATATGCGTTGTCATGGCCTTGGTGTGTTGATCCAAAACAAAAGATGTGCACTCAACCTGCAGACTGATCAGGAGTTTGTAACATGCCTCCTTTGTTGACTTTTGGGAGGTTCCAAGGTTCCTGCTTAGAACGAATGTGGATCAATTTGCCTCCTTATGACCATATCGACTCGTGGTGTTCAAGACAATTTCAAAGACAGTTATCTCCCAAGTTATTTTGCCCTCTTTGTAGTATTCCGTTTCATGCTACGGACAGTATAACTAGTCTCTATGTTGTTGGTGATAAGCAGGACCTAGCACTTCTCTGCATTGAACCTAGTCTCTTCCCTTTTCTACAGACTGCCAAAGTCATTCTGGAAGACGTCTGCATCTTCTATTGACTCGGCACAAAATTGAGGCATCAGCAAAGAGTCGACATGAAGAGTGTGGTCATCATTGCATACAAGGGAAAAGAAAGGACTTAGAACAGCATATTGATGAACAGTTGATGCTATCGGTACTGACTCAGAGGAAACACCCTCCAGCGTGATTTGTTGGCTGTTGGATACAATCAAGCATTTTGCATTACACATCATAGCGTTGGAGCTTAAGAAGAAGGTATCTGTAAGACACTTTGTAAAACGTTTGCGTCCATCTGATAGGATTGGTCCAGACTTGACCCAAGGTCATTGTCCATGCTGATTGATTAGTTGTGTCTCACAGAAGCGCTGCTTCCGGAATTAATGTTGGTATGGGTTGATGATGTAATGGTAAAACCAGGTTACTGTGTATGATGTATTCTAGAATCTTACATGTGACAGAATTTAGGGACACAGGCCAATAGTTTGAAGGGGTTATTCTTGACCATCGTCTTGTATATATGATTAACATGAAATCTTTCAGTCACTGGGGACTTTATCCTGGTCGTAAGGCCTGGAAGATCAGAACAAGAGCAGGAGCCAGTGAATGTGCCATCTTTTTCAAGAACCTTGATAAGATGGTGTCTGGACAGGTAGCTTTGTGGAGATTAAGGCCATTAAGAAGCTTGCAGACATGAATAGGAAGGGCATTCGAATAAGGATACTCTCAAACGGCACAAATGAGAGATAGGATCTCATGTGTAAAGACAGAAAATTACTGGTTCAGTATTTTAACTTTGATTTGTGTATCAACATTGTTAATGGCACCATTTTTCAGTGGTGTTATTCCCGAGCTGTCACATTTCTTGCCTTGCTCCTAACAAAAGTGTAAAGCTTCTTACAGCTGGTATCTGTCACTAAGTCAATCACATACCCATCATGAGCTTCAGCTTCCTTGCACTTCTTTGCCAGTTTTCTGTACCCCCTTGTATATGCGCCAGTCCTTCTGTACCTTGGTCCTCAGCACTATTTGTACGCACATTTCTTCTTTCGTGAGAAACGGCGGTTGATGGAGTTGCACCATGACTGGCTGAAAGTGGATGTCAACTCAGAAGGGACCACTGAATATATCACGTAGAGTACAGATTCGTAAAGGGACTGATTTTCCAAGTGTGCTGCAAACTCAGCCATTTTGATCACCATAGAACATGTATTAGCCTCTTTCGAAGGATGGACAAGATGTGGGGTAGGCTTCCTTCGTGAAGGAAAGATATGTTTGTCAGCACTCTGACATACTCACTTATTCCAGGTATTGAGGTATATCTGATAACTAGTGATTGCTTGTGGCAATAACATATAGATTGTTGTCATCACGGATAGGGAAGGTTACTCATAGCCAGCGGCACTGAATATACCTATGAGTTCATTGTTGAGTTAGAGTGGGTACCTAAGGCCAGTAACTGTTAAAATGGCCAATCAATATCCGGGATATTCATGTCCCCACAAATGTAGAAAGGGTTTTGTCATGGGTACTGCTGGTGTAGGTAAAATATTTAAATGCATTATGTAAAAACATCGCCATACTCACCAGGAGCTATGGTGTTTCAATAGCTAAGCTAATGATACAAATAGCTAATATTAGACATAGTGTACAATAAAACATACCAATATTACACTGAGATTATGGCAATAAGAGACTAATCTTCTGGCGTTTCTTTATCATCTCTAAATGATATATCTGCGTGAAGAGGTACTATAACTTGCACAGATTTGCATCAAAGTATATATATATATATTGTATGATAGTTTACCGTACATGTACTTAAAACGATATTTTCCGAACTTGCAATCATTACAGGCCACTTAAAACTTTCTGAAATGCACCATAAATAGTTCTATACTTACTGTGGAGACATTGCTAAGAACTTAAATGCAAAAAAGTATTGAACTTGTCAAAATTACGGCTATGTTATACTATATAGAGATTTTATTACATTTTTGCACTCAGTTGACCTTTGACCTAGTTTCTGACCTTTATAGAGGGTTTTGGCAGTGGCATGGGCCAAAACCATAAATGATTAGTATCTGGCAACACAATTATGGTATTCAAACATTTCTACTAAAAAATGCCATGGACCTCGAAAAATAAGCGACTTTTTGCACATCGGATTGCCAACTATTAAGGAAAATGGTTGGACGGAACTTAAAACTGTTTAATGAATGAGGGGTATAACAAAGTTCAGTAAAAGCTGTAGAAACGACACACGGACGCACATCTACAGAAGCAGTACTGTAATGCGCCCTCATCAAGACACACAATACCTCCCTAGACTTGTTCTAGAGATTGGCCACACTGGCATCATCTTAGCAGTGTCGTAAAAGTAAACCTCATTAGTGTTAACAGGAGCGTAGCTAGCGATACACACTTACGCACATGAGTAAGATCAGTCTGAAAAATGAAAACATTATTATGACCAAATTGGAACAAAACTCGCAGGATAAAGAGGGTAGAAGTTAATAAACATTATGTCTTGTCGTGTAAGGTTTAAGCGCTTTTGAACGCACATATCCTGTGTGAAAAGAGCGCTCTATAAATGTTGTATAATAATAATGATAATAACCATTCCCTCATATTGACGCATTCTTATGCTCCGTAAAAGTACCATTTGAAACCATTGTGATAAATAGAGCATTTGTTCCTATCGGAGCAAATGCACTAATTATCACAATGGTTTCAAAGCTCTTCTCTTCTATTTTTCTCGAGCATGATTATTCCAGACCCCTACAGCCACGGTGCGTAAATTACATTTGGATATTGTTACGCCCCTGGTTAATATACATATATGTTTATATATATATATATATAGTGAAGGAAAGAAAGATGTCGGCGACAAGAAGATAAATATGTAAAAATAAGTAAATGACCTTACATGCCTTTAAATATCTTCTTTATTTCTTAATAATCACTAACATGTTTCGCCTAATGGCTCATCAGAGTGTGTAATGAAGCTTAACAACGGTCTTGACGATGTGACGTCATGCTCAGTACGAGGGGACGTTACTCTACTGTGACGACGTCACAAACGTCATAATCCGACGTTATCATGGATTGTCGTTCTTTATTATATCTTGGCGTCGTGTATTGTAGTAATACTGACGCTAGGATATTAAAATATACTTTAAAATATCGGAAACAAATAGTTTGGTTTTAAAAAAACCTTATATGTTTAATCCTTTGAATTTAATTTTGGTTTGAAAGCTTTTATAAATTGGTTTTCTTTTGCTAATCTAGCCGAGGTACTTTCTGTTTTCAATTTGAAGAAGGGAAACATATAAAACTTTAAGTCATTATTGCTTCACGTGTCTAAATGGCCACTGAGGGGGATTTGTCTTGTTGAAGGGTCTCGGATCTGTTGTGCGTGAATTGTTCTTCTAGTTCTGAGTTTATCTCCTGTCTGGCCTATATAGTACTCACTGCATCCAATACATGTTATCACATACAAAACGTTTTTAACATCACATGACATATTTTCGTTGACGTAGAATATTTTGCCATTAAAATTAAAGTGATTGTTTTCTTGAATATGTTTGCATAATGAGCAGTTCGATTTTCCGCATTTTGTAACCTTATATTGTCCTTTTATATTGCAATTATATTGGGGAAATTTGGCTTTGGTTAGAATTCTTTTTAGGTTTGGTGGTTGGCGTTTACTTTTTACTAGTTTTGTGTTTTTCAGACATGCATTCATTTTTGTGTCTATCTGTAGGAGGGATAGGTTATTATTAATTATTGTGAAGAGTTCTTTATTTCTAGGGTTAAATGTTGACACATACGGTAAAACATCTTCGTTTGCTTTTGGTAATTGAGTTAATAATACCTCTCGTGTCAATTGCTTTGCTTTTAATATGCCCTGTGATATGACAGTTTTCGGATAGTTTCTCTCTATTAGTACTTGAAATAGTTCCTTTAGACGTGTTTCTTTAGTTGTAGGGTCAGATACTATTGTACAAATTCTACGAGCAAGATTATAAGGAATGCTTATTTTTGTGTGTTTTGGGTGGCATGATTTAAAGTTAAGATATTGTTTGGTATCAGTTTCTTTGGAATAAATGTCTGTTTCTATTGTACCTTCATTGTTTATGACTAAAATGTCTAGAAATGGTAGTTTATTTTCAGTACATTCTACGGTAAATTGTAGATCTTTGTGTAAATTATTTAAAATATTGTGGAATCTATTCAACTCGGTTAAAGACTGGATCCAAATTATGAAACAGTCGTCTAGAAAGCGTTTCCAATTTTCTTTTATGTAAATTGCTTGTGAGGTTTCATATATTTCCGAAATTCGCTGATATAATTTCTTCTCTAAGTAACCTAATACTAGTGTAGCGTACGTTGGTGCACATTTTGTACCCATGGCTGTGCCTCTTACTTGGTTGTACATTACTCCGTTAAATTCAAAATTGTTATTTTCTAATATTGTTTTTAAGCCTTGTAAGATAAATTATTTATTAAATCGTTTGTGTATAAGCGAAGGATACTGGACCAGCCAATATTGTATAGCTTCAAGCCCTAATTCATGAGAAATATTAGTATAGAGATTCACAACATCGAAAGACACTAAGAATGCAGCGTTGGGTACATATTTTGGAATATGGTTTAAAAAGTCTAGATCATCTCTTACATAGCTTGGTATTTTAGCAATAAATGGTTTAAGAAGAATGTCTAACAAATTACTTAGCCTATGAGTTTCACATGTGGGACCAGCAATTATAGGTCTAAATTTCAAATCGTCTGGGTCTTTTAACTCTATGTAATCACTAGTCGCTTGTGAACATTTTTCCTTTATTAGATTGCTTTTATGAATTGTTGGCAGTCCATAAAATAAGCTGGTTTTGCAATCAAATTTTAGAAGGTAATCAATTTCTTTTCTAGTTAAATCTTTACCTGCATTTATTGTTTCTCTGATCCTTTGCAATGTTATTTTTGAGCATTGATTATTAGCTGTCTTATAAAAAGTTTCGTCTTTTAGCATGTTCATCATTTTGTTTTTGTAAAAATCTTTGTTCATAATGACTATGCCACTGCCTTTGTCTGCTTCTTTGATTATTATAGAATCATCATTGGTTAATGAGTTGAGTGCTTTTCGTTCATCTAGAGATATATTACTTTTAGATGTAGTTTTAGGATGAGTTGAGGATAGTTGTTTGGTTGTTTCAATATAATTATCTAAACTTTGATTTCGACCTTTTGGAGGATCAAAGAAACTTTTATTTCTGACAACTGAATCGTCATTGTTAGTATCCTTTTCATGAAAATATTCTCGTAATTTAAGTTTTCTGAAGAATTCATTCAAATCTGTATTTAATTCATTTTCATTAGGTTTTTCAGGGGTTGGAGTAAACTTAAGACCCTTCAACAAGACTTTCTTTTCTGTTTGAGTTAGAGATTTGTCAGATAAGTTGAATATTTTTACTTGAATGGAAAAGTAGTAAAGTCAAGCAGGCAAAGCCACATGCAAGACGCAACCACCACCAAAACACCGATAGACAGCATATTGAAGTCTTTTAGCCTGGGCTAGATTAGCGTGTCCATGCTGTCTGTTTGTTCCAAAAAATAATCGTCATTATTGTTGTATTGTTCTTCTTCTGAATCTGTGTATCCGTCGGTACCATTAGGGGTATTTGTCAGTGGTTGCCTCCTGATGTTGCTTCGGAAGGGGTTCTGGTTGGCTCCCCTTGATTTCTGTTCTTGCTGTCCTCTTTGTCTTCTTTGATGTGGACCCTGCTGAGGATTGTTGACTGGTTGAACTTGGTGGCCCCTACTTCTGGCTGCATTAATTTGGTTTGATAACGGTGCTTGATATTGTTGGTTGTAGTTTTGTCTTGTGTTTCGTTGATATTGAGTATTTCTTGCAGCATCCGCGTACGTTCTTGGATTGTCCATAACTTTAAAGAATGGTGATCGATCTTGGTGTGCACTTTGAAAATCTGATTTGTAGGTGGAGAGCCATTGCTCGTTCTTTTTCCACCTTCTTTTTGATATGTCTTCGTTCCATTTTGCTTCCTCCTTCCACATGTTTTTCAAGATGTTTCTTGTTGGTCCTGTACACTTTTGTTCTATCAGTGCTTCCATATCTCCATCCAGCGAGATGCAGCGCTCTTCACCTTGATCTGCTCTGAGCTGTTTCAGTTCTATTTCGGTTTTGAATTCGTTTAGGGTGGCAGTTTCCCGAAATTTCTTTGAGCTTCGTGCTCATTTGGGATTTGTTTTTTCTGCAGGTATCTTGGTATAACTGTTGGTGAAGTTTCCAACCAGCCTTTGTAACATTCAACATGCCCTTCGTTCTTTACTTTATTCCAGAAGGCATCCTTACGCTTTTGCATCTTAAAGTCCCATGTTCTTGAAATAGAGGTTTTTATTTTCATTGCTGCTTCTTCTGCGAAAGGAGAGTTTTGAATAGGTCTAGAAATACTTTCTCTCTCTGGTTCATTGTTGGAGTTTTGTTGTTCGGTCAATTTGTTAGTTACTGATAGCAGTGTGCTTAAAACAGGTCGTAATTCGTCCGTTCTTATAAGTGTTTCATTACTTTTCATGGATTCTTTAACTGTATCTGTGAGATTGTCAACAGCTTTTATTAGTAAAGAAAGTTTTTTACTTATCTCGGATAAGCGTCGTCCCTCTCTTTCTTCCAAAGCGTCCTCTTGTGTTTGAGATGGCGAATCCTCTCTCCCGCCTTTCGTCCCTTTTCCTTTTGACATGGTCGGTCTCTTGTGCCGAAATTAATAAAGTGAAGGAAAGAAAGATGTCGGCGACAAGAAGATAAATATGTAAAAATAAGTAAATGACCTTACATGCCTTTAAATACTTCTTTATTTCTTAATAATCACTAACATGTTTCGCCTAATGGCTCATCAGAGTGTGTAATGAAGCTTAACAACGGTCTTGACGATGTGACGTCATGCTCAGTACGAGGGGACGTTACTCTACTGTGACGACGTCACAAACGTCATAATCCGACGTTATCATGGATTGTCGTTCTTTATTATATCTTGGCGTCGTGTATTGTAGTAATACTGACGCTAGGATATTAAAATATACTTTAAAATATCGGAAACAAATAGTTTGGTTTTAAAAAAACCTTATATGTTTAATCCTTTGAATTTAATTTTGGTTTGAAAGCTTTTATAAATTGGTTTTCTTTTGCTAATCTAGCCGAGGTACTTTCTGTTTTCAATTTGAAGAAGGGAAACATATAAAACTTTAAGTCATTATTGCTTCACGTGTCTAAATGGCCACTGAGGGGGATTTGTCTTGTTGAAGGGTCTCGGATCTGTTGTGCGTGAATTACTATTACTACAATACACGACGCCAAGATATAATAAAGAACGACAATCCATGATAACGTCGGATTATGACGTTTGTGACGTCGTCACAGTAGAGTAACGTCCCCTCGTACTGAGCATGACGTCACATCGTCAAGACCGTTGTTAAGCTTCATTACACACTCTGATGAGCCATTAGGCGAAACATGTTAGTGATTATTAAGAAATAAAGAAGATATTTAAAGGCATGTAAGGTCATTTACTTATTTTTACATATATATATACTGAAATACTTATCAAATATCTAGCCGCATACATGTATATGTTTATATGCTAGATATTAGGGTTAAGTGCCGATATAAACAATTCATTTATTATATCACGCATAACTTGACAGAGCATAGCACTATTTGGAGTGTTATACATTTCTCTCTGTCTACCGCCAGACAAAGTAATACAATTCATGAATATATACATTTAATACCTCATAGGAAATGTTGCGATATGAAGTTAAAGTGACACTTAAATGAACCTTAATGGATTTTGTTCTCCGGTAGTGTTATAACCCTAATGTAGCAAATAACTGGTTCAGCTGTGAATTATTCATATACGGTATACAACGAATATGACTCCTGAATTACGTTGAACTTTGGAAGCATGTACTGTTACATAAAACGGATATTGAATCAGTAACAAACTTGCAACGAAGTATGGCAGCAACTCTGATGCAAAATTTGAGCTACATTTGGTTTTGCAAACAAGTATAGGGAATGTGTCCCAGTTCGCTGCGTCACTAATCTTACACTTCACATTCGGTCTCAACTCTTTTGCAGTCAATGTTGCAACTGTGATTACATATTCAAACAATTTGGATCTAGATGAGACGCCAATTAACTGTGTGTTTCTGTGACTATGTTTTGTTTTATAAACAAACATAAGACAAACAAAAAAAAAGAAAATTATAGCATACGACAGAATATGGCAGCAAAGGAGTTAATCGAAGTAATCGTATGAGACTGAACCCATTTATTCCAAGTATCGAACCAACTACGTTACCCGCCTCAACTTTTTCCGCTGCCACATTATGTCGTCTGTAACCCTTGTCGCCTGCTACAATATTTATTTGTTATTTTCTTCATTTTTGTTTCAAAGCAGTTACAGTATCAATAGTTTGGATCTTGATGAGACGCCGAATTACCCAGCGTCTCATCTGGATCCAAACTGTATTAACATATGCGACATTAGGAACGAAATAGTTAATGGCAGTGAATGGGTAGATATTCCCTTTTGTTTGCATTAATGAAGTGCATAGATCTTTCGTACATATTTCTAAATGATCTGGTATTGCTTGTCACCATACGTTAATTTTAATTCCACTGCAGGTCTTTTAGGAGCTTAGATAACTTTAAAGTGTATTTGTTTCAATTATGCTTTCATGTAATTGGAAAATAGAACAGAAAGTTTTTTGTTCATACTGTATTTGTTACATTTCGTATGGACATTTTATACATATGAAATATATAGTTTTCATTTCCCATATTAAAAGCATATCAAAACCAAACAAAAATGCGATATTTTACAGAATGTTTAGTCATACATGCTCCACATGCAATTAAATAGTCGTTGTGGACGCACAAACAGCAATAACAACAACTCAAATTTTCATATACAGGTACTTTCAACGTCTGAATCTTAAGATTTAGAATTGAATGCAAAACATGAGAGATTCCTCAAATGGAATATAACATTCCCAACTGGAACGGTGTTTATATAGGAAATGTTGCACCGTGTTCCACAAAAACATAAAACGCGCATAGCAAACTATTTTAATTAAATATACCCATATTCTTGACATGTTTGAGTCATAAAAGTACATAAATGAGTCATGCAGGAAACACTACATACAGAATAAACAGTCGCCCGAACAGCAACACAAGGAAACAGCAAATGTACATAACTATAAAAAAACATCAAGAGACGCACAAAGACAAAATAAACCTACAATAGGGGGAAGATGGAAGTACCGCCTTGGAATGGTCAGTGACAAAAGTCACTGGGGGTTAAAACGGTTTATGGGCGCCCAACCTCACACTTATTCCATCCCCACCCTAAAAGACAAACAGTTTAAATAAACGTATCCCCTCTCCGACTAATCTACAACAACCGCGCCGGCAAATACAGTGGTAAAGTGCATGTATAACAAAAACATTTAAGTGAACAAACTGTATCCACCTATCGCTAGTGTACCCAATGATTGAGCTGCAAACAGAGTAACTGTAGAAAAGTAATAAAGGGTACGACAAAAACGAAATAGTACAGATATCCGACGTCCTCCTTCCGTTTCTGGATTTAAGAGGTCGCCTTCATAGAGTGCTAAACGTTTCCTGTCGGCGTACATGCAAAGAGGACAGCGTGATTGCCAACTGTAAAAGGGTTGACAACCAAACATGCAGTATGTTGTAGTACTATAGGATCATATCCCTTTTTAATGATTTTTTTTAACATAATTGATGAACAAAGTGAGAACATGGGCATGTCCAATAATTTTACGAAGTTTTTAAATCACATTACCATAAAACTCAGGATGTGAAATACCGTGTCTAATTTGCAACAGCAGGAGTAAGGTATTTAAGATTGAGGATTAATTTGTTTTAAAATAAGAAAGCGCCACGATCCAAGAACACTCATACTTCGAAGACACACTCGTTGAACAAGTTACAATATTAAATGACAAAAGGTGTTGTTATACTATCTGCATCAAACTATTTTCATTTAGTTTATTTCGTTCACTTTACCTGAACAATAAGGATATGATCAGTTAGGTCATTTTTCTGCTCTACAGTATGCTTATTGACGATGTTTTGAGCAAGTTGTACATATTTAGGTATCTCCGTTTTATGCCACACTCGATCCCTAAAATGCTGTACCTATACTCCGTAAATGAAGTAGGTTTGTATAAGAATGACATAGAAATGAATACGAATATCCATACGATTTGCGAGCGTTAGTAAAAATGTCGCTGATTGTTATGGTCAAAGACATTCTCAAATAATTTACATTTACAATGTTTACAATGAGTCACAGATACAGAAAAAGGGTACATATCATTGGAAAGCTTAAGGTTTCACCAATCTAAAGACTGGATAAAACTCCTGAGTGTTAACGTATCTGTGGTGTTCAGTCAGCTCGTAATACATTCAAATTTGATTTGAGATTTAGACAGGGTTTTCAATAGATCTGTTTTATGTGGTACATTTTATAATGAAATATTCAAATTTAATTCAGATGGATAAACATTTCATCAATGTTGGGTCTGTCTAAAATGCCTGCCAGTACAAGATAAATTGATGTCTGAACAACATTTATTTTAAAATAAATGCCATGGAGTTTTCCCGAATTACATGCAATTTTCAGTGTTGATATACATTTTAATTTCCTGAACAAGGATTTTTTGGCACATTTATTTCCTGCTTTTAAGAAATATGAATATACATCGGAGGCGCTTCCGGGCGAGTATATAGGTAAATGCTTTGTTAAAGCTCCATAATATTACGCTTTTCAAAATGAAAACAATACAAGAATAACAGGGAACACTATGTATGTACCATTATACTAATCAAACTGATATTGCCAATCGTTTGGGTGTCATTTTAAATATTTTGCTACAGTTTGGTCTGTTTCAAGCTTTTGAGTAGATAGTTTTTAAATAGGTTTTCAAAACAGATAATCAGAGTATCAAACAGTTACCAATCTCAATCTATATTGTTTTGAGATGACGTAACAGAACCATCCCCACAGCCGCACATGATTAAGGGCATTTCGAAAGGAATGTTGACCGCTTAACCCCATGCTGTGTATTTGGGAGTTGACTGTCAGGTATCTCATACACAAACTGATAAGGCGGGCTACCATCACAGAGGATCAATGTATAATTGCATAACTTTATCTCTTATCGTTATGGACCCTGACTGGACACTGCAGGAGCACAGCTGGATACTGTGTATATATAGGGAGAGTCATTTATATAAGGGGCTTTGAAATGCCTTTAATGTTCATTTATGAGTCTTGCAGGAAACATTACATACAAAACACACAGCCGCCCGAACATCACCACGATGTATATAAAAGACACAGAGGGACACACAAAGACAACAAACAAAACAATGATAGGATATGCAAGTACCGCCTTGGAACGGTCAGTGACAAATATCATGGGGGTTTAACCCGGTTTAGGGGCGCACAACCTCACACTTATTCCATCACCACCCTAAATGACAAACAATGTAAATAAACGAATCCCCTCTCCGACTTATCTACAACAACCGTGATGGCAAATACAGTTGTAAAGTACATGTAAAACAAAACCACATTTAAGTGAAACGAACTGGATCCACCTAATGTTAGTGTACTGAATGACTGAGCTGCAAACAGAGTACATGTAGAAAAGTAATAAAGGATACGACAAAAACGAGTACAAAAATCCGACGTCCTCTTTCTGTTTCCGGATTTATGAGGTCGTCTTCATAGAGTACTGCCTTGACGGCGTAAATGAAAAGATGGTAGAGTATAAATGTCATAAACGACACACAACTGAGTATCTTTATACATTAGGTTTCGATGTAAGTGGCCATGTCGTTGTTTTCACATTTATATTAGATAAGCGGATATAATAGACAATGGAATATGGATGTAGGCAGTCAAGCGCAAGAGATTGAAGCACCACAGCAGTGTCAAACTCTTTAAATGGTGCGTTACACATACATTTGTTACTTTCAGAGTAAATTCGAAATGTATTTCATCAGTTGCTGCATCCACGCCATCATGATTCTGATGTTTGTTAATAGCCCGCGAGCCATCGGAAGGGTGTGATAGGTTTGCACTCCGTCCATTCGTCTAACCGCCAATCGTCAGTCAATCATTACTATCCGTCCGCTCTTTCATCCTAAAGTTTGTCCTGACGATATTGTCCAGACCACATTTGATATGGGTTTCAAAATTATGTGAGTGTCGCATACTACTCAATTGTATCTGACTTTAACATTGACAATGACGTCAGTCAAGTATATATGTATGCGGACGATATATCTACAACGCCTTGGGTTCGGATTTCCATATTTTGGTGTGATCGTATCTTCGGAACACAGAGTGCCGAATACTAATTCGGTGTATGTGTTGCATTGACCTTGACAATTGGTTGAATTGAATTTGGTTTTAGTAACAACTTATTAAGATTTGCCTAGATGACATATCTTCATCTCTTGGAGTAGGATTTCCAAATGTACATTTTGGGAAGGCAGAGGGTCGCACACTGCTTCTATATATCTTCGATCTTGATTCTGACATTGATTTCACGTATAACGAAATGTCTGTCTTGAAGGTTGTCTCAACGATAACTGCACAACGTATTTGGTTAGAATTTTCACATGGCTTGTGTGGATGCATCTTGGGAAGGCAGTGCCGAGCATGACTCTAACCTTGACCTTAGGTTTATGGATTTTTTTTCAACAATATCTACTAATCGCATTTGTTGAGATTTCCTGAGGGAAAATGTCACTTTCTACTTTAGTGTATCTCTAACGTTGACCCGTATACTGACCTTACTTTTTGTAAACTGTCGCTGGTACATGTATTTACACGGTATATTCTCAACCGCTTAGTTTGGGTTTCAAATGTTTTCTTTGTTGGAAGACTGAGTGTCTCTACTTACTTTCGTGTCTCCGTGACTTTTGCCCTGTCATTGACCTTAATCTAAGTTTGTCTGCAAAATGTGTCTGGGCGATAGCTCATCAACCGCGTGGTTTTGGGTTTGCATTTTTTTTGCGTGGATGCATCGTAGAAAGGCAGACTGTTACATATCATGTTTATGTCTCTGTGTCCCTGACTGATCGGTCCAACATGGGAGAATATGACACCAGTGGAATGTCGATTTCTCATTGCACAACAGTAGTGAAGTGGTTTGTGCGAAAATCAGAATCCAATCCTTACAGTGGTAATACATAAGTAAATATGACTAACACCTTATATGTTTAACAAATCCGTGATCTACCAATGTATTTTTTGTTTTACAAGGCCGCTTGGACATGTATTAGGTACTTAAACTTTGAAACATTTCGTCGTGGTGCTGTTTGGGTGGTTGTGTTTTGTATGCGGTGTTTCCTGCATGTGCTTTAAAATCCTTGAAACATGTGTTCACTCGAACATGAATAAACTGAACGAACTACACTGGATTAATAAATTATTTACAGCATAAGTAAATAAGTATGCATAAGTATTTCATACTAGTCAACATCCAGCTCAATGTGATGAAATGCTAAATGAAATGCTTAGACCGATAATCGGTGAGGAACTATGGATATATTTACAATGCATTATTGTTAATCATGATTACACATTTAATTATAACAAAAAATTCATTGTTGATAATTTGGAAATTACTTTGGATAACTAATTGAACTTTGACAGTAAACACATGTTCAGGTAAAATTACGTTAAAATGTTATCAAGACCATTGCATTTTGCTATTTTGAGCATCGTCGCATCATAAACACAACACACAATATGTACGCTGTAGATGAATCACAGTTTAACAAACCTATTGGAATTGAGCACGTGTTTGCTTATGATTCTGGCTTCCACATGTCAAGTTGCTACTAAACTATAAAACAAACACAAAATGGCATTAGTTTCACCACGTTGTAGGCCCTGTAGCATGGGACGCCGTTAATTCACCCATCATTGTTATATGAGAGGGTCGAGGAACTATCAGATCGACATCTGACTAGGTGACATTTGAAACTTCAATCGTTTCATTTACAAGCAGTTTATAGGATGTCATACATAAATTGTGAAACTAGGAAATATTTCGAAAGGAAAAGTAACAGTGTGAAAAGGGAACATTGCAGACTCGGTTTTATTGAGTCTCTTCAAGATCTGATCTGGTCTTTATCGAAATTGTCGTTGCTTTAACAGTTTTTCAGTCATTTAACGACGTCCAGCTAATTACAGGTGGAGGAAGACATAGCTGGTAGGCTTCCTCACATGAAAACTCCAAATGCCCAGACCGGGAGTCGAACCACAGCGGTTAGGGGCGAAGCGATTATCAGTCAGAGACTATACCCATTTGGCAATTGAGGCCCGTCTCTTCACAAGCAGTTGTATAAGGGGAACACTATTCACATTCCTATCACCAGCTTCAGCGGAATTCAAGTTTCAGAATTAAAACCTTTGAAGCTGATTATCCCTAAGGACCAGAAAACATAACACCGATAATGATATACGAGGCGACTCTGTATGGCCGCCACACGAGCAATATATAATGATATATCATATCATGGTAAATTCATTTTGGCATTAATTTGCAACAGTGATTCGTCGAGTAATACGTGTAAAACTGGTTTTGGACCTAATAAGTTCTTATCAAAAGTAACTTTTAAGTTGAAAATGTATTCAAAGTTCCATTAAATTATTCACTCGATCCGTCTAAAAGTACATGTATGAGTCATGAAGGAAACACCACATACACAACACATAGTCGCCCGAACACCACACTGATAATCAGAACAGCAACTGTACATACCTATTAAAAGACAAAACTGACGCACAGAGAAATAACAAAAAAACAATAGAGGGACGATGAATGGTCAATGTCAATTACCACTGGGGGTTTAAACTGGTTTAGGGGCGCCCCACTGCACACTTATTCCAACCCTACCTTAAAGACAAACACTATAAATAGCATATTCCCTCCCATGCAAAATTAGTGTCAATTATGATGATCCAGTCTATGTGCCACACCAATGTCAACTATAATAAGCCAGTTCTACATCAATGTAAACTAGAACTGAAAGCCAAAGGCTATCGAATATCCTCACATGCCTGCTTGTCAGAACACCTTACATGCATCTGAACATATGCAGATACAGAAACAGACATATTTAGCAATGCATGCTCCAACCCAATTTATGCAATAACAATGACAAGATGTTCAGCAATAGAGACAACGGAATAATTCAGAGTATTAAGATTATTTTGATTTGCTTTATTTATGTTGCCACAAATCACCAACATGCAACTTGTATACAGAAGGTCACAGTATGCTAAAAGCTGTATGATTTGATCAAGTTCATGTAAATAGGGCCTTTATTACATTTTCAAACACTTTAGTCCCATATTAGCCTGTCAATTTACAGTCTTATGTGTGCTTAAACTGTTTGCTAGATGCATTTTCAATGAGTTTGAGCTTGTTTTCTGTATGTACAGTCCTATCCTGTTTTACACTAATGGAAACAGTGATATATGAACAACCTGATCCCAGTATATATCCCACGCCGAACCCTTGTTTTTTGTATATGTGCGTTTTGTTATGTTTAAATTTACAGCTCGTGTGTGTGTGTGTGTGCGTGCGTGCGTGCGTGCGTATGTGCGTGCGTGCGTGCGTGCGTGCGTGTGTGTGGTTGTATATTACTTGCTTTCTATCGATCTTTTTGGTGATGGTTGAGTTTTGGGCGTGGTTTTTCCTGTTTGACTTAACTACCTTTTCATTTAGTTGTACAGATGGGATTGGGGTAAGCTTTTCTTACATTCTGAGCCATTTTGGGGCCATAACATCACTTGCTTTTTTTCTCAAATTATAAGTTAAAAAGGGGCAATTCAAAGTGTGTAGAGTGTACACAAATTTAATATTGACCTTGTTGTTATCATTTTATATGTGCGTACTAGACATTATTTGGATCCGTGGACTCTTTCATGAATGATGTTGTTGTTGACTGTGCACCATTTTCTCCAATTCAGTTTTGACATTGTGTTTTTGTAACTGTTAGATCCTTTCATGTGTTATTATCGTCACAACATATTATTCTCATATCCTAAGGAACCACGTTATGGTAGCATTGATAGCAATGCCGAGTCCCTTATCGGGTGCACCCTGTCACAACTTAACGAAAAACACTTATGTGCTGCACATTCATACAAGAAGCGGTATATCATACTTATTGAATTAAATATATATCTTCTGACATATAATATTCAGTCAAATATCAATCTCAAGCACCACCTCTTTCATGACACTATACCTTGTTTTGTTTTATAGAACAATTTTTTAACAAACCTTGTAAGGCCAAAGCGGGGGATAAAACTCATAGAAGAGTTATAGCTGGTGCCAGACAAGGACATCTACTAAGGTCAAGCAGTTATGTTTATTTTGTTATGTGTGAACTAACATGGCCAAAACCTAGGTATATGTTTGCAAAAACATCACGTTCAAGGGCCAAAATCCTGGCAAACATTATTATGTTCACCGACTCGTCTAGATTTAGCCTTAAATATCCCCAAAATAGTGTATCAAACCACTTCAAAAGAAGTTCAGACAATGGAAAATGTGACGAACATTTAAATGTTATAGGACCATAAGCCTAGTAAGAAATATTCAACCGGACATAAATTCGAAATTAAGCTGTGACTCATCTAGATTTAAGTTAAAATATGTACCAAATATAGAGTTAATATCTCAAACCGCTTCAACACAACGGAAAACGCCGGTAGGGGACTAAAATGGGAGATTACTCCCGCATTGGTGGTCTGACCATAATAGAAATATGCGGTGCACAGGTTTATATAGCCATAAACCTATATATAAATTCTGAAGGGAGGTGATCCTCCGAGATCAAAAATTGAAACACAAAAAAGAGAACATTGCAGACTCGGTTTTTAATGAGTCTGTTCATGAACAGCAATTGAAATACAACACTGCTCATGCCCCCTAGCACCGGCTTAAGCGGTATTCAGTTTTCAGAACAAGAAGTACCGAAATTCATGATCTCGAAGGATCAGAAGGTATAAAAACACTGAGAATGAAGTACGGGGCGACGTTTTACGGCCGTCACACAAGCACTTAACACCTGCTGTTGTGAAGATTATAATTCTGAAGGGAGGTAAAGATCAAAGCAAAACTGTAGGAGAAAAATTGTGTCCGCGGACGGACGAACAGACAGACGGACGGACGTTCTAACGCATTGAATGTTGTGTAACTTTTCTTTGTTACAAAAGTCACACAAATTGATAATTTAGTCACGTAAAACTAAAACCACAACTTATATTTGTTCTCAGTGTCACATAACTATCAATCCGTGTTAGCGGACGGACGGACAGACGAATAACCTGGTTCCAGTATATCCCCCGAGAAAAAATATCAAACAAAAACAACAACAAAACAAACAAACAACAACAACAAACAACAGAACTTCGTTGTGGGGGTATACTTATGATAAGCTAGTTGTATAGAAAATGTAAACTATGCTGACACAGATCTAAATAAATATTGACTATTATGAGCTAGGTTTATTTGTCACGTCAAAGTCAACAATGGTTAGCTTTGTCAACACAAGTGACGAAATACTAATACTAATTCATATCACTATCTGCGCGCAGACAATGTCGATTAAAACTAACAATACCAGTTGAATAAAGTAAGAACTATTGATCCATAACAAAAGCTAGTATCCTTGCACATAATTCAATTGTATGTCTAGGAGTTATTCCCCTGAGAAATATAATTACATGTAAGTTAAGGAAAGAAAATGACATTTTGTCTTTTAAGCTTTTATTTCTCCCCAGTGTATCAGATTTAATTTATTGCAGTCATAACAGGATACGAGTGATCGTGTAAACGATTCCGGGCAAGCATATACACATGTGAATTCAGTAGAATTGGCTTTTGATTTCAACTTACGTCGCTGCCTAGGACCCCGTATAGTATAGTATAGTATAGTATAGTACTGTATAGTATAGTATAGTATAGTATAGTACTGTATAGTATAGTATAGTATAGTATAGTATAGTATAGTATAGTATAGTATAGTATAGTATAGTATAGTATAGTATAGTATAGTATAGTATAGTATAGTATAGTATAGTATAGTATAGTATAGTACAGTATAGTACTGTATAAGTATACAACAGTGCATATAAACGGCTAGACATGTAGTTACAATGTTGCGAGAATGGCGTGTACCGGTGTTTGGCTGCGCTTCTTAGGAAATCAAAACAGTATGTAAATAAACAGGAACTGAACATATTCATTAAGTACTGCAATAGCCTTTTCTGCTTTGACTACATACAAACGGATATAAATTGTGCATTATCCACTTTTGTTATCAACTAAACACATCTGACCGAGAACATGTTTAATGTAAGTGTCGATCCGACCTTAACCTTTAACTTCGTTAAGGGTTTAAGCTAATTGTCCGGACGACATCAACATTGAAAACCAAATATGGGAGCCGGAGTTATCCGACCTACCATTAGTTGTACCGTTCACGTCAACGTACTAACGACCTATGCGGATCACTGCGCATATACTACACTTGCAATGACTGCAAAATTATGTGTATGAGTTTAACCTTACTTCAAACAATGTTAATTATCGATTTATGGCACTCTGGTACTTATCTAGTGTTTGGTATCTGTTTTGTACATCAGCATTTGTCAGTAACGTACTTAACCCTTACAGTGTGGGACCCGAGTCATTAATGGCCTTTGCAAACAGTGTAGACCCAGATGAGAGGGTTCCTAGGGGAGCCCTCTTATCAGGGTCTGCACTGTTTGTCATGTTTCTTTAGACAACATCCCTAAACATTCACTATAAACTTGACCTATTTGAATTTTGGAAGAGTCTATTTGAAAATTCAGCGTTGTAAGGGTTAAATGGTGTAGTATTATTTCCACTCAATTCTGAATGATTTAAATGATATTAATCAGACATTAATTATTCTTCGAGGAAAACAAACTAAGAGTTATTGTCGTAACTCCGGTATCTGTGTTGTCGTCGTTGATTTCGTTGTCGCTGTCGTCTGGGAACTTTAACCGTGGCTATTACCTCTCTACTATTTATGCAAATGTTTTGAGCTCGATACTCGTGTTCACTCTCACAAGTGCTACAATCGAACGGACCGCCGTTTGCACCCCTATGCAGTATTTCGTATTTCTTACTAAAAGTACAAAAATGAGTCATGCAGGAAACACCACATACAGAACAAACAGTCGCCCCAACAGCAGCACAGGGAAACAGCAAATATACATAACTATAAAAACATCAAGAGACGCACAAAGACAAAACAGACATACAATCGGGGGAAGATGGAAGTACCGCCTTGGAACGGTCAGTGACAAAAGTCACTGGGGGGGGGTAAACCGGTTTATGGGCGCCCAACCTCACACTTTTTCCATCCCCACCCTAAAAGACAAACAGTGTAGATAAACGTATCCCCTCTCCGACTAATCCGCTAAACCTCAGAACAACGTCAAAATATTCAAAATCATAATTTTAATCCTTAATTATATATCTTCAACACAGGTTGATACATTGTAGACCAAAATATTTACCAATGTCAACATAAATGTGTAGAGTATTAAGCCCATAATCATATCGCAAAGTCAATGTTACCCTAATGTTTGCAATCAATCAAAACATAGTAAAGTCACACAGAACAAGATACGCACAAGCCGCACCAATTATCAAAATACCGATAGGAAATACGTGCCACATATACACAAATGCGAATCTCAAACACTAGCAAACGCTCATGTTATTTTTGGAAGTTCTTCAACTCAATGCTTAATATCGTGTATGTGTCCCTTAAGAGCAAAATGTAACGCCAACAGAAGAAAATGCGATGGACGACCACATCGTATGACATCTGAGAAGGACGGATACAGTGGTACCTATTGGTATATTATGATTCTGCTACTATCAGAACTTATCCACATGTAGCACAATACTGGATTATACAGCATTAATGTATTAAACTGTGCTGCATGCATGATAACACCGTGTGCCAAACATTCCGTTGTAAAATATGTTTTACCAAGAACAGCAGACACGAGGGTTAAATAGTGAACATTAACTCTTTCTCCATGAAAATTCATGTAAAAAGTAAGGACATTATGAACATCAATTAGATTAATTTGCCATACTAACATAAATGTTTGGCCATGGCAGAAACTGTAGAATCTCATCTATATCATATCATAAGCAAACAGAGCAGACTCTGATCAGACGGCTCCCATCTGATCTGGGTCTATTCTGTATGCAAAGGCGTAGACATGCGTATTTATGAAATAAAGGGTTAGGTCTGGCGAGGATACATTTATTTACACTTGTTAATCAGGCTGACTTTGAGACAATGGCGAGGTAAGGTCATATTATTTTGTTTTTAATTCCAGTTCTGGTTTTGTTATTAATTGTTCCAAGGCGGTACTCTCTTTGTCATCCCCACCCTTATGTTTGTATTGTGTGGCCTTTCTCGCTTGGCTTTACCATGTTTTAATTAATTGGAAACATTAGGGTAACATTGACTTTATGGTATACGCTTTGCAAAATTTAATATTGCTTAAGCCGGTGCTAGGGGGCCTGAGTAGTGCTCCTCTGTTAATCACTACTTATGAACAGATTCAATAAAACCGAGTCTTAATTTTTCTCTTTTGACATTGCTACTTTTGTTTTCTAAGGATCCCCCACTTTAAGAATATATGTACACACCCCACACAAACACGCACGCACGCAAGCATGTACGCACGCACGCACACACGCATACATGTACACACACACTCACACATATACACACACACATGGGAGAGGGATCAAACACCAACAAAAGCACAGGTACAAGACAAACATTCTTGATTTAACTGGGGAAGGGTTCATTTGATCTCTGCTATTCATGCAGTCTATGCAAGCACATTCTGTGATCAATATAGATATGGTATGGTGTAGATTGGAACAAATGAAAATGAAAACGTTCTGCGTATCTTAGTGCTACATGCTATCAATAATTCCATAGGATGCATAGTTTCGCTTTATATAGGCATATATTATGCACAGGAGTCAGTTGCAACTTGTAAAAAATGGTCAGTTTTGCAATTACATCCTAAAATGGAATGATACATACAGAAAGTACACCTTTCATACAACAGAATATCTGGAATATCTGTATTTTCAGACTATACAGTTGAAAATAAAATAAATGCCCCCTTCCCCGCTAAGTATTTGAAAATTGCATAGATAACCATATCAATTAGATGCGTGTCACTTCTGTTTCTGACACACACCAACCAGATTTTGCGGGGACATTTGTCAATTGTTCAAGTACGTTTCTGAGGATGTGTCATTTTAGCTAAGGTGGTTCAGAGTTGTCCTAATCACGCCAAAAAGCTCGACACTCACGCAGCGAATATTTGAAATAGTCCAAGTCATTATATTGACCTGAAGGCAATCATGGCGATGTCACATCAACCAGCTCAGTATATTTGCAAAGAGATCGTTAGATTAGTATAACTAAGGATGAACCATACTACTGATATACAAATCTCGCAGTTGGTTTCCGTGTAACATTAAATCATACAATTACTGACGAAAAAAGATTATTTACAGTACCAGACAAACTGCATGTATGACATGCAAACAGACATTGATCAGTTTCTGTAATATATCAACACATTTATGTAAACTATGCAAGTTTAGATATTTTAATGATCATTAATCATGAGCATGATTATATCCAAAATATAAACTAGTAACATTGTTTTGAGATTACTACGTATTAAGTGTAACTGTTGTTATATGTTTGGTGACGGCATCTTAGAGTTCAGTTCGATCATTCGCAGATTAAGGAGATATACTACAGAACTCTTTCCCGGTACTCGGTTCATTTGATTGAAATTTCACAAATATATTCCCAGCAATTAAAGGTACTGATTGAACCAGGTTACAATAAATTATGTTTCTAGCCAAATACCATACCTCTGACAAGACATGTACATTCATTATGGTTCTTCTTTTACTTATTAGGCATGTACCATTGTCATGGCCCTACAAATAGTGAATTTGTCAATGTGAACTTGTGACGTTTTACAAGGTCGTAATAGATAAGTATTCTTTAGAGAAGTATGTTTCCTATCATATTTTGAACAGTATTGCCTTAACTAACATAATGAGATAAAGCATTATTTTCATGATAGATTCCTTGACCATGTTTTCAAATATACATTATCTCTACTGTGGTTGAATTGGCAAGCCATTCACCTTGCATATTATAATACACACCGCTTCCCTAATCAGAGTTTCCAACACTATGTTACTTCTAACTTGTTCTCCAAATGTTAAAGGGCCTTGAATTCGAACATAGCTTTCGACTTTACCTATTATGTACGAAATGAAGGTATCGCTTAACAGTTGGTAAAATCGACAAAATGAACATGATTATCACCAATATATGGAAAAATAGTCAAACAGGGAGAGCCACACACGAAATGACACCGCACCAAACACCATCAAACAAGAAACGGTAAAGCCACAAGACAAAACATAACAGGACGCATATCAAGACGAAAAACATTAAACATTAAGCATATTAAACAACAAAATTGACCATAGGCTGAAAGCAGGAGTACCGCCTTGGAACGGCCAGTAACCAAAATAAGCTACTGGGGGACTTAAACCTGGTTTACGGGTACCCAACCTCGTCCTTATCCCACTTTCACCAAAGTCAAAATGTAAATAAAATTCCCCCTCCAGACAACTTCACAACATGCATAACAATGTCTAAAATGAAATGATTTGAAAATAAACGTTAGAGGTAAACAAGCGACGTCATCATTTAAATGACGTCATAATTTAAAAGTACGGGAAAACTATATGAAACACTTCTACACCGACATTTTATAAACAATAAATCGCAAGAAGATACACATACTAGTGGATATTAAACATGCAGAACTGATTTGTTTGAAAAAGAATAAACTTGACATCGTAGACATGTACTCGATGACTATTCAGAGGTCAGAGCAGCTGTGGAGAAGTCATTTGGGGTACGACAGAACTGGCAAAATACAAATATCTAATTTCCTCCCTCCGTAAACGGGTTTAAGAGGGAATTTTCATAGAGTATTAAGCCTTTTCCGTCGTCGCACAAGCAAAGAGGAAAGCATAATGACCACAAAACCGTCCTGGGCACATTTGAGCAATGTTGACACATGGTTTAGTCAAAATGACGAAAGTAATATTAACGGCATGTTATCGTAATTTACCGGTTATATCGAATAGTGAAAAATTTCCTTTTATTAAATTTTATATAAGGTGGGAGTTGTATACTGGAATGTCCAGGAATAATGGTTAGATGATCTACGTCAGGTATATCATTGCGAGAGTACTAGATGTGGGCAGTTAACACTTGTATTGGATACAGCAACCACAGAATTATCCAGGTAGTGATGATATACATGGATAAGCGGATGCGGTATTAGTGTAGAAGGAAGTTTAGTCTAATTCCTAATGTTGTTCACCATAATTAAGAATTCGGCGTTGTGGAAATAATACGAATTCGAAAGTATTTAAACAAATCAAGTCCCTGATGCAACATGTATAATGTAATGCGAATGTCTGATTTGTTTCCTAAATAAAGTGTTTATTATATTCGAACAACTTGGAAAGTATGTTTCCCTTTGCTGTTTGTTTTATGTATTGCACATAATCTAAGGCAAGTTGGACTAATTCATAACATTGTACACTATATTTAAACAATCGGCGTTGTTGCCACAATACTTAGTCGAAATTTAAATAAACTGGACAGTATGTTTCAGTGTGCTGTTCGTCTGAATGTATCGCGCAGAATCTGGCATGTATGGTAAGTGTGTGTTGTTGCGTCTTTAGTGACAATGACTCGGTACTTGTATCCTATATATGCATTCATTGGAGCTGTGAGGCTTTTCAGTACAACAGTGCCCTAAACTCCAAACAATTTAATTCAGTATCACAGAGCCCTATATTCAACCAGCCCAACCATCTACTTTTCAGCAATGTGATTTGTGACGTTATGTTTTATCTTACATGTGTGTAATCTATGGTGAAACATCTTGCGTGTGTTATGTTTCTTGTTGATGGTAATTGTGTTTGGTTTAACGCCAGTGTGAAAACTGTCGGCCAGGCATGTAAATGGTGTCTGTATCCGGGTGCTTACTTCATTGGTTATTCTGGGGTGGCTATGGACCTTCATTTGGACGGCTCCTATCTGACTGAGAGTACTAGATGTGGACAGTTAACACTTGTACTGGATACATCAACCGCAGAAATCTCCAGGTAGTGATGATATACATACTGCTCATGAACAGACTCAATAAAACCGAGTCTGTAATTTTCTCCTTTTGTATTGTAATATTTGCTTTCGGAGGATCACCTCTCTTTATAATTTAGAATTTTCACAACAGCAGGTGTTAAGTGCTTGTGTGGGGGCCGTAAAACGTCGCCCCGTACTTCATTATCTGTGTTGTTATAATTTCCGAGCCGTCGAGATCATGAATTTCAGTACTTTTTGTTCTGAAAATTGAATACCGCTCAAGCCAGTGCAAGGGGCGTGAGCAGTGTTGCACTTTCAATTACTGCTCATGAACAGACGCAATAAAACCGAGTCTGCAATTGTCTCCTTTTGTGTTGCAATTTTTGCTTTCGAAGGATCACCTCTCTTTAGAATTTATTCTTTTCAATGTTTTATTGAAACAAATGGACGTCACAATACACATTTCTGCCAGGCGATAATTTTCGATATTTGATTAGGTTCCAGCCAATTGTTAGTAACAACAACATAACATGCGACACATTGTTTACCAGCTGCTAGAAATTAGTATGCATCATTGTATGCAATATTAAAGAGGGCCATTTATAGCCTTATACTGACTTAAAATGCTGGCAGAAAGCTATGCAAAAAGCGAAATGATTAGTTGAATGTTTTTTATACTTCTAGGTCGTAGTTTGTTAGTGCCATTGACTGTCAACCCATGTTAATTACTGATAGGAATGCGATGATTTATGTATTATATGGCCACTAATGACAAGTGTATGGCAAAACAGGAAACGGCGGCTTCCTAGTGTTTAATGAATGCATTATGTGGTTCATTATAAATGTGCAGTTTCCGTACAGATTCCGGTTTTAAATCAGTTGTATTTTATCAAACAGAACTCTTATCGTAAAAGTAACAAATATTCGGAGGCTACCGACAGAAAATACTTTTATCACAATATTACTGCCTCAATTATTAGTGTGCTCAGTCGGAGAGACAGGAGCAAGTCCCAATTTGGCCTTTTGCAAACAAGAAGGGTACGGGCGGATGCTTTGAACATATTTAAACTTATACGCAGTGCCATTGCTGCCTGGTAATTTCTTAGTAGCAAGTAGTAGCTATGGACTATTGGATGCATAATATATTGTACATATATGAATTGTGGTACTCAAGTAAATTTATATTATCCAAATCCACTTTCGGAGCGTCCGAAGACCTAGATGGCAAGGATAGGATGAAGTATTAAATCAAACTAAACAGTTATATGTACGATATATATATATGCATCCGATCAAAATTTATATTCTTGGGCGTGTAATCTATACATATTCAAATATTCCATTCACATGTAAACATGCAAACTATATATCAGGGCTCTTGCAGATCTATATTTACATATGCAGTGTACTAAACTGTCATCATTTACCTGGGACCCATTAATGAAGTACTAAGGCTGTGTAAATCGGGGTCTTTTCTGACAGGAAAATCACTGAACACTTTCAGGATAACTTCAAAGTCTTCTGTGTAATGCTCCCATGTGCTCTTCGCCATTGTTAATTCAAATGAGGCACATTGCATCCAATTGCGTGCTAAAGCCATGAAGAGCAGGTCCGGACACTTCAATGTGTTACTCTGTCATTGAATCGTTCTACTTTCGTCATGTTATGACTTGCTCCTTAATTGAACTCATTTGAAAGGACAGTACTAATTATGCCAGGTTGAGACATAATTATGCTTCTGGTCACTATCTCTGTAAACGCATAATAAAAACATGTTGCTTCGAAGTCATTTGTGCAGTAGCAAATAATCAAAAGGATTTCACGAACGCGTGTGTCATTAGAGTCCTTATTTGTCATCGGTCTTTTATATTTCCTGTCAAGCAAGTACAACAGCGGTAGCTAATAAGTGGAATACATGCCTTTTAAATGCAAAGAACGGGTAATCAAATGCATACTCTTCTAGGCGCTGTTCGGCCAGCTGTTTGTTTTGTATGTGGTGTTTCCTTCACATAAGAATGGAACTGAATCGCGTGACAATTTTTAAATAAACATGCGACTATTCCAACCAATTTGGAACTTTTTTATTTTAGTATTATTGATATTTTCAAACGAAAATGTATTGTTCTCTCAAACATATTCTATCATCTTCAAGGCATGTTCAGTATCGAACAAGTGTTTGTTCCTCGTCATAGACATCTTTCTGCTTCCAACTAGTGTGTCTGTTTCTTAAGAACAGAACTGATTTGTACACGTTAGCTACCTCAAAACAAATGGTATGGAACCATTTAAGTCACTCAGTGTGTTCATTTACGCCGTATATAACTTGGGAAAGACTTAGCAGAACATCAGAGAAAGGTTTATCCGTCTGATATTGTGATCGATGAATCGCAACTTAGTATTTAAAAGCTGATATTTTAGTTTTAGTTAACAGTTTCATAACGCTTGAGATTGCAAAATATAATTTGTACAGTATGATAGGGGTTATAAATCACATTTTTACTGACTGCGTGTCTTATTCGTGAAAATCAGATCCTAAATATCCTGATCCATCAGTATCAGCCAACATCTCTACTATGATCCACTTACACGCAGTACATGGATGCAGTGGTGAAAACATCTAAAAATAATATCTAAATGTAGCCACATAGTCTGAAAGTACAAGAATGGGTCGTGACATAACAAACAAACAATATGGGGAAGATGCCGCTTTTTAAACTGTAAGTTACATTTGTCTCGGAGGGGTTAAACCAGTGTAGGGCGCCCAACCTTACAGTTATTACATCCATAAAAGTAAATAATGACAAATAAACGTATCCATTTCCCGACTTATATACAATAACCATGATGGCAAGTGGTAAATGGAATGAGAAAAGAAAACATATTTAAGTGAAACAAACTGGATCAATCTATCGCTAGTATACTAAATTATTGTTCGATTGTTTATTGTGCAGGAAAATGCGACTGTTGCTTTGTTCAGGACAAAATCTAAGATCGACCGTGCTCATTTAAATTACCCGTTGTCTTGAAGGGCTTTATCTCTTTATAATAGCACCATGTTTTAGGTCGAGAGGATTCTAAGGTTTCCATTACGCCACAAGTTATACCTTCGTATCTGTTCCTGTAAAGACAAACTGAGTACAGAATTTTATCGTTTAAATTAATTACATTGACATGCGATATCTAATGAAATAATGTAATTCGTATTAACTGAATTTCATATGGACACAAGTATGTTAAACTGACAGATGCATTTCGTGGGCTATGTCTGTATTGCGGAACATAAAATAATGCACATCAGTGTGTAATATGTCAAGCTGCGATGTTTCCAATTGCTATATTCCTTATTTTGATATTATTTGTGCTATTGCCATTGACACTAAATATCACACATTTCTTTTTATTATACTTGACTCACCATATCCAACTTTATTCCACATTTCCGAAGGGGCGGTGCTATATTTATAGGATAAGTGAATGGTAAGTTGCGTGGAACGGTGTAACATCATTGCATTCGTCATAACCACACCATGCTCCGCTGATGAACGCGATGTCACGAATGATATATTGATATCATCAACATGATTTCGGGTAATCTATTTTGCAGCAAATTAGCGATCAGACACCATTGTCTATTTCCGTTCAGGAAACGAGCAAGAACGTCTTGGATGAAAAAACAGCCGCTCAACCGAAATATGGACTGGGAGTAATTACAGAGATACTATGTCTGCTATAAACGCATTTTCATTTTAACAAAACTAACTATTCTGGCAAGAATCAGTCAAAGACCTAGCGGCGCCAATACCTAGCGAATGATAGAATGAGTGAGCCGGGATTTACTGCACATAATTATATAGGATATATGACACAGAGACAGAGGAAACGTTTGCTGACCTACATCTCATTGAATTCGAGATAACGAAATTGAGGATGGATTCCTAAACGTAACACCTGTTGGAGTTTCAGAAATCAGAGAGACATCAGTTTACGTTAAACCTGATTTGTCGCCACTTACGATCATGCAAGTGGTGAACCCAATCGTGTGCATTTCAGACAGACCACAAGGAGCACTAGCAAAGGAGCTCTATCTTATGATCAGCAGGTCAACGTATAGTAGTGCAATAGTCACAAATATAATGTCATCAATGCCACTAAAATATTCCTTTGGTATGGTACATTAATAACGCAATTGAGTGGGGTTTTTTGGTGTCCTCATCAGTGGATTCTCGGTACATATCTGGCATAGTAGGGGTTGTATTCGGTTTAATTTTAGTTACGTGTATGCCCTTGTGGGCGTCACATACCATCAACATACCGGTGAGCTTGTATTGCATACTGCACGTTGTACATTTCTCCGAAGTTAACGTCAGGATTAGGTACTGGGTTTCATATGAAGCTGCCCTCTTGTAATGATGGTATCTTACAGCATTATGTGAAAGCTATAATTTATTCTAACACGACTCTTAAACAACGGCTTATTATAATGATACCGAGAATCGTGCTTTAGTTCGTGCTAACGTACTGCACACGCGGCATTTCTATCGGCTGTTCAATTTTCCGCACACGCGAAGTTTATGAAAAAAATTCCTTCAATCACGTACCACGCACAGTTTGATTTAATTTCACATTTCTAATGATGTAAATCCGATGGCTCTGGTATAGAGGTGTACATGCATGCTGTAAATGGTGTAGTTGTTCGCTTCAAAGTGAAAGATAAAGCATTGTTGACTTCCAAGGCGGTACTTCAATCTTCCTTCTATTGTTGTTTGTTATGTCTTTGTGTCTCTCTTTGTGTCTTTTATATACATGTACATTTGCTGTTTGTTGTAGTGCTGCTGTTTAGGCGGTTGTGTATTTTGCATGCGGTGTTTGCTGCATGACTCATACGTGTACTTTTGCAATTGTTGTTTTCGTTTTAGATTTTGCCCTTTACTTGTACAACATCATGGGTAAAGGTCGTGTACAATAACTGTAACAGCAATGAAATCAAGTTTAACGAAGCGGTATATCATGATACAGAATCAATCACTAAGCAGTGGAAATATTATTTTGAATCCTTATATAGTTATTCAAATAATACCGATAATGACTCAGACTGGGAGAAAACAGTAAACTCCGAGGTTAAAAATATTAGTTTTCACTGGAGCACTTGCATTCGGAAACAGTTCATATAGGTATCAATGAATTGTTTGAACGACTGACACTATGCAAACGCGGTAAAATGTGTGGTTTTGATAATGTATATTATGAACACATAATTTTTGCGGTCCAAATTTACATTGGGCCTTAATTACACACCGGTCTGACGGAGGTGTACGGACATACTGTGTTGCGATTAGCGAATCGAGGAAAATGGTTTGTTGATATTATGAGCATGCGATAATTCCATATTTGTCTTTATTAAACGGACTTGAGGCAGCAGTGACAGGTACACGTATTATCTTCATACTTTTGTGCTCATACTCTGTTACGTGTATTGTGATTATTATTTAATATACATCTCGAAAATGATTGTGATCACCGTGGCAACTGAAGAAAAGGAGAAGTTGTTAATATTAAACTGAGCATATATTCCTTGTATAAGGCATTTCAATTAATAGTTAATGCATGTATCCATTCGTCGTAACCCCTATTGTCGATAACACGTTTTTCAAGCGGTCAAATTGGATCTAGTGCTTCGTTTTTGGTAATGAAACAGACCGACCCAAAAGTTGTTCGCTGTACGGTTTGTAGCAATCGTGTGTACGGCTTGTAGAGATTATGTCATTTGTTACTGTACGGATTGTAGACAATCGACAGAACTGGGCTATGTTCAAATTAAGTGGGATCCATGACTAACCGTGTCATTTTGAAGACGAATGTGATCGCCTGATATCTGAGAAATACGATTTGCAAACTTGTCCACCTTCATTAATGTTTCAATACAGTATGCACCGTGTTTCTTTATCATTTACGCTCTTTCTACATAATCAGCTACATTCGAAAACTTGAAACGGCACATGTCAGATACCTCTGACTAAAGTTTTTTATCTAAATAAGAGATGTGATACGTGGGTGACACCGCAGGTGCCAGGCGCGTGACAGTTTCATAAACACTACTAACAAACATCTGCAGATACATTTCGAAATCATACTTTGACAGAAAAAAATGAAAAAAACTGTGACAACCAACTGCACGTAAATGTGACAACCAACTGCACGTAAAATTTCCAAGTCATTTTACCTTGACCTTAAGCTTGCGGGTAGCATGGTCTTAGTGGACAATGAAAATATGGTTAATGTGTATATGCAATTCCATGCTAATAGCTATAGTCGTTACTGAGATATAAGACCATGAAAAACATTGACAACCAACTGCACGTACCAACTACACGTAAAAGCGTGACGGACGGACGGACGGACAGACGGACGGACGGACAGGTGCAAAACATAATGCCCCCTGACTATCGTCAACGGGGGCATAAAAAGGATTTTTTGTTGTTCGTACAGTATAATAATGGCAGAAAAAATGCACGAACTACATTAAACGTCTTGTTACGGCGTCAATTTCGTCTCGATTTTAATCAAATAAGATTCGTTACACGCATAGATGTCTAGATTTGGAAATACACGCCATTGATGCCGATCATTAGTCAAAATATTACTGTACTGATAACGATATACTCCCACTTAGCTTTAGTCGACCGAGTCATTACCGACACATACATGTACATTTTCACGACTAAAGCCATCGAAAGTCACACAGAATCTCATAATATGGTCCGTGTTCCACTCTTCTTTTATAAATCTAACATAAAAAATAAACTTACTGTCGATGTCAACCGCAAAGTTACTTCTACGACCATGGAGATGTTCCGGAGCGAATCGCGTCTGTCAATACATGCAAATATATACATGTGTCCACAGGTGTCTGGACCGCTTTATGGGCGTCTATATGTACTATATAGTACATATAGACCCCCATGAAGCGGTCCAGACCCCTGTGCATGTGTCGGTAGTGACTTGGTCGACTAAAACTGTCGTCTCAGTATAGTAATTTTTCGGCCAGTGTTCGGCATCAATGATATGTATTTCAAAGACTGGACATTTCCGCGTGTAATGAATCTTATCATACATCCCTCTTGAAACAAGCGTGTTCAGAGGAACACATGTCTCACCTGCTCGCAACTTAAACAAAAACTGTTAATATGCTGGAGTGCGAAAATCAGAACAAAGGGGAATAACTCAAAAAGTATTGCATGCAGAATTGTGGACTTTAGTTACATCACTGGGCCTCAATGAGAGGAAGACACAGGTGAAATTTGAAAGCTCCATTATCATTAGTTAAGCAATGATAGCCAAAATAAAACGTGTGATGGATATACAGACGGACAGACAGACGACGGAAAAGTGATCCCTTAGTGACACATTGCTTCTCGGCAGGTGACACAAAAATGGGGGTATATTCTGTTTGCTTTTCTGCTTGTGTGTAGATCAAGTCCTCCACCGTATACCACTAACTACTAAATTAAGCTTCGTTTTCTAAAGTCAAAATATTGTTCTGAAGTGCACGTGAATGAATCTAATACCAATGTCTTAAGAACAAGTAGTATAATAAATAAGTTTAATCACGGTAGTACCGTTAACAGACACATACTACCGGTTATAAAATCACCCTAGTGATGAAACTATTACAATGTACCTGATTAACCCTAATTGTTTCCTGTCCATTCATTCCAAGTTATCCCTAATTAGTTACAAAGTGCAGGATAACGGGTTAAGAAATCAGTAACCGGTTAGCCAGACGCCCGATTCGTCACTAAAAACCTGAGGTTTAAACTCTAGGCTAGTACGCATTGAGGTACAATATAATCCCTTTCCTTGATATAGGAATTCAATATGTCTCCTGACGGAAACATCTGATCACGATCTGCACTGATTGCAATAAACAGGGGAACCACCTTCCCCAAAGATTAAAGTAAACTTGTATTTTCATATATTGGTGCGATTTGGTTGAGGTGTGCATCATATACATCTTTAATTGTCACTATACAGTACATATAACGCTACACTCGTACAGATAAATCGCAACATTCGTACAGTTTGATCGCTACAAACCGTACATTCGATCCCTACAAACCGTAAATTGCTGGCTGGCGACTTTTCTACAAACCGTACACCAACGAGTTTTAAAAACATCTCTTTTTCTTTAAATCAACAAACAGCTGCATGGAAGTTCCATACAGACAGTAAAGAGATCTCATTAATGTTCATATAACATCAACTGAATGTTGCTGATCATAACCAAGTTCGAGAATATTTGGTTAAAACTGTGGCCAAAATCCTACGTGAAACATGTAAACAAGTGATCAAATGATAATTACACGAATACCAATCGACATGCGAACCAAATCAATGTATACAACGTTAAATGGGTCCATGCACTGTAGGTCTGATAACTTGTCACGGTGCGAAAATCGTTTACTATTGCATACGGATACAAAATATTCACCAGCTGGATCCAATTTCGGTCCAACTTTCGGTTCGCTAATCGCAACACAGGAAGTCCGTACACCTCCGTCCGACCGGTGTGAATTAGGTTGTTCTGTTCAATGCTGTCGTTTGGTTCTATCCCTCCACAGTTGAACAGATGTGTTATTGTGACGTTACATAAGGGAGGAGGCAAGCGCATAGATGAGTCACATAACTATAGAGCTATTAAGCTTACGTCTTCCATTGTTAAATTATTTGAGAGTATTTTGCTACTACGCTTTGAACAGAACATTTTAAAAACTCTTAGTCCTCAACAAGGCGGAATCCAACGAAGACTAGGGTGCATCATGACGTCATTTGCGTTAAAAGAGTCTATCAATTTTGCGCGGGAAAATAACAGTAAAACTTTCGTTGCTTTTCTCGACAGCTAATAAGCATTTGACAGGGTTTGACACAATGGTCTCAATTATAAACTTAATGAAATTGGTATTGATAGTGCTAGTCTTAAAACTATAACAATCTTATATAGCTCTATGCAGAGCTGTGTAAGGTATAAAGGGTGTCTTTCTGACTGGTTCAGCGTTTCACAGGGTACCAGGCAAGGCGGGAAGACCTCGCCTATACTGTATCTCTTATATATATAATTTATAAAGTTACTGGAAGAGTTTAATCTTGAATTCTGTATATATAATATGCCCTTTTCTAGTCCTACTGTTGCGAATGACATGACTATACTCACCCTATCCAAAGATAGCCTTAATAAAATGTTTCATATATGTTTTAATTACTCCATGGAATGGTGATTTGAGTATAACCAGAAGAAGTGTGCGATTGTTGTTTACAATGAATCAAAGTCTAAGTATGAAAAGTGTTCAAGAGTCTGGAAACTGGGAAAATGTACTTAAGGAAGACATAAAGTATAATCATCTTGGTATCATTTGTAACAAGTTAAATGATATGTATGTGAATATTCATAACTTATGTAACGTAGCTAATAGTGGGTTAAGCTCTAGTGATCTTAATCCCCTTACACTTGTTAAAACATATGAGTCAGTCGTTACACCGAAAGCTCTGTATGGATGCGAACTTTGGAATTCACTTTCTGCAACCAATACAGAGGATTTAAATAAATCCCACTAATTTTGCTTAAAATATATTCCGAAACTGCCTGGATATGCAAATAATGATGTATCATATAAGTCAATATGCCGACTGCCAATTTTATATGTTATAGACTATAAGAAACTGCAGTTTTTTGGGACAGCTTTGTAGAATACTCTGTCATTATGTAGCCAAACAAATGTTTGTTCACATACTTTTACGATACTGCAGTGAGCCAAAGAGGCAATGGAGTGGTTTTATACCGGATATTTTTAAATTTTTACACAAGTACAAACTTCTCACGTATATAAACTACTTTAAGGAAACTTCGAATTGTTCAAGTAAGTATGTTTGGAAAGCGGTGTTAAACAGGCATATTTTTAAACCTGCATTTGACTCACGTATTGTGCGTTTTAGTGCCATCTTACCTCATGAAAGCTTCAGTGATATATTTCCAGATATGGGTTATGCTTACCTTTGGTGTTGTGCTCGCCTAAACTAATATAGTATGCCGTTCTGTTCCAGTGCTATGTATATATTTACAAAACTTATGTCAGTGAAAGTTCCTGAATGCTGCAGCTTATGCCTTACCTCGGTTGGGAATGTTGTTATACACAAACTATTTCGGTGTACGGTCAATAAACACCTGCATATAAGCCTCTATAGGAAACATATAGGACGTATGGGTATAGATAAATATAGACTATACATTTTGCAAACGTCTGAAGTCCAGCTTTTGAAACTTTTTGGCTGTAGTTTTCTTTCAAACAATAAGATGGCCATTGGGTGTCTAAATTTACTACACTCAATAATTTTGCGATAAGGTCTATCTGCTTTTTTCTTCTTGTGAATACAGTCCGTTTATTATCAACCCTCAATGGGACATCAATGGGCCTTGTATTTCGTTTCGGCAAGACTCATGAACCTGTGAATATGTATTTTATTATCCCTCCTAACGAATGTCGATGCATTATTGATGTATCTTGCGTTTCACTTCGGTATGATTTATTATGATAGCATAGCCTTCGTTGTTAGTAGTATTTAATTGTAATGTTATTGATAGTGATAGTAACGCTAATGACAATAATGAAGCTGATGATAATATCAACAATGATCGTATACTTGTTGTCTTAGAATCAATCCCTTCAGGATATGGTTATTATTCACTCAGGCTATTGATATTATTGTGTTATATGTAATTGCATATTAATCTGTCATGAACATGTATTTCTAGTACTGTATATTGTAAACTTTTCTGGCATGTAATGCTGAAAAAGCTTTCTTTACTGACGAGCAAAGGAAATATTACACTAATTGGACGTGCTCAGAAGTTTGCGAATCACTAACCTTTCTTTTGGATAACATATTTGTACGTTATGGGAATGCCATATACCGTCAGGTAACTGGTATTCCTATGGGTATGAATTGTGCACCACTTGTCGCAGATTTGTTTTTGTACTGCCATGAGAGAGATTTCATGTTGCGTTTGAATCCTCAATCACAAGATGTTATAAAAGCCTTCAATGAAACTTGTCGATATTTGGATGATATTTTTAACTTAGATAACCCTTTCTTTGATGCTCTGATTCCTACAATTTATCCTAAAGAACTCACATTGAATAAAGATAACCCGTCCGACAATTATGCAGCGTTTCTTGATCTAGACCTTAAAATTGATAATGGAATAATTTCTTCTAAAATATATGACAAAAGGGATGATTTTGATTTTAATATTGTAAATTTTCCTCATCTTGACGGGGGTGTTCCCCGTGCTCCATCTTACGGGGTTTATATATCTCAACTTATTCGTTTTGCTATAGCTTGTTCATCTATTGACGAGTTTAACAGTCGAAATCTCATTTTAACTGTAAGACTGCTTAAGCAAGGATATAGATACCATAAACTAAGAAAAACTTTCTCTAAATGTTACTATCGAAATCTCTCGCTCATTGGCAAGTACCAATGTAATCTCAAGGCGCTTCTGCGACACGGTATTTCACATCCTGAATTTTATGGTAATGTGATATTTACAAACATCGTAAAATTATTGGACAACCCCATTTTCTCACTTTGTTCATCAAACATGTTAAAAAATGCATTAAAACGGGATATGATCCTGTAGTACTACGACATACTGCATGTTTGGTTGCCAACCCTTTTACAGTTGGCAATCACGCTGGCCTCTTTGCATGTACGCCGACAAGAAAGGTTTAGTACTCTATGAAGGCGACCTCTTAAATCCAGAAACGGAAGGAGAACGTCGGATATCTGTACTATTTCGTTTTTGTCGTACCCTTTATTACTTTTCTACAGTTACTCTGTTTGCAGCTCAATCATTGAGTACATTAGCGATAGGTGGATACAGTTTGTTCACTTACATGTTTTCGTTATACATGCACTTTACCACTGTATTTACCATCGCGGTTGTTGCAGATTAGTCGGAGAGGGGATACGTTTATTTACACTGTTAGTCTTTGAGGGTGGGGATGGAATAAGTGTGAGGTTGGGCGCCCATAAACCGGTTTAACCCACCAGTGACTTTTGTCACTGACCGTTCCAATGCGGCACTTCCATCTTCCCCTATTGTATGTTTGTTTTGTCTTTGTGCGTCTCTTGGTGTTTTTATAGTTATGTACATTTGCTGTTTCCTTGTGTTGCTGTTCGGGCGACTGTTTTTTCTGTATGTGGTGTTTCCTGCATGACTCGTTTGTGTACTTTTTTTCTGTCAACCTGTATAGCATGTCTTGTGTCGTTCAATTGTGGTTTTCCCATGTGTACGTGGGCGTCTTATATGTGTATATGTAGCTTTCCATGAATGGAGGTAATAAAGATATGCTACTGCATTAGATCACAGTGCATCGTGATCTAATGACTCCACGTCTAAACTCGTGTGATCTAATGCGCGATACTGCACAGCTACGAATTGATTATTTCTTAAGTAGAATATTCGGCGGAATGTTTATCAATGTTATAAGTCGCGTTTTATTGCCAACTCTAGCTGTTGTACCACTACTAAATTATCTATACTTTTGACGTCCTGTCTTACTACGATCAAAGAACATGTTAAACGCTACTGTGATAAAATATATGAAAATTCTGGTATTAATGTTTTTTGGTCCATAAAAAATTCAAATGATGTTTTAACAAAACTTGAAAATGAACAGTATAACATTTCTTTACTGAGCTCTTATGATTTCTCTACACTCTATACTACTCTACCTCACCATCTTATAAAGGATAGACTTATTAAATTAATAGAAAAAACCTTTGCCAGAGAAAACAAAATGTTCATTGCTTGTAATGTTCAACGTTCATTCTTTTCGAATTCAGAAGTTGAACATTACACAATGTGGACTTGCCTTGATGTTTGTAGATCTCTTACCTTTCTTTTAGATAATATATTTGTGCGTTATGGAGATACCATATATCGTCAAGTTGTTGGTATACCCATGGGTACAAATTGTGCCCCTCTTGTTGCAGATTTGTTTTTGTATTGCTACGAGAGGGATTTTATGCTTAGCTTAAAACCTGATACACAGACCGATATTGTTAATGCTTTTAATAAAACTTCAAGGTATTTAGACGATATTTTGAATTTAGATAATCCTTATTTTGATACTATGGTTTCTTCAATCTACCCAAAAGAACTGTCTTTAAACAAAGCTAATCAATCTGACATTAATGCTTCATTTCTAGATTTGAATCTTTCAATTACAAATGATAAAGTTTCGTCCAAAGTATACGATAAAAGAGAAGATTTTAATTTTAAAATTGTTAATTATCCTTTTCTAGATGGGGATGTGCCACGTTCTACATCTTATGGTGTTTATATTTCTCAACTTATTAGGTTTGCCCGAGCCTGTTCTTTGCTTGAAGATTTTAACAGACGTAATTTAGTTATAACTGATAAACTTCTTAAGCAAGGTTACAGATATCATAAACTTCGGAAAACCTTTTCTAAATTTTATTATCGAAATTTACCTCTCATTAGTAAATATAATTGCAATCTACGGACGTTACTGCGACAAGGCATTTCTCAACCAGAATTTTATGGGGATGTTATCTACAAACTTAGGAAAATTCGGGGTCATATCCATTTTCATGATTTGTTTATAAAACGCATTAAAAAATTTAAAAAGAAAGGTTATGATCCTATTATATTGCAACACACTGCATGTTTGGTTATCGACCCTTTTACAGTCGGTAGCTACGCTTCCCTCTTTGCTTGCGCGATGACAGGCCGAGGGTAGTACTCTATGATGGTATACTCTTAAACTTGGATACAGGAGGAGCTTACCAGACTCATATATTATTTTTTCCCTGTCGTGCCCTTAACGGCTTACCTGCAGGTGCTCTGACTTCAGCAAAGTCATTGAGTACATATTTGACGGATTGTCACAGTTATTATGCTATGTTTTACATGTTGTCCTGTGTTCACCGTCGTCTATGTTGTGGGTAAGTCCAGCGGGGATACCTTTATTTACAATATTTGTAAAGCTAGGGTGACTTTGAGAGAAGTGTGAGGTTAGGACGTCCGTAAACCGGTTTAAACCCCCAGTTGTGTTTTTGCTGCTGACCGTGCCAAGGCGGTACTCTCTTTGTCACCCTTCCTTTTGTTTGCATTGCGTCTTTGTGCTTGTGGTTTGTTCATGTTGTGGAACGTTTGTCCCTGGTTCTTGTGTGTCTTTTGGTGTTTTCTGTGTTCATTTCGTGTGTGTGTGTGTGTGCGTGTGCGTTTGGGTGTGTGGTTGTGTGTGTGTGTCATGCTGTCTATCGGTGTTTTGGTGGTGGTTGCGTCTTGCATGTGGCTTTGCCTGCTTGACTTTACTACTTTTCCATTAACATATTTACTATTGCCTCACAATACAACATACCTGGATATTGTTCAAACCAGCCAATTTCTTCGGCAAACCTTATAGGTTTTGTTTGTGTCCGGGATACCTTTTTGTCAGGTCCGTGTAACGATACAGATGTTTACATATCATGTCATTCATTTTTAGCCTGAATGTGTTGTAAAGTATAACTTTTATGCGACAGGTGCACATATTTCCGTGCCGAATATGAAATGATATAATTTATTTCATCCTCGCATATTACAGATAGCCACGTGCATTGAGATATCATAATGCTGTGTCAACAAAACAATCATGCGCCCATTTTTCTAGCAAGACACATATGTTCGCCATCCTTCCATGTTTTGCATATTGCTCGTGCCTATTCCATACTAAATAGCACCTGTTATGCATTAGAAACTTGCATTGTGCTGCGCAATGCATCATTCATTAATTATCAAGCAAATACGGACATAGCAGCATCAAATGAACTATGCATTAAATTCTCAATATTCTAATACAATACTCTTATTTTTAACAAAACTGGTAAACATATATGGCACTTACACTTAAGATGTTGCAATTTGGGCAGAGCCTAGGTGTATGCAAGGGAGACAGTCCTGCCAAATCTATGATAAAGAATGTATGATAATCATATCATTGGCCTGGCGTGTGCGATCATATGTTTATAATAATTATGGTGAATGTTGGTATGTTTACTCTTGGAAAATGCACGTATATGCATACATGCTGCATATATATGGTCACTGGCTGGAATCAATACACCCTTTTGGTGAGTATATAGCAATAAAAACTAGAGGTTTTTGTCACAAAAACGGATGTCTCCCCTCTAATAAAAGCAATATGTAAAGGGAAATCCCTAAAAATGTTATGGTCTTGATGAATGATACTTCCCCTCATTATGCGTTTTCCACACTACATTTTTCAAGAAGAAAATGATAACAGCTAATAACTTCAAAAATACTGATACCAGATTAATGGCCCTTGTGCATGACACTTACATCATGCTCTTTCCAAAAATAAAATGTCATTCCAATAGCATCAGTCGAACAGGAGTTATTGATCGGCCAAAAAAATGTAACAAAGGGCAATAACTCCAAAAGTATTGAAGCCAGAATTATGGCCCTTGTTCATTACACTTTCTCTCATCATGCTCTTTCCAAGTATGAAGTTTCAATACGATGGCAAGAGCCATGTAGGAGTTATCGTCCGGACAAGAAAGAATTAAACAAATGTGCAAGGGGCAATAACTGTACATTTATTGAAGCTCGAGTTAAGGATCTTATGCATGACACTTTTTCTTATTGTGATCGTTCCATGTATAAGTTTCACTCCAATGGCATGTGTCACATAGGAGTAATCATCCGGACAAAAATTGTGATTTATTTTACAAAGGGCAATAACTCCAATATTAGTGAAGCCTGAGTTATGGACCTTGTGCATGACACTTCCTCTTGTTATGCTCTTTCCATATATGAAGTTTCAATCTAATGGCATGAGCCATATAGAAGTTATCGTCCGGACAAAAAAGTGTGCTTTTTTTTTACAAAGGGCAATAATTCCTATATTATTGAAGCCAGAGTTATGTACCTTCTGCATGACACTTCCTCTCATTATGCTCTTTCCATATATGAAGTTTCACGGGGATCACCCCCTTTCAGAATTTCAATCAACTGGTATCAGGCATATTGAAGTTATCGTCCGGACAAAAAGTGTGACGGACAGACGGACTGACGGACAGACGGACAGACAGACAGACAGACAACTCTCACGAAAACAATATATTTCCCCCATATAAATATGGGGGGAGACATAATAACAAACCTTTTCAAGTAGATACGAGGTGCAAGGAATGGCCAGAACGATTGAAGACAAACGCCGTTATAGTCTTATTATTTAATACATGTACTTTTCAATACCTATCTAAACACTCCTTGCTTCATTTAACCTTTTCTCATGCCCTGAAGCATACCTAAACATGAAATGCTTGTTATCATTACCATAACAACACTAAGTAAATGTCAGCATCTAACCTTATGAACAATTGCAGATTGTCGTAATGTTGGAGGCAATAATCAATTCAAACATTTAACAGAATACTTCACACATTTTCCCTTTCTGTGATATCAACGTTAAACGTGGGTATTGTCCTAATGCATTTCCTATCAATCACGTATAAACCATCCGTTTGGAATGAAATTGAGCTACTTTATGGTGCCAGTTTATTGCAATGCTTTGAATGGTCACTTTAAGAGGGGCTATTTATTTACAATGTTTGTGTTTTAGGCTGTGGATGGAATAAGTGGGGATTGGGCGCCACTAAACCGGTTTCAGCTCTCAATGACAATTGCCACTAACCGTTCTAAGGCGGTATTTCCACATTCTCCGTAACGTGTGTTTGTAACATCGTGGTGCATTTTGATATGCAGGTACATTTGCTGTTCTTTTTTGTCGTGGCGCTGTTTGGACAACTGTGTGTTTATTTATGTGGTGTTTCCTGCACTACTCATATATGTACACCTTCTTAATGACGGTGCAAAAGAGTATGATATTGCCATATGGTTAAAATCGTGTTGAAATATATACTCAACCTATGTAATATAATCATACGATAGATCCTGCCAAAATATTAGTGTCCTTCGACTTACACACACACCATGGATGGTAGCGGTAGCTGATATTTGAGGATCATAAAAGTGGCCTGTATGTGTTCGACATGTAACTAAATTTCCCATTGATTGTCAATGATGAATGGTATGAAAATAAGCAAACACACTTGCCAACTTGTATAGTTTTGTAATACTTTCCACACTATATGTAACGGTAATACAAATAAATATTTGTCTTGTCGAATTATCTGGCCAAATTGTTTTCGTCTTCATCTTATTTCTACCGAGCAATTTATCACTTCAAATTGTATTATAAAGACAGATGTCTCTCTCAATGTAAAGAGAGAAATACCTACAGTGTGACAGAAACAATGACCGTGGGAAATAGGCCTGACCGTTGAGTACCCATATCCGACTGATAATAATGTTTGCTCAAATGTCGTGCTGCATTTGTACGCACTTTCGATTCGATCCTACGTTTGAGAATATATTTTCCGAGCATCGAAATATTTGTATCATGATAGTGAGAGTTGTTGCTAAATTCAAGTTTATAAAGTAATTAGTTTAACATAACTTCGATATATCCATATAATTGAAATACAGACATGTTTGTTTCGTCAAGTCTGTAATCCTTACTATGCAAGAATCGAGTGTATAACGTATTTGAGAACAGTGCAAACCCTGTTCAAAGGGTTTAATTTCCTTAGTGGTTAATAATGATACAACCTTTTATTTAATTGATATACAACAAACCAGGAATCAGTTGTAGTTTTAGCAGATTACAGGTTAAGGATATGACATAATTGACGATATTGATGCAATTATGATCGCTTGTCGAATCACGCAAACGTTGAATCAAGAACGTGGACATGATTTATCTAACGTTCATATATGAATACATGCTAGCAATTTACTATAACTTTATATATCGGATTGCACAAGTTTAACAAAAACAACCCGTGTCTGGTCCGTATAATGATCCACAGCTGCAATATCAATATGATGTGATGACAAGCATAACGATGTATTTCTTTCAAACTGAGGATGTTTCTCTGAATGCCTCTGCATTTGTGCTCCGTGTATCAGTGTCTGTATGAGTTTCGTTATCTGAGCGCTTGTGCCTTCCAACGAGATAAACTATTTTAAAGTGCATACTGTGTTTCATACATGAAACACATTCCAATAACTTTAGCGGAATGTCCTGCAAAAACTAGGTATATATAACATTTACCCCACTGTTCAATCCTTGCCTTCATCTAAACGCATTTGCACGCATTTCCAAAAAGTGTAGACTCATATAAGACGGTTCCTCTAGGATATGCTATGTTTGCTAATGAAATATGATAGAGCTGTGTCTTTAGTTTCTAAGATGGCAACACTATTACACCTTCAACATTTCATTATAACAATTTAGTCAATGAACATTCCGTATTGAACGTTTGTTTAAATATAGAACAGGGAAAGGGTTAACAATATTGTTTCTGTGAGCGAACGTGGACGTATTTAAACATTTAGGTTTGAGAAACCGCTGAGCACATATCAAACGGCACGAATCCTCATGGGACTCTTAGTCACTCGGCGTTCATTAAAACAATCTGTTTGAAAATGCGAGCTATGTCTTGAACGGTATGCGTGTTGATCGGTGCGGTAAGGTAATTCTTAGATATACACTACACATATATTTTAAATATTTGATTAGCTTGTTTCGTTAGATTACACATCTACTGCCACTCCAGGAATTTGCAGTTACCATCGGATATATACACAAGCATCAAATTCCTAAAGACCCCACACGAATGTATGAATGACGTTGGATTAATTCCATGACGTCTAACACTGCTCGGTGTTATAATCGTAGGTGATAGATCAACTAAATATCGAATCTATATTTATGTTTTATCATTTTATCAAACTCGTATACTAAAACAGCATGATACTTACCCAAGTCAATGTACATTAAGACAACTCGTAATAAAAATTGTAATATGCTTTTGTGTATTGTCTTTGTCAGTGCTTGATAATTAAAAGCGGCGGAAAAAATCTAGTTAACAATGAATGATCATATTGCTATTTTAATATTGTTTCCTAATTGTTATCGTATGTCTAGTATCTTATCAAAGTAAACGTTAAACCGAGCTAAGCTCATTGATTCCCAATGGTTGTGCTCATGTATTTGATGACAAATTCAAAGTTACAACTAAAAAGAGTTTGTTGAAATAAACCTGACTTTGAGCTTTTGAAGAAACGTGACTAAAGGAGGGAAGCAACGCTAAGAAAATAATTACATCTATGTACATGGGTATTTGTAATAAAATATCAAACCATTTTGCTATTAGAACGTGTAAATGACGTCGTACATTGCAATATTCATGCGTTGTACTTGAAACTTGTGTATATATTGTACTTAAAGAATACACCAAAATTTGTAGAATACGAAGTACCCATTTCTTGAATATACCGCAAAACGGACGGAGCCGCGTCACGTAGGAGGATATTTGAACTACCAGTTAGAAAGGATCCACAACCGATGTTCAATTTGTATATTGTTTGTTTTCTGTTTTTCGACCTAAACATCTGATAATTTTCTATCGGGATTGGGTATATATATATATATATCAGACGAATATTATTAAGTTCGAATTGGTGTTCCTATATATCATTGCCCTATTTGTAATTAGCTGGACATCGCGGAAATAGTGTTCAAGCGACGTGAAAACCAATATAAACAAAAGAAAAAAACGATTTAAGTGCATCACACCGAAGGCAACTCGTTGACCGGTAACAATTTTACTGTTACCATTTAGCAGCTTCCTGACGTTTGATAGTATAAATGATGTACTGAGTTGTTCTGCATTTCTAAGATATTGGTTCATACGTATGATGTTAAATGTGTGGCTTAGAAAGTACAATGATCGTTTGAAAAGTAATGGCAACAGTGTCGGCTTTCATATACCTTCAAAGTACTCTCCAGCTGACTGTACATACATTTATTGGCACAAAACCCACACAGAATATTTATCGTGGATGCGCCCTTTAGGTATACTGTTTATACACTGCCTTCCTAAGCACGATTTGATTTATGGGATCAAACAAAAGTCACAAGGGGAGAGATCAGGGTTATGTTGGGTGTGGTAAAACTTGTATGGTATTCTCCTTGAATTACACCAGGACCTGTATTGAACGATGAACCAATGTAGCAGCTTGATGCCGAGCGCCCCTTGCATTGTTCGTTTAATTGTATAGTGGTCGCGAACAGCAGAGGACATTTGCTTTGTAAAGTGTACCAGTAACACTACCTTGTTCATGGACAAGGCTTTGGGCCACAGTTCTGAGTCAAAGAAGATGGCATACATAACTCGCCGGGCGCTTCTGCTCTGCCGCCGAGCAATATTTTCACCAACCCACATTTTGTTATTTTCTGTATTGTCATGCTAAAACCTATAGCCACGTCTCTTCACACGTTACACTTTCCCATATGTCAAGGGTTGTTGTTGTTATATTTAACGAGAAGGGCGGAAGCTTTTCCTACCATCTCCAAGTTGTACTCAGATATTAAGAAATGCGGTATCGGGCGGAAAGTAACCTTACGCAGAGTTGGCCTTTCTTCCAAAAAAGAAATTAAGGCCGGATATTTCCCCTATCTGCTCGACAGTGGATCTTACACCTTTCTCGAGTATTGCTTTCACAGCAGTTAGACATTTGTCAGACACACCAGTCAGAGTGCGACCAGGACTTCCTCTTTGCTGCTTATTCGTTCGTCTTTAAAGAGAGATATCGGGCAATAATACTGGATGGAATCGAAATGTCCCCATGCGCGTTTTCCAAGTCAGCTATATTTTCGGATACGCCGATTCCAAGCAGTCGATGGGTCTTAAACCCTTTGCTGTCCATGAACATTGTAGTTATATTCATCTAACATTAGCCAGTATGATATACTACATGTATTTCCTTTTTCACGTGAATGTATTGCCATTTGATGTCAGTTGGACAGGAAATACAATACTCTTTCCACTGATATGCGATACATGTTCCTGCACGTGGAAATTGTGAAACTAGTAGACTGTTGCCACTACTTTTCAACTGGCCCTCGTATATTTGATTAAATAACGTGGTAACATGCAAACTATTATGCTACTGATTAATTTGTCATGCTAATTTGCGTTAGATCTATACACCAGAAACGTGTAAATTCTCTCTGTTGTAGATTTAATCCAAAATAAGTAACTTAGCCCTTATTTACATACAATACGTCTAGACATGTAATTTGTTGTATATTTAATCACTAAAATTAATTAGTTTTGACACTAAGGCCGGGAAGCCTGCTATCTACAGAACATTATCTCAGAAGTTTTAGTTTGCATTAGTATGTACATGTAGTGACAAAACTGTTTGTTAAACCACGCCTTACCAAATAATTTTCAACAATGCTAAATGCATTGGCTGTTTTTAGTAATGCATCATACTGCATTTCATCCTTTTACTCTTAATGTGCGGGACACGGGCCACTAATGTCATTTGCAAACAGTGTAGATCCAGTTGAGTGTGCTCCTAGAGGAGCCTTCGTATCAGGGTATACGCTGTGTGTCATGTTACTATATTGGTTAATAAAATATCTATATATTCACCATAAGATTGACCTGTTTTAATTTTGGATTAGTTCATTCGAACAGTCAGCGTTTCTGCTAATTCGACATTACGTACATTTACAAACAGGTAACTCGTTGTCTCATTAGAATTAAAGGTGACTGACAACCGAAAAAAAGTTTCCCAATAAAAATAGAGCAGACACTTCTCTATTTATAAGACCTCAGAGATGTGTACAGTGTGAATATTCAATGATTGACTTCGCATATAATAAAGCATTATAAAAACAGAAAATACAAATTATACAATCCGAGTGTATGTCAGGACTGAACTAGATATTATGGTTTGTGTGGTCTGTGTGTGTCTCTGTCTGTCTGTCTATGTCTGTCGGTCTGTGTATGTCTGTCTGTGTGTTTCGCTGTCTGTCTGCCTGTGTGTCTGTCTGTCTGTGTCTGTGTCCGTGTCTCTTTGTGTGTGTAATCGTAATAACACATATCTTTGAAACTATCCAATTGGTAGGTAATAATGTCATGAATAACACGTCCTTTAAATAGTATTAAGTAGTAAAGTCAAGCAGGAAAAGATACACACAAAACAAAAACCAAAACACCGATAGGAAGCAAGCAACACACATACAGTAAACAACCACACGCGCACGCACACAAACAAACCAGATGAACATTTTAAACATGAAGAAACGCACAAATACAAAGACAAAGATAACAACAAGGGTGTCAAAGAGAATACCGCCTTGGATCGGTCAGTGGCAAAACCAAAATTTGGGTTTAAATCGGATCACGGACGTCCTAACCTCGCACTTACATAATTTCCCCCAGCTTAACAAACGGTGTAAATAAAGGCATCCCCGCCAGACTTCCCCACAACATAGAAGACGGTAAACACAGGACAAAATGTAAAACATAGCTTGACAACAACTGCGAAAGTCCGTCATATTTGTTCTCAATTACTTTGCTGAGGTCAGTGCAGCTGCAGGGAAGCCGTTAAGGGCGCGACAGAGAGAATGAAACACATGGGTCTGGTAAGCACATCCCGTTTCTTGGTTTAAGAGCATACCATCATAGAGTACTATCCTCGGCATTTCATAGAGGGAAATGTAACTACCGATTGTAAAGGGATCAATAGCCAAACATGCAGTGCTTTAAATTTGTAACTGCCATCATCTTCAGAAATTCTACTAGATTCACGATGAATCCAGAGTCAAATAGAATATCTGAAGATGGCGACAGTGGTAGTCGAAACTGTTAGATGTAAATTAAAAGAACTTGTTTTCCATGCTATGTAACGTTTATGACCAAACTGTGTCGAAGTGCCGTGGAACCAAAACACCATCAGACTAATCGAAAAAAAGTCACAAGATGTGACGCCACAACATTTGTAATAATGGACCTGATGAATTAATGTTGGCACTTTGGAATTCAATTTTGAATATGTGCATTTTGTTGTATTAAAGAACACTTTTGCCCTACAGACAATGTAGATCTATAATATTATTTGCAGGAAACCGAACTTATATTAATCACAATCACCTATAGGACCTTCCGGGTGAAGGGCTCTGCGACACTGGCTAAGATGGTTTAGAGCTTAGGTCACTGCGATATTTCACAGGCCAAGAAGCACCAAGGCATTTTGCATGTAAATGAATTTCAGCAGCACTGATGCACAACAGATACCACACACATATACACAACATCGTAGGACAGTATTCTTAAAAGAACTCGCATACACATACAAATGTAAACATTAAAATACACGTACTACTATTTACGATCAACATAGCATGAATAGCAAGTTCTAATAACTTATTGCAAACTGTAGGGACGCACAATCTCACACTTATTCCATTTCCCAACCTAAAAGACAAACAGTATAAATAAACGTATCCACTTCTCCGCCTAATCTACAACAACCGCAATGACAAATACAGTGGTAAAGTGCATGTAAAACGAAAACATTTAAGTGAAACAAGCTGTATCCATCTATCGCTACCGTACTCAATGATTGAGCTACAAACAGAGTAACTGTAGAAACGTAATAAAGGGCACGACAAAAACGAAATAGAACAGATATCCGACCTCCTCCTTCCGTTTCCGGATGTAAGAGGTCGCTTTCATAGAGTACTAAACTCTTGTCGGCGCACATGCAATGATGTCAGCGATATTGCCAACTGTAAAAGGGTTCACAACCAAACATGCGGTATGTTGTTGCACTATAGTATCATATTTGATTAACAAAGTGATAAAATCACATCACCATGAAATTAAGAATGTGAAGTACCATTCATCCATAAAATGAACATGCAAGAAATAACCTACTTCCTTCTACACATGAATCAAAGCACAAGTACAGAGACACCAGACAAACAAAAGCAAGGGTGACAAAGAGAGTACCGCATTGGCATCGTCAGTAGCAAAATCACAACTGGGGTTTAAACCGGTTTACGGACGTCCTAACCTCACACTTCTCTCGAAGTAACCCCTAGCTTTACATATAGTGTAAATAAAGGTATCCCGGTCGGACTTACCCATAGAAGACGGTAAACACATGACAATATGTCAAACATAGCATACTAACTGAAAATCCGCCATATATGAACTCAATGACTTTGCTGATGTCAGAGCACCTGCAGTGAAGCCGTTAAGGACACGACAGGGAAAAGGTAATACATGAGTCTGGTAAGCTCATTCCGTATCTGAGTTTAAGAGTATATCATCATAGCGTACTACCTTCGGCCAGTCATCGCGCAAGCAAAGAGGGGAGCGTAGCTACCGACTGTAAAAGGGTCGATAAACAAACATGCAGTGCGTTGCAAGGTAATGACATCATAACTTTTCTTAAATGTTTTAATGCGTTTTATAAACAAATCATGAAAATGGATATGACCCCGAATTTTCCTATGTTTGTAGATAACATCCCCATACATTTCTGGTTGAGAAATGCCTAGTTGCAGTAACGTCCGTAGATTGCAATTATATTTACTAATGAGTGGTACATTTCGATTATAAAGTTTAGAAAACGTTTTCCGAAGTTTGTGATATATGTAACCATGCTTAAGAAGTTATCAGTTATAACTAAATAACGACTGTTAAAATTGTCTAGCAAATAACAGACTCGGGCAAGCCGAATAATTTGAGAAATATAAACCCAATAATATGTAGAACGGGGCACATATCCATCTAGAAAAGGATAATTAACAATTTTAAGATTAAAATCTTCCCTTTTGCGTATATTTTGGACGAAACTTTATCATTTGTGATTGAAAGATTAAAATCTAAAAATGAAGCTATAATGTCAACCTGATTCGCTTTGTTTAAAGAGAGTTCTGTTGGATAACTTGAAGAAATCATAGTTTCAAAATAAGGATTATCCGAATTCAAAATATTGTCTAAATACCTTGAAGATTTATTAAAAGCATTAACAATATCTGCCTGTGTATCAGGTTTTAGGCTAAGCATAAAATCCCGCTCATAGCAATACAAAAACAAATCAGCAGCAAGAGGGGCACAATTTGCTCCCGTGGGTATACCAATAGCTTGATGATATATGGTATCCCCATAACGCTCAAATAAATTATCTAAAAGAAAGGTAAGAGAACTACAAACACCAAGGCAAGCCCACAATGTGTAAAGTTCAACTTCTGAAAAGAATGAACGTTGAACATTACAAGCAAGAAACATTTTATTTTCTCTGGCAAAAGTTTTTGTTCTATTAATTTAATCAGTGTATCCCTTCTAAGATGGTGAGGTACAGTAGTATAGGATGTAGAGAAATTATAAAAGCTCAGTGAAGAAATGTTATACTGTTCATTTTCAAGTTTAGGTAAAACTTCATTTGAAATGTTTATGGATCAAAACATTAATACCAGAATTTTCATATTTGTTATCACAGTAACGTTTTACATGTTCTTTTATCGTAGTAGGACAGGACGTCAAAAGTGTGCACTTGTTGTTTTGTAATTCACATAAAACTTCATT